>JAGRRH010000020.1:3000000-3523723 GCA_019154785.2 Nitzschia inconspicua
AGAGGGTCGACGTCATTATCGCCATCCAAAATAGAGGCCGTGGTTCGAAGAATGTCACACCAACGCCATCGGGATTCGTTAACGCGATGTTTTTTCTCATCGAATTCAGCCGCTGCGGTAAGAATGGATATAGAGGATGATGATGACGACGAAGGAGGAGCATTGTCATCATCTTCCTTTACGTCGTCGTTGTCAAAACCTCGTGTGGTGGTGGATCGAACGCCATCACGACGACAACGTCCCCGACTGGAGGCTTTGCGGCAGCAACTCCAAAAAGATCAAGCCATCCGTCCGACAGACTTTGTGAAGAATTCTCGAAACACAAAGAGTCCTAACGATGAAATAGAAAAGAAATCAAGAAAAGAGGACGACAAGGAGGACAAAAAGAGACGTCTGGAAGAACTGATGGAACGTTTGGAAACTCTACCACTTCCAGAAGAGCCACTAACGGATACTTTTGGCAGGCAACACTCCTATCTGAGAATATCATTGTCTGAGCGATGTAACTTACGGTGTCTCTACTGCATGCCAGAAGATGGCGTCCCATTACAGCCGGCCGAGAACTTGCTCAGCAATCAAGAAATCTTGAAACTTGCGTCATGGTTCCACGACCAAGGAGTCAATAAGATACGGCTAACGGGAGGAGAACCGCTTCTGCGAAAAGATCTGGTAGAATTGGTGGCGGGTTTGAATCAATTGCAAAATCTGGATCAAATTGGTATGACAACCAATGGTGTGACACTATCCAAACTTCTTCCGGAGTTGGTTGATGCCGGAATGACACATATCAATATCAGTCTCGATTCCTTGGATGCTGACAAGTTTGCTCGGTTGACGAGACGCCCCCCTGCCTACCATGAACGCGTAATGGAAGCGATTGAGGACTGTGCCAAATATCTTCCCTATCGAACCAAGGTCAACTGTGTTGTCATGCCCGACAACGTCGACGAGATGGAAGCTTTTGCCGAAATGACCAGGCAACTCCCTGTCGACATCCGATTCATTGAATACATGCCATTCAATGACAATCTATGGCAGCCTGACGGCTTTATTAGCTACAAACAAATGCAACGACAACTTCCTGGCTTGCAACGAATTGACGATGGACCCAACGACACTACGAAATGGTGGCAACTATCCGCCAAGAACAACAACGACAAGGGCAGAGCTTTGGGCCGTATCGGGTTCATTACAAGCATGAGCGATCATTTCTGCGGGACATGCAATCGACTTCGACTTACAGCCGATGGACAACTCAAGGTTTGCTTGTTCGGTGAAACGGAGGTTAGTTTGCGGGATTTGATGCGTCAAGAGGAGGGAGGATCGACAGACATGTTAAAAAAGGTTATTCACTATGCGGTCCAACGCAAACACTTTAAACTGGGTGGCCACAAGGATATGATCGATTTGAAAGCTCATTCTACCGAAAATAGGCCCATGATATTGATTGGAGGCTGAGACGTCAGGAAAAAATTGCGAATGGAACGATTTTGAATGTAACACGATTTGAAAGTTATTCTACTAGCTAGGATCTACTCTTACTGTATTGGTAGCAGGAGAGCAAGAACAACCAAAAAATTAGATCGTATGAAGTATAATACATAGTTATATGCTGCCTTCAACGAAGATCCTTTGGTAGTACCAGCACACCTACGGTAGTTTGCTATGGTGTTCCTACCGGGTAGTACTGAAAGCTGCATTAATGACTTCGTACGATACAGCGTAGCACCAGTACATCCAGTAGTTTTTTCAAGCTTGAAGCTTCCGGAAAACTGTTTCATAGAATTACCTATTCGGGATCGCCTCCATGTCACCCTCCCGTGGAGAGCGTCCTACGTAATAAAATACTACTCCAGTACGTATTACCGTAGTAATAAAATGGAATACAGTCGTACGAGAGAAGCGACGATCGTGACGTGGATATATTCTACATATCGCCGTGAATACGTTTTCTCTTTTTTTTGGTTCCGGAGCAAAAAGTCTTTTATTTGCCACAACTGTTAATAATAGAAAAGAACAGCTTGTCTTTATTTTGCTGCAGGAAGTTGTATTCATAGAGAGTTTAACGGAGATTATTAGAGGATTTGTTTTAAGTGGCAAAAGGGGCGAGACAAATTTGCTTCCCGAAGTTTTGACGAGAAAACAAGAAATGTGATGGCACGACGGGATATAGCCTTTTTCAAGAACGGATTTTAACAGTCGCTGATAATTTTCTTTGATAGATATTCTGAGAAGAGCGAACAATGAATTGACCAAAGTACCAGTATTTATGGTACAAAAGAATCGTTAACAGAGATGCATACATAGAGATTCTTCCTCGTTAATTCAGGCACTTGACCGCTGTCGACGACGTGCATTCCGATTTGTTTTCCAAACACCCGAAGGAGAGTGACTAATGCAGGAACCGAAAAAGGGAAACGAAGGAAGGATCCAAGTCAATGATGGGGCAAGGTTGTTGGAAGTGGTTTGCTTGCAGTTAATAATATACTTCTTCCCATAAATTATTTCTTCTGAAAGTATCTGATAGACTGCTTGCTAATTTTCGCTGATTCAATAGACAATGGCACCTCAAGTAAAAGAAACGTTCGACAGCGACATTGCGGCTGACATCCAATCCCATAAGGGCGACGACGATTTGGCGCCGGGAATGATCTACGGGCCTTATCCACCAGCAATTCCTGTTCCATTTACCAACAAGGACGAAGCCACTCCTCCCAAAGAAGACGTGGAAAAGGCCAGATCGTACATGGATTTGCAAAAGTATCCGGATTATCGTGATGTTGGAACACCCGATGAATGGTTGCCTCGGGACGGAAGATTGGTTCGATTGACGGGACGTCACCCATTCAATGTGGAACCACCAATGAGCGAGTTACGAAAGACTCGATTCTTGACTCCATCCTCACTTCATTATGTTCGAAATCACGGAGCTTGCCCTCGGTTGACCTGGGAGGAACACTCGATCATCATTGGTGGACAAGTTCCAAACCCTATGGAACTCTCCATGGACGAGTTGGTGAATATCGCCCCTCACCGTGAAATTCCTGTAACTCTTGTTTGCGCTGGAAACAGAAGGAAGGAACAGAACATGATCCGTCAAACTATAGGATTCAATTGGGGACCTTGTGGTGTCTCCACCAATGTCTGGAAAGGATGTTTGCTTCGTGACTTGCTTCTTGCGGCTGGAGTTAGTGAAAAGAAAACCAGAGGAATGCACGTCGAGTTCATTGGCGTCGAAGATCTTCCCAACAAGGTCGGACCTGGTCCTTTCCCTGACGAGCCTTGGGGCAAACTCGTCAAGTACGGAACATCGATTCCTCTTGCCCGTGCTATGAATCCTGCTTACGATGTCATGATCGCATGGGAGGCCAACGGAGAACGACTCCAGCCAGACCATGGATACCCTGTCCGTCTCATCATTCCAGGATACATTGGTGGTCGTATGATCAAATGGCTCAAGAAGATCAATGTCATCCCCCACGAAACCAAGAACCATTACCACTACCACGACAACCGTATTCTACCCCCTCACATCACTGCCGAGGAGGCTCTCAATGGTGGCTGGTGGTACAAGCCCGAGTACATCTTCAACGAGCTCAACATCAACTCGGCCATCGCCTCTCCTCTGCATGGCGAAGAACTTTCCATTGCCAAGAATATTGACAAGACTTACAACGTGTCTGGATATGCGTACACTGGTGGCGGTCGCATGATCACTCGAGTCGAAGTCAGTACCGATGGCGGCGTCCATTGGGAACTGGCCACCTTGGACCGAAAGGAAAAGCCAACAGAGTACGGTATGTACTGGTGCTGGACCTGGTGGGACTATGAACTCAAGGTTGCTGACCTGGTCGGTTGTAAGGAGATTTGGTGTCGTGCCTGGGACGACGCCAACATGTGTCAACCAGATCGCCCTACTTGGAATCTGATGGGTATGGGAAACAACCAAGTTTTCCGTCTCAAAGTTCACATGGAGAAGAGTGCTAGTGGTGAACACGTCTTTCGCTTTGAGCAGCCTACCCAACCTGGTCAATTGAAGGGAGGATGGATGACCCGGGTTGCTGACAAACCAGAATCGGCTGGCTTCGGAAAGCTTCTCGAGTTGCAAGGAGATGTGAAGGAAGAAGCAGCGCCTGCTACGTCAGCCAAGAAAGATGGCGAGAAGAAGATCTTTACCATGGCGGAAGTCGAAAAGCACAACACCGAACACGACGTTTGGATTGTCGTCAACAACAAGGTTTACGACTGTACCGAATATTTGGAGTTGCACCCTGGTGGAATTGACTCAATCACTATCAACGCTGGTGCCGATGCAACCGAAGATTTTGTCGCCATTCACTCAGCGAAGGCCACAAGCATGCTTGAAAAGTTCTACATCGGCGACTTGGATACCAGTTCATTGAAGAACGAAAAGAAAGAAGATGACAGTCTGGTTGACGAGAATGGAAGGAAATTGGCTCTGAATCCCAAGAAGAAAACTCCCTTTCGCCTACAGAACAAGGTTGTCTTATCCCGAGATTCGTTCATGCTTGATTTTGCTCTTCCTACACCAGAGCACGTCCTTGGTCTACCAACTGGAAAACACATGTTCCTCTCCGCCGTTATCAACGGGGAGACCGTATTGAGGCGGTATACGCCCATTTCGTCGAACTATGATATCGGTTGCGTCAAGTTCGTCATCAAGGCCTATCCACCATGCCCTCCTAGATTCCCTGAAGGAGGAAAAATGAGTCAGTATCTAGATTCTCTGAAGATTGGTGACTACCTTGATTTCAGAGGCCCTGTCGGCGAGTTCGACTACAAGGCTGACGGAAAGTTTCTCAAGGATGGAGAGGAGAAGTATGCCTCCCATTTCAACATGATCGCAGGAGGTACCGGTATCACACCTTGTATGCAAATCGCAGCTGAAATTCTTCGGCATCCTTCTGATCCAACAAAGATCTCTCTGGTCTTTGCTTGCCGCGAAGAAGGCGATCTGTTGATGCGATCCACGATTGATGAGTGGGCCGCCAACTTTCCTGACAAATTCAAGGTTCACTACATCCTTAGTGATTCATGGCCAACAGATTGGAAATACTCCACTGGTTTTGTTGATAAGAAGCTTTTTGAAGAGAATTTATATCCTGCGGGTGAAGGGGTGTGGAACTTGATGTGTGGTCCGCCAATCATGCTGGACCGGGGATGCACACCTAACCTCGAGGCACTTGGACACTCCAAGGACTCCTTGTTCTCTTTCTAGAGATGCTACTTCACGCTCGGGTAGCGATTTTTTACTTGAATTAACAGTAAATGGTATTATGCTTCGTATATAATAATTGAAGACTGAACAAAACCTAAAATAGTTTCAGATGTTTCAGCTTTGAAACAGCTCGAAGTTAAACTGTAAATCAAATTTTGATCTTGCAGCGACAACAAGAAACAGCATGGCGGCTACCATCAATAATATTATGTGAAAAGTGAGCTGCACCTAGTCTTTTTTGGAAAATAACATCAAGCTACCGCTGTAGATTTCCCACAGGCCAGCCGCAAGCATGACCCCTCCAAGCAGCCGATGCATCATGATCAAAATGCTTTCCTTGGAGGGGACCACCGCTCGTTCGTTACTACCGTCGTCGCCTCGCGAGATCAACGTCGTTCTTTCGGTCGTCCTTTCTATACTGTTGTTGTTGCTGCTGCTGCTACCATTTCTAGGGACTTTTGGGGGCATCAGTAGACGTCCCATCGTCCATAACGGGAAGGTCCACAGAAATATGGCAAAACCAACGATTTGGTGACTGTTGCGAAAGTGATGTCCTCTCTTGACGCCAACGACAGCCAGCCCAAATAGTATCCAAGTCAAGAGAATCACTGTCTCGTTGATGTGCCGATGAAGTATGATCCATGCTTGACCCTGAATTTCGTCGGGATTGTGGTGACGGTCCCATATCGGTGCTCCACTTCGAAAGATGGCTGTTCGAAATGCGACAATGATAATGCCTGCTGGAGCCAGTAGGCCCCATGCTGCGAAACCAAAAATCGCGTGGGTCAACCAAACATTCATCCTGCCATTTTGTACTATCACTTCTGATGCTCTTGTGAAGGATTCAATTCTTGTCGGACGTTCTCACAGGAAGTTTCCGTCTTGGGACGTGAAAGAAGAACGCTTCACAATCAATCCAGAAATCTTCGACTCGCTGGACTTCTGCAGACGTGGTCGAATCAAACCAAAGTCGTATGGCATAGAACTGCCGGAAGTCTCCTCATTGCTGCGACTTGGTGGACGATCTACGATCTACATCAACACGCTTGTTGACACCCCCCCCCCCCAACATAACTGGAAATCCATTCCAATTTGAGAGGGAAAAGGAGAGTCTTCAAAAGACCTTTCTGGGTGTTTGGATTACAAAAACAGGCGCGGGAGGTGTCTTGATGTTGTCAAGCTGACCGCCGGATCCTATTCCGAAACGTTTCACCTCTCAAAATCAGTCCAAAGAAGTTGTCAAAGAGACTCGGTGATAACAAATACAATAGTGCAACAACAACAACTCGTTTTGATAGGACCAGACATATTGTACGTAGTACTATTTACCCAAAGGTAATGATCCTAAGTAATGGCACAATGCTCAGTATTGTGTGCCTATTGAAAGAACTTTCCGATCCTTGAAATTTTCCAATCCTTGAAAGCCAATGTCTCCCGTCAATTCTTGATTCTCTCACTCCCAAGGATTATCGGCTCAAAGATAGATCCACAGAACCATCAGGCTTGCTGTCAATTACTCATCGTCTTCGACTTGTGGGCTGGCATACGACACAATCAGGAAGGCAATCAGACTTGCAACTCCCAAGGCAGCGACGATTGGAACCGCTAGGATTAGGGGAGTTCCAAGAATTCCAGCAAAGATATCCGACAAAATTGTTGTAGGGTCGAGCGTTGCAGCCGATACGACAAGGGAAGACGACAGTGACGTCGTTGCAGAAGGTACAGACGTTTCCGAGAGAGAATATAGGGAAACAGGTTCCATTTGTAGCTGAACCTTGGATCTGCCATAACTTGAGTCCCCAAGAGAAACGCTTGAAACGGTCAACCGACTTGCGCAAAAAGCATCACACCCGCAAATTGTACAAACAGCCATTAGCACCATGAAGAAAGAAACAAATCGTCGTTCCGTCATTTTCATGGATCTATACGTTCCAGGAAAATGTGAAATTTGAGTAAAGCTGCTGATTGACAAGGCAATTTTGATGTAATGGTGGGGACTTCAGTGTCGTTGCTTTTGTTTGGAAGTTGTTACAGCAGTACCTCATCACATAGAGAGTGCAAATCTCTTTCTTGCTTGTGAAAATGCTCCGACCTGATCACTGACCACACTACAACCGAAAAAATCAAAAAGGATTACACTTGTGACGTCAGTTCAATAGAATAAGGGCTAATATAGTCTTTTGTGCACAAGTGTGGTCAGTGGTCAGAGAGAGCACACAATCATTGTTTCATCATACGAGTATGTACGGTACCCGGTACCGGTACCTACGGTAGTCTACCGGAGTACCGGTATTACGGTACCGGTAATTCTGTCGTACCATAACACGTAGTAACTGTAAATAACAGATTTCGGATTCCATTATTTATTGTTTATTTTTCAAAATAAAAAGATATTATTAATACGAAGGTAGGTATAATAATACACTTCTTCAAGGATGCAACATTGACGTGAACATACCTTCTTGGTACAGATGTTTTGTATGATACGTAGGAACAGTAAATAATTCATCGGGATGGGAGATGAGATCACGTGCTTCCCAGACCCGTGACATTGTGTGCGAATACATGCACGAAGTACTCCGAGTACGACGTCCTTACAGTTAACAGTAAGTACAGAGTGATTCCTCGTGAAGCAGAGAAGATCGATGTGTCTTAAAGTTGTATTGCTGCACGACTTCTCCTGTATGAGCTATGTACGAGTATCTTCCATCGTCGCTTGACAGTGCTTTGTTTTAAATCCAAAAGCCTACGTAAAATCAAAACGAGTACCGAGGAGAATGTCCTCCCTTCCAAACTTGCGAAACGACAGGACTTTGATGGTAGAAGATCGTCTCCTATCGGGGGAAGACAAGATCAAGCAGTACTGCAAAAAGCATGGCCTCTGTAACATTTGTGGGCAGTTTCAGACACACAAAAAGGGAGGTCCGATTTATAATCGGATCTGGGAACCAATGACAGTCGAGGATGAATATGGTAATATTACTGTATACAAGGGTCACTGCATCCAAGCCACTTGTTATTCTTCAGTCGATCAAGTCAAAGAATTGTTGGGCGAAATCCCCAAGAAGAAGCCACCACGATCGTCGATTCCTGTTAGCCCCGTTCCAATGAACTCGGGGTCGAAGGCATCTTCACCGCCATCGTTTTCCCTTTCATCTTCAAGTTCAGCGAGGAAACCCTTCCAACCCGGCAGTGTTTACATACCGCCATCAGCTCCTAATCTTCGAGCAGAAGGGTCCATGAATATCGTCGATGTTTCGAACCATGGTGAAGAAAATGCGGATCAGGATAGCTCCGGATATTTGGAGTTGAGTGAGAAGTTGAAAGGATTGCCTTCGGAAGACGGAATCAACTGCTTTTCTAAAAAGTCGACTCTCCTACCAAAAACGTCGAGCCGTCTACTTCGTCATAGCCTGAGAAGTACGGCATATGAAAGCGAGTTTTCTTTGTACGAGCATGGAAGTAGGGGGTCGCATGTCTATGAATCCATTCGTTCTTCTTTTCTGTCCACGAATATAGGTAGCTCCTCACGAGGGCTGCCAAGAGAGCATTCCCAATTTCTTGTCGGCTCAACTCTGATGGATGCAGGAGTGGGCAGTCGAGAAGGGACGGACAATGGCGATATCGTTGAGCTGAAGGCCCAACTATCAGAAGGCGACTATGTAAAGTTCATTGCTGAGCTAGATCGGCGATGTTCTAATGGCCTAGTTGAAGGAGAGAAAGCAATCGTTTTGGATGGGCTCCGGCTGCTCCGTTTTCACATTGTCAAAGATCAGCTGTCAAAACCCAACGGAGTTGTTCTCCCAGGTGAAAATTGGGTCAAGACGATCAATTTGAAAATGGAAGACTGCATGAGCGACAAGGACATTGTTGTAAGCAGTTTGCTGACGTTTCTGACATTTTCAACGCTTCCATGTTCGACATACAAGAAGTCAATGATGAAGAAAGGCGGGGTGGAAACTGTTATGAAAATTCTGGATCATTGTAAAGGAGACGAACTTGTCCCTGCGTTAGCCTGTTCTCTCTTCATTTCCCTTGGTTTATCGGAGAAAGACGGTTTGAACGCAAAGTTTGATAAGATCGTCATTCTTGTGAAGCGTTTAGTCGCTTTAGTAGCCAATAATGAATGCGGGCGTGACTTTGCATTGCGTGCATTGTTCCATTTCAGCTTTCAAAGAAGGAAGGCGGCCGAAACCAACAAATCACTTTCACATGATGTCAAACTTTTCCTGTCGACGGAGGAGAATCTCAGATCACTGTGTGAAGTCATCACAGAGAAAAATATACGGGAAACAGCCGTCGAATCTTCCTTGTCGTTGCTTTGGAAATTGAGTTGCCCAAAAGACAACGAAGAAGAGGATATGTTCCCTGTATCACCTGATCTTGTGGATTCAATCATCACGGCTATGAATACATTCAAATCAGCATCAATACGTGAGGCTGGATGTGGAATCTTGGCAAACATAGCAATGCGAGAAAACTTCCCATCGGAAAGAATCGAAGCCGCTCTTGCATGCATCCACAGCTTTCTTCACATTCCAGATTATGAGGGAACGGTGGATGAAGGGCTTGCAACATGTGCGATGCATGCAATCTGTAACATGTTAGAAGAGCCTTCTTTTGTAAAGGTTCCCATGGCTGTTCAAACTAATGTCTTCGAAGCGACACTTGCAATTATGAAACAATTTCCAGAATCGGAAGAACTGATTGAGTTTGCCTGCTTGGTACTCGCTCACGCGTCCCGCGAAAACCACGCAATAAAAGAAGCTCTGGTGCTGATGGGTGGGTTTGGCCATGTAATGGCTGCTTTTGAGGAATTCGTGACGAAGCGTGCTGAAAAGCCATCGTTGGGGGTAAAAGATGCAGCTCTCTGCGCATTGGCCTCTCTCACTGGTTGCCGAGTTGGTGCCAAAGCAGTTTTGAATTCTGGTCTCCTGGAAATTTTGCAGACCCTTCTTGCGGTGGAAACTGACAAGGACTTCGCTGATATTCTGGACATTGTCATTAGGAATACGGAATCCGCCTTGACTGGCGGTTTTGAAGTGCATCCGCTAAATTCAACTTGTGAACAACCTCAAATCTTTTGGGACAGGCTAAAAAATTCGGAATCCGCCGCTGAAGCTGCCTCCATTCTTCAATATCTGATTGAAATGGAACACCGTGGTCCAACAGAACCCGTGGTGAGGGAGCAAGATCTCTCAACACTTCAATCTATTCTCTTAATTTATCGGAACTCGGAGCAAGTTCAAGAATCTGGTTGCGCACTGCTATCAGAGATGTATTACTACATTCCGGATTCTTCAAAAGTAACAGAAGGCCCTTGGGATCCACAACAACAGAGAAAATCTTTGCAATCTATTGACACAGCAATGTACACTCATCAAGAAAATGCTGATGTGCAGATAAATGGATGTCTAGTTATTTTGAATCTCATGGCAGGCTTAAGCACACAGGGTTCAGATCGTAGTGCGGCGATATTTATGATGGATAGGTGCTTGAACAGAATATCGGAAACCTTGCTTTTCCATGAGTCAAACAAGACAGTACAGAAACGTGCAATTGCAGCGTTGGGGGCGTGCATTGGTATTTCGGATGACTCGATATTGACGGGATGGAATGCTCGCATCATCCACCAGTTGCTTGATGCGTTGGCTAAATTCAGGATGGACTCGGAAATACTGACTCTGGCTCTTGAAGATCTGATGATTTTGCTGGGACTACGTTATGGCTTCGACACCATCCGAAATTCCATTGGGATTAGCCTCCTCTTTGATCTGCTTGGGAGCAGCAATGCTGATGTTTGTATGCGAGCAGCCGCTATACTAGCTTTGCTTGTGGAAATTGACTTTATGGTCAGCAGTCAAATCATGGAATTTCCGGATTCAATTTCCAAACTCTTTTTGTGTATGCATAACAATCAAGACAACCAAGGCCTACAAGTTTGCATCTCTACCATTCAGGAGTCGCTTGTGAACTATGCAGACTCTATTGCCATTGAGCAGATCCTTCAAAATAATGGTGTCGCCTCCCTGTGTAATCTCATGAGCATCCACCGAAACAACGGTGATTTTGTTCTTTCTACGTGCCACATCCTTTCGTCAATCTTCCCAAATCTCGATTCAAACACTTTAAAGTCCATGAGCGATCTCATCAAGCAATCTCTCGTTGACGCGCTGGAACGGCATGTGGAAAATGCGGATGTCGAAGCTGCCATATTTGATGCGCTCAAAGCATGTTGCCTTCGAGAAGACATCTTTAAGCGTTTGCTTCTAGAAGAATCACGTATCCGCATGATTCTAAGTGCCATGCAATTGAATCTGGGTTCGTCCGAGTTGCAACGAAGTGGATGTGGCCTTATTAGGATGCTGAGCAGTTTTGCTAACGGTAAAGTGATCGTTGGAAATTGTGGTGGAATACCCACCATCATAAATGCACTTCTCGCACACAACGAATCGACCGCTGTGCAGAAAGAAGCTCTGGTTGCACTGAAAAACTTGGCCATTGCTCCGTCCAACAAGAAGATGCTCGCAGATTCAGGAGCCGAGAATGCTGTCATGTGCTCGCTGTGGATCCATTATAAGGACCCACAAGTGATCGCTTATGGGTTGTCAGCGATGAACAACATCGCGGTTGACTCGCAAACAAGAAGTGTTGCGGAGATGAAAGACCAGATGCTTATGATCGTCATTGCTGCCATGTCGCGCTGCCGCGAGAATGCCGAGGTTTTGAAGAACGCTTGTTTTTATTTGAAAAGTTGTTCTTACCTTTCAACCAACCTTCATCTGATGAAACGCAGAAGAGAGCAGCTAGTTCCGTTGCTTCTCTGGGCCGCCGAATCATTTCCGGACCATTGTCGAGAACGGGCTAAAAACGTGGTCTTCAAAATAGAACAAGCACCCGCGGTTTAGAATGTACCGTCGTTACAATTAATAGCCAAGAGGTTTTGTCTCACTGCTTCACGGCTCACGGTATCATACAAGACAGTATAATACGACTTCTTACTGTTAGTACCGGTATCCGTATCACCACTGCAGTAGAGCAAGAACAAAAAATTACTACGTATACGTCGTATATTTAAAAATAATGTGTCAATAGGAACATTACTCTTGATGCTCCGTTTGCTGTTTCTGTCAATCTGATCATCTATCAGCATCCATTATATTTTATTATTTACGCTACTGTCACTTGTGAATCAGTTTTAGATCTCTAAATGTCACAGGGAAGTTTGTTCTTCGACCACACTTAATGGTTGCGAACGATTCTACAAGACATCATAAGTGTTTTCTTCGAAGTGTTTCTTATTATTTCACAGAGATTTATACTGTGAGGTGTCTTACTAGTAGTCGTACACAAGATGAAAATACCCTAAATCAAATAGTTTATTATCCAGGTCAATTTTCTATTTTCAGGATTTAACGGAGCTTTTACCGTCGTGTATGTATTATAATACTTAATTAGAATGGCAGTACGTGAAAAAATTTTGTATTAGCTCACAGAGGCTCGTGCTATTGTCTCACTGTACCGGCAGCTACTGCTGCATTACTGTGGTAGAGTGGCTACCGGTAGTGATTCACTTTCATCACGTCATGTCATCACATGATGAGGAGTAAACTACGAAAAACTAACTGTTGTGACTTACAGTTACAGGAATAGTGGCTACAAGGTACAGATAAACACCCGCAACCTTGCTCCATCGACCATTCTTTCCGTAACAACATAATTTGGAATTATTCCACCTGTGATCATGTCGATGAAGCGAAACAAGAAAGGATCGTCTCTGTCGCTGATGGATATTATGGAGGCAGACAACGATGATGACGATGACGACAACGACAACCAATCGATTTCCCTTCCAGGTGTGGGAGATGGTAAAAACGAATCCCTTTCTTCATCCTCAGAGAGAATTGGAGAAACTCAAAATAAAAAAGGTGGAGGTTGGTTTTCTAGACTACGAGGAGGAACCGGGAAAGGAAGTGCTTTGGATGTCGAAGAAAGCGAAGGAGGAAATGACAATATTCACAACGATCCTGAGGACGCTTCGTCCGTGATTCATTCATCGACGCAACGTTCTGTGACACCCTCCACCAGCAGGCTGAATGACAGGAGTAAAGTAGAAACTATTGAAAACTACGAGACTGAATTCCACCAGGCGATTCGAGATCATGATTGGGATGAGCTGGAATCGTTGTTGAAAGATTACAGCTACGAAACGTTCAAGAAATTGCCGCCAAAACCGAAAAAGAAAAGAACGAAAAGGTTGCGAATCGCAAAATACCTCCCAGAGATTCCAGAATGGAGAAAAGAAAAGCAAGTTCCCATCAGCCCGTTGCTTGGTTTAGATGCATTGGGTCGAACGCCGTTGCATTTGTGTTGTGTCGAACCCGTACCTAGCAAGTTGTTGATCCGGGTCATGAATTCAGCAAGAGATGCGGCAGCTGTAAAAGACTCAACAGAAAGTCTGCCAATCCATTTGGCAATCCAGCATGAAAGAGGTGTGGACGTCATCGACAAACTAGTCAGAGGCTATTTCCAAGGATCGTGGACCGGCGATGGCAGGGGACTTACACCGCTTATGTGGGCTGTAGAGATTGCCAAGAAGAAACAAAAAGACAACAATCTAAAACCCACTGGAACATACTGGGGATTTCCTATTTCACCAAAGGATGTTAATTGGCAAGAACGTCAAACAAAAATGTGGGAGGTCGTTCAATTTCTGATACACAATCGTTCAGCACGACACAAAAAGTTGCTGCCGTGTGAATTTGGACAGTTAACAATTGCACTTAGTCAAGCGGCACCCCCCGAGGTTATTTCATTGATGATTTCGACCGGAAAGAATGCTTTGAAAAAAGATGAAATCGCAGGAAAAGCTTTATTTCTCATGATCAGCCGACAATATTCTATAGAACTTCTGCAAGCACTGATAGAAGTTATTACACCTGGATTTGCAAAGCTTCAAAAGGATCCAACAGGTCGCGGTGTGGTTGCTGCTCACTACAGAGTTGGTTGCATGTCTCATCAGGACGATCCGCAGCACAAGTTGGAATCGTTTCGAGTGACCATGCAGCAACTCGCCAACGCCAAGAACAATCTCGACGACCAGTTCGTTCCGCCGCCGCAATACTCAGAATGGTGGGAAAAGCTAAAATTACTTATCAATCTTTGGGGCACTCACATTACAACAGATGATGAAGAAGAAAAACAGAATTATTTTCATGTGGACGAGCTACTTCTTCACAATGCATTGATAAATCCAGATGTACCACCCTCTCTCATCCAGCTCCTTGCATCCCTGTACGCAGACTCACCTGATTTGGAGCACCCGAAATCTCATGCCCTGCCCATCCATCTTGCATGTCGATTATGGAAGTACAGAGAGTATCCTCCAAGAAAAGGTGATCGGGAAATATCGATGGATAGAGTGACCTTGCAGCTAATTGAAGGTGATCCAAGTCGAACAAGAAAACGATTCCGGGATCGTCTACCATTACATCACGCGCTTGCGATGGGGAAGAGCTGGGATTTTATCAAGCCATTGGTCACACACGACCGAAAGTCTCTACAAGTTCGCGACCCTATCACCAAGCTTTTGCCGTTTCAATTGGCGGCTATGAAAATCGAAACAACGTACGATATTGAAGAATTGACTCGTCAATCTTTTGCCCCATCTGTCTGGAATAGAATGAGAGATTATGAGCAAGACCACGAGATGCGAAAAGTCTTACACCATTACGATCTACAACAATTTAGCCTGATCTTCGAACTTTTGAGACATTCGCCAGATTCCATATCCTACGAAACCATCCTGCGGCAGACGGCCGAGAAACGAGATCTTGGAAAACAGAGGCGACCCGCGCCACAAAGTTTGGAAGTCAGTGACGATGTCGTGACTACCACACAAATGAAGCTCGTCAGATCTATGTTCGGGCTTGGGAATGTCTCGGGTCATTTTATTGGCTGGTGCTACGAAAACACAGTCAAAGGTTGGAAACCTCATAGGCGTAATTTTGCAGTTGTCAAGGAAGCCATCCTTGACGGCTTCGTTCCGATGAATATGGATAAGTGGTGGAGGAAACTTAAATTCTGGCTCTGGCGAGACTGTCCGTGGAACAATATACCACGTCGTGATGAATTCTTGCTACACTGTGCCCTGTGCAACCCAGAGGTATCACCTTGGATTATCGAGCTCCTTTTGGAGTGCTTTCCTAGATCAGCATCCATTCCTCTCCCAGGTTCGAACGGGTGTTATCCATTGCACATTGCCTGTGTCACGATTACTTATGTACCTTTACCGTTTGAATTTCCAAACAACAGAAACGCCATTGAGATGGTTGCGAAATGTTACCGGGACGCCATGTTGTTGAAGTGGAACAATCAGCTACCGATTCATCTCGCGATATCGAAATCAAAGCAATGGTCGGAAATTCGATTCTTGGCAGAGGATGAACCAGTGTCACTCGCTGTCCCGGAATCAGAAAATGATTTCTTTGCTTTCCAATTCATGGCTCTCCATAGACCGTACACTAGGATGCAGAGAAGACGTTTTGAAAACATTGCAATGAAACAACTGGGAAATGATGTCTGGAAGAACTGCAGTCCAGAGGAAAAAGTGCAATATCTGAAAAGTGTTCTTGATTTGCACGAAACTACCGTTCTCGGGAGCATTTTCGAGTTGCTAAAACGCAATCCCATGCTTGTTTCAATAGGCATCGTTGATCCCGGCAAAAAGTGCAACGTTGGAGTCACTAGTTACTCTGTTCTTCAACCATCGAAACCATCCAGTTCAAAGTGGCTTGACAAAACGGATTCGAATCTCTCGATGGCTAGTCTTCAGTTTCTAGAAGAAATATATGAAAAAGATTCGTCAAAAACAGAATTCGAGGAAGATCAGCAACGATGGGAAAGAAGTATCAGCCTCTCGGATCTCGAACACAGGCATGAAGGGACGGGACAGCAGCTGGAAGAAAGTGACGGATATCAAGAATTCGAACAGCAGTTTGGACCCGAGGAAACTTTTCTCCGTGATATACAGGACGAAGTATACCAAACGCGAGGAGATCGGATCCAATTGTCTCCGAGTGCAACTTTGCCGATTGGAGACATACAATCGATTCAAACGACAGACGAAAACGAAGATACACAACAAAATCCAAAAATAGATGGATTGCTGCATCATCCGCTCCTGACCACATGTCGTTGCAAAAAAATGATTGTTGTTTCAAAGTCCTCGGCTTTTCTGATAGACGAAACATCGGTCCTATCCGTCAATGCCGCAAACCAGAGTGCAAACAGTTGGTCGAGAAGTAACCAATGGCTAAGACTCCTTCAGGGGCTTGGGGAAATGATTAGCGCAGAAACACTACATGTACAACGTCGAAATTCTGAACAATGTGTCATCGGAGTTAAATATTCCGATGGAACGCCGACGTTTATTGACGAAGACGAAAGCTACTTATGGGTAATGCGCGGTAAAGATGCCATATCGTACGTCGAAGGTTACCGTATTGATTCGGCAGCTGCCCTTGCCGACGTCTTTGAAGACAACGAAACAGAATGCTGGCTTTACGACTTTCAACATTACGAAAAGCTTTCTACGCTAATTGACAACAATGACTATGATCTGCTTTCGTGGATTCTCAAAGTCACGGAGGCGCCTTTGGCTCGTCCCAACACACGCAAGTTTCAAAAATACTCTTTATCGAAGACGATGCTCCGTCGAGCCCTTGCCCCATCTCAAAATAATGTACACACCGAGTACAGGATAGATGACGTTCCTCTCAATGGGGCGAGGAAATTGATGTTTGATCTCGCAATCGCAAAGATGCACTCAAGGTTCAATAAAAGACGGAGGGTCAGGGTTGGATACCAAGTCTCAAGAGGCCTATGCTTCGAGCGTCAGAAAGAAAAATTCTACGAAATCCAAAATCATTCCAAGCTCTTGTCCAGGCTAAGGAAGAAGCAGAAGGCAGCAAGATCCAAAACAAAGAAAAAAATCAAAGTTGGAAAGAATTCTCAGGTTTCACTCCAGCGAGAAAGTTCTAATTGCTTCCAGGGGACGCACCTGGAGAAGGTGAATCAGCCAAAGACCAAGTACGAGGATGACAACCGGTCTCTGGATGAAGATGAGTTGTTCTTAGATGTGCATGAGGCGGAGCTACCTGCAAAGCCACTGCTCACAGCAGCACTCAAGGCCAAAGAACAGGTGGACAAACAGAAATACAGTGTTCAAGGGACGCACCTGGAGAAGGTGAATCAGCCAAAGACCAAGTACGAGGATGACAACCGGTCTCTGGATGAAGATGAGTTGTTCTTAGATGTACATGAGGCGGAGCTACCTGCAAAGCCACTGCTCACAGCAGCACTCAAGGCCAAGGACCAACAGAAGCATTTTGCTCATCTGGCAAAAGTGAATCAACCAAAGACCAAGTACGAGGATGACAACCGGTCTCTGGATGAAGATGAGTTGTTCTTAGATGTACATGAGGCGGAGCTACCTGCAAAGCCACTGCTCACAGCAGCACTCAAGGCCAACGACCAACAGAAGCATTTTGCTCATCTGGCAAAAGTGAATCAACCAAAGACCAAGTACGAGGATGACAACCGGTCTCTGGATGAAGATGAGTTGTTCTTAGATGTACATGAGGCGGAGCTACCTGCAAAGCCACTGCTCACAGCAGCACTCAAGGCCAAGGACCAACAGAAGCATTTTGTTCATCTGGCAAAAGTGAATCAACCAAAGACCAAGTACGAGGATGACAACCGGTCTCTGGATGAAGATGAGTTGTTCTTAGATGTACATGAGGCGGAGCTACCTGCAAAGCCACTGCTCACAGCAGCACTCAAGGCCAAGGACCAACAGAAGCATTTTGCTCATCTGGCAAAAGTGAATCAACCAAAGACCAAGTACGAGGATGACAACCGGTCTCTGGATGAAGATGAGTTGTTCTTAGATGTACATGAGGCGGAGCTACCTGCAAAGCCACTGCTCACAGCAGCACTCAAGGCCAACGACCAACAGAAGCATTTTGCTCATCTGGCAAAAGTGAATCAACCAAAGACCAAGTACGAGGACGACAACCGGTCTCTGGATGAAGATGAGTTGTTCTTAGATGTGCATGAGGCGGAGCTACCTGCAAAGCCACTGCTCACAGCAGCACTCAAGGCCAAGGACCAACAGAGGCATTTTGCTCATCTGGCAAAAGTGAATCAACCAAAGACCAAGTACGAGGATGACAACCGGTCTCTGGATGAAGATGAGTTGTTCTTAGATGTACATGAGGCGGAGCTACCTGCAAAGCCACTGCTCACAGCAGCACTCAAGGCCAAGGACCAACAGAGGCATTTTGCTCATCTGGCAAAAGTGAATCAACCAAAGACCAAGTACGAGGACGACAACCGGTCTCTGGATGAAGATGAGTTGTTCTTAGATGTGCATGAGGCGGAGCTACCTGCAAAGCCACTGCTCACAGCAGCACTCAAGGCCAAGGACCAACAGAGGCATTTTGCTCATCTGGCAAAAGTGAATCAACCAAAGACCAAGTACGAGGATGACAACCGGTCTCTGGATGAAGATGAGTTGTTCTTAGATGTACATGAGGCGGAGCTACCTGCAAAGCCACTGCTCACAGCAGCACTCAAGGCCAAGGACCAACAGAGGCATTTTGCTCATCTGGCAAAAGTGAATCAACCAAAGACCAAGTACGAGGACGACAACCGGTCTCTGGATGAAGATGAGTTGTTCTCAGATCTGAAGGAGGCCGATCTACCTGCAAAGCCACTGCTCACAGCAGCACTCAAGGCCAAGGAACAGGCTGACGAAAAAAAGTACAATGTCCATGGAACGCACCTGGAGATATTGAATCATTCAAGGACCAAGGATGGGGATGAAGATACCTCAACTGGTGGTGACTTCTTGTTCGAGGTGATTGATGGGTCTGTTCCTGCGAAGCCAATCGTAACTGCTGGTCTAACAGCCGAGGAAGCAATTCTACAGGAAAATTACAGCGTTCGCACATTTCATATGAACGAGTTACACTTGGTCGGGTCTCTCGCAGAAGAGAAATCCATGGACGAGGAAGATTTGTTTTACAATCAACTGGGTGATTCTCCTGCCGAACCTGCTTTGAGTGCCTCCGTCTTGGCTACCGAGCAATCGAATCAAAACAAGTTTTTTTTGGAAGGAGAGCATTTGAAGTCTCTGAATCAGCCCAAGGTTTTGCTAAGCGAAGAAAAGTCTATCGACGAATACGACTTGTTCGACGAGCCGTTGGAAAAGCCTCCCCGAAAGCCCCTACTTGCCGCCGCGCACAAAGCTCGTGAAGAACAACGATCGAGACTTCGTGATGCTGGTGGTAATGGCTCGAATACCCATCATCTCCAATATATTTGCCAGCCTCCTCGACTGCCGGAAGAGGATGATGCATCGTTGGTTGCTAATGAAATCTTCGACCCACCTTCTCCGCCCATTCGGAAGCCTCTCCTGACAGCAGCGAAACTTGCGAAGCGGCAGCAAGAGGTAAAGCATGCTCCCGAGCATCTGCGGTATCTTTGCCAACCACAGGCTGGAGATCTTCTTGACGATGAGTCCTCGTTAGATATCGTGGACGTATTTGAACCTGTTGGTCCTCCACCTCCTCGAAAACCAATGTTAGCGGCCGCTTTGAGGGCAAAAGAAGCCGCAGACGAGCGTGCACGAATTATTGGCATGTCGCAAGACGGCACATGGATATCTGGAGTAGATTCTTCGATGCCGGCACGTCAAGCGGCTCAAAGGCGTCCTTTAGCAATGACAGCCGAATTGATCAGAAAAAATTCTTTTGACAACAATCGACTACCATCCAAAAAGAGGGCAACAAAAAAGAAGCCCAAGCGCTCAACGGAGATTGAAAGTGGCCCTGAGAGAGAAGGTTCAAACAGCCCGAAAAAGAAAATTACCTCAAAAGCCTCTTCGAAGGTCGACAAGAAAGACCCAAATGCAGGTGGATTCTTTTCTCGAATGGGTGGGAAGAAAAATGGTTAAGTCAGTCCTGATTCGTGTGATGCTTGCCAAATGCCTTGGAATCTCTTTCAAACTTGTTCATGATTAGCAGTCAGGGGCGAATAATATTCATGTTTAGCAGCTGTTTTCAATTTCGGATGAATTTGAACCATTGCCATCGTGAAGGTGTGGTTCAATGGATTCAAACAACCCTGAATGTTGTGTGACTGTTTTTTTTCTTAATATCATCATTTAAAATACCACACACACCAAAAACTACCTACTAATCGTAGCATATTTACCATTGTGCTGGTGAAATATCTTGATAGAAGTATTTTTATTCTTTGACTTCCGAAGCATTAAGTTCTGAAAGGGAACAATTTTTGTCCATCTTTCTTTACCTCCTCGGGGCATCTAAACTTTTCCTTTTTCAAGACTTGATTCGTCAATGCATCTGTTTGAAATGGATAAGCCTCATCGGACAATTTATTTAAGGGAAGTTAAGATTCGTCGACGCTTCACTAATGATCGTCTACTGCTGCTGGACTCTGCCCTACTCTAGGTAGTAGCATGTAGTATTTCTCGTGGGGTAGTATTTCCTGTTTTACTCTACTTATTTTTTTTTTGGTTTTTTGGTCTTCCGTTTCTCGGAAAGTCCTGTTCCGACTGGAGTATTTTGTACCAGTCGAAGCGAGGGAGACCATCCACAATAATTATTACTACAGTACGAATCACTACCGTAGAAGTCTAACATACTCCTTTGTTCGCTGATCTCAAAGGCTACACCCGGCTGTGAAGCTGAAGTGACAACAGTAACAACAACCCCTGTTTGTCCTACAGTCGTGAAGCAGCTCGTATTGGTAGGAAAATAAAAATAAAACATTCCAAGATCAAAGAGACGGATACAGAGCTTTCTAGTATTTCTTGGGTGGCTTTTTCCGGTCGTGTTTTTTTGGGGAAACCTATCGGAGATGCCACCCAGAAATTCCGCGACAACAATGGAACGACCACCTCGATCTCCTACTAGTCCCAGTCAGCGTCTAGCTGTGGAGTCTAGTCGCTCTCCCGTGCAACGGCCCGTGCCTGAAACGTCGACGGATTCTCCCAATCGTCGGTCGTCAAGAAAGTTGAGAAAAGAAACGAACGACAATGATTCACAAAACAAGAGGCCCAAAGATAAATCACGAGACAAACAAAAGAATAAGACAGACGATTCTAATGAAAAAAAGAAAAAAATCAGCGTGAAAAGCGAGCGGAGTGGAAAATCAAAAAGAGATAACCGTGTGAATCCAGGAAGTTCAACTACGGTTGCTTTGGATGATTCCGAAGAAGGTTGGGCACAGGGTATACTTCCGGACCAACAACCAGCAAGCCCGATTTCCTCGAAAAAAAGTGGAAGAAGAACTCCTAGCACACGGTCTTCAAGGATGAACAGCAGGTCTCCCAGTCCAAGACCTTTCCCAATTTCAAACGACCAATCTCCAAGCCCGAGACAATCCAGAATCTCAAATGATACATCTCGAAGTCCAAGACCTTCTAGAATTTCCAATATACGGTCACCAAGTCCACGACCATCTCAAAACAGCGATAGATCCAGAAGTCCTGCACCTTCCAATCTTCACCGACGAAATACCAGCCCAAGTCCGTCCAGGAGAAATAACGCTAATTTCAATGCTAGCAGTTTAAGTTTGGATGATGGAGAAAGCGACGTCGGTGGGGAATCGGAAGATGATTGGAGGGGTGAATTTGCGGACAGTGTTGGCCCACAAACTGGAATACCATATATTCTGGACAACGGTCTTCCTTCAGTGCCGGTCTTGGCTAAAGGGGAAAACGCCAAATTTCATGATTGTATCAAGAATCACAACTGGGATAAGTTGGAAAAACTTCTAAGGAATTTTGATGCCAACTATTATAAAAAGAAGAGACTTCAGGTCAGAGAGAGACGGGAACAAGAACTTTTGCGGATGCAACAAGCAGAGGAAGAAGCAAAAGCAGCTGACGAGAAGGCCGCGGCGGAAGCCAAGGAACTGGGGAGTGAAGGAGAAAATACAAAGACAACCCCACCGCCCAGCAGGCGATTCTTTCCTCCGTTTTCTCGTAAATCTCCTGGAAATCAAAACAAACAACACAGGCCCCAAAATGAAACTTCGGGCAGTAATGGTGGCCTTGCATCAAAGCTTCTACCGAAATCTCTTGCAGCGCGACTGATTATTGACCCCGAAGAGGTACTTTCGCCGCTTCTAATGGTCGATGAGATGGAGCGAACCCCTCTACACCTTGCCTGTATTCACAAAGCACCGGAAACAGTGCTTCTGGATCTCCTGGCTGCAGAGCGAAAAGCTGCCATGGTAAAAGATGAGAATGGCCGGGTACCACTCCACTGTGCCGTCGAGATTTGGCAATTTGACCATGTTATCGAAAAAATAATACGCGCCTTTCCTCATGCGCTGAAAACCAAAGACGAATCGGGGAAGACACCAATTGGTTTGGCTGTGACACTAGCATTGGAACGACAACAGAAAGAATCAAATGAGGATCCGGAGAGGCCTTTCTTGTGGATTCACCCAACTTGCAAGGAGGAAGAAAGTTGGCAGTATCAACAGGAGAAAATTTGGGGGAAGGTCAATTTGTTACTGAAGGGACTAATGAAACGCAACAAAGTCGTTATTCCTAGCGAACATAGCTTGATTCTGGAGGCGTTGATCGGCGGGGCAAATCCCAACACAATAAATCGATTCGTATCGACAGCTGACAGGTATCTGGTGTCAGATGATGAACTTGCTGGAACAGCTATTGGCTTGTGTGTCGAACGGCATTACCCCCTCGACACTATTGAATACGTCGTAGACAACTGCCGTGAAAAAACGACTATCATCACAGATGCTATCACGAAAGCGTTGAGGGCTCACTACCGACTGGGCTGTCATGCGATCAGAGAAGGTATGACCCCGTTCGGAAAACAGATTATCGAATGGTCGAAATCTTCGCACCCTCTACGCGAGGACAATCCGTTATTGGAGCGGTCTCCAAAGATCGAATCGCTAGAGAAAGGGAAGCCTGGTATAACGAAAAAGATGAGCAGACGATTCTTCGGCGCGGACGTAGACAATGGTGAAAATGGCGTTGCAAATGATATCGCAAAAGCCGAAGGGAATCCTAGCGGCGAGGACGAAAAGCACAAAGTAGACCAATGGCATGGCATGGACGAGTCTTGCAAACAATGGTGGCAAATCTTGAATTATCTCATCTTTTATTGCGCTTATGGAAGAGGTTACAAAGAGAGCCTAAAGCCAAAGTCTCACCATCTGCTTCATGCTGCTCTATCCATCCCCGTCTCCCCGCCATCGTTGATTCAACTATTGCTAATCGTGTATCCAGAAGCAACGAAGGAGCCTTGTCCTCTCTACGGGGCCTTGCCAATGCATATTGCCTGTACCAGATGGCGCTACGATATCATTCGAAACGATGGAGACTCGTCACTGGATAGAGTCCTCAAGTTGATGCTCAAGTCAGACCCTGACATCGTTCATCATCGTCATAAGGGTCGCCTCCCCATTCATCTAGCTCTCAGTGTCGGTCAAACGTGGTCGTTTGTGAAAACATTTGTGGCTATGGACAAGAAATGTGTTGGCATGAGGGATCCTCAGAGTAGGTTCTTTCCATTTCAAATGGCAGCTCTGCCGATGACTTCAAAGAATGTTCAACTTTTGATGAGGAGCCAGTTTACTCCTACTGAATGGAGAATTATGTCTACCGGAGAGAAGAAGTTGGAGTACAGGAAAGTGGAAATTGATCAAGATAGAAAGCAGGTCGGTACAATCTTTGAGCTGCTGCGGCGCCATCCTGACGCTTTGGTTGGGAAGCCTCTGTATAGAGGGGACGGGCCGCCATCAACAGCACTCCGCGTTACTGGAAAGGTTTCAATGACATATTTGTCATATGTGTATGGGAGAAACTCTCAAGGAGAATATCGACTACGCGCGGACAACGTCAGAATTTTACGAGATGCGATTGTTCGTGCGGATATACCGCTTGACATGGAAAATTGGTGGGAAAACATGAAAGAGAGTATATGGGAGGAATATCACGGTGATATACCTAGAAATGACCAACACCTTTTGCATGCGGCGCTTTACAATCCAGAAAGCCCCCCTCTGCTTATCGAGCTTCTATTAGTGATTTTTCCATTTTCTGTTTCAAGTGCAGTTGCAGGAACCGCGACGTATCCTCTACATATTGCTGCTGCTACCACTGCCTACCACCGCCATTCCTTTGAATTGCCTTATGGTATGGACAACTTACACCTCGTCTTGTCAGCAGACAAACGCATCGCACGTCGAAGGTCGAACGGGCGACTACCTCTTCACATTGCATTGGCTCGGGGAAAGAGCTGGAAGGAAGTCCGCCCTCTTGTGATGGCGGACCCGTCAAGCTTGATGTCCGAGGACCCACAAACTGGGCTTTTGCCTTTTCAGCTGATCGCATCCTTTAACGTCACCTCGAAAGAGAACGCCATGCGCTTTTCTACTTTCGTTGAGCGCCAAACAAGAAACATCGATATGAATCGACTCTCTGCGAAGGACAAGGCTTTGGCCTTAAACAGGATTCGTAAAGTGCAAGAATTGAGTCAATTGACTTGTATTTTTGAGCTTCTGCGGCATAGGCCGTCAGCGATGCACCGGATCCCACCAGGTTATGCAATAAGTGAAGCAGGCTCTGTTTTCTCATCGTCATCTTACACATTGGGTAGTCGCGGAAGTGACTCTCACACTGGAGGTGCAGCGGCCAGGGTAGGAGAGTTCCTCAGCGATAGCTCTCAGGTCAACAACCGAAGTAGTAGCATACGTGGTCTATTCTCACCGATTCCCTTGAGC
Source organism: Nitzschia inconspicua (assembly GCA_019154785.2). Taxonomy (NCBI): domain Eukaryota; phylum Bacillariophyta; class Bacillariophyceae; order Bacillariales; family Bacillariaceae; genus Nitzschia; species Nitzschia inconspicua. The sequence continues at coordinate 3,025,094 of JAGRRH010000020.1, forward strand.
TCAAGATCGATGGTGCCGACCTACAAGGATGATGAAAGCACTAAGAGTCTCGTGTCCCCGTCAGAAGCCTTTTCTAGACAATCGGTTGTAGCGAATTCGCTCTCTGGCGCCACGGTTCACAGCAATTGCTCTCTTTCGAGTAAAGATGGTTCTGACGTCTTCGGTGGGTACACTAAACACACCTACGATGACGATTCTGCATCAAGCATCGTTGGTGCAAGCTTTCATTCCATTGACGCATCGACCCATTCTAGTCCGGGTCTTTTGAAGAGGGGGAATTACAGGAGAGGCAAGAGACCGCCACGGATGCCACCAAAGGTACCAGATCTAGACAAAGAAGGATGATCGAGTGCAAATAGTTGCGTTGCGTCTTCTTCAAATGTATAGCGCTCTTAACCAGACCAACTGCAGCAGTTGAATACGTCGTACAAGATCATTCTACTACCTTTTTAGTCGCAGTAACTAAAGGAGATCAGTCACTCCATTATGTGGTACGCAGTTATTGATAATACTCTCTTCTAGAGACTACAGATAGTACAGCTGAATTTGGAACATACATTCTCCTTACAGTTTCGTCGTCGTGCTCAGAGCATTGTCATCATCGTCGAAATATTCTTTTCGTCGGGGACCCTTCAACTCTCAATAGTGTCCCTTCGAATTATCTCCACGGGAGAGTAATAAAAATCAAGATCATACGACAATTAACATTCCTTCTCTTTCAGAGTATCAATGCGACGTCGTGGCATTTTCAATTAATAGAATTGTTTCGGTAGTCACTGGAGTTCAATACTTACAGTTAATATCACACTTATTAGCTCTGTGCATCTTGCCTCGATTTCAAGTAGATGTGACTGTGAGTGACTTTTCCGTGCATTATTATTGTTTGCGTTCTCGTTGTCCGGCATTTCTGTCTGTCTTCTCTTCAGCACCCAGGAAACAACATACCGTATCTCTACAACATCGTGCTGCCTGTAATAACAGTAACATCTCTCGCACTTGATGGTTGGGACCAGCAGAGCTGCATTCATCATAATAACTGCGATTTGCTGTTTTCATCTTAAAAAGGATTATACGGAGCACCTACGACATCACAATTGATTGTACACAACAGCAGCGATCACGATGATATCGGCTCGACCAACCGCAACGATGGAGCCTATTGCTGCCGTCAGAGGCCTGGATACTAGCGGGGATGGTCGTTTGAGGAGCAAAGCGGACAAAAAGAGCAAGAGAAAAGGGGGGAAAGGTACCAAGAACAACATGTCGCCTACAAAGGAAGAACGCAAACAGGAAGAAAACAAAAGATCCAAAGTTCGGAACGACAAAGCAAAGAGTGCAGGAATGAGGTTTGGAGCTCTGTTCCGTTCGTCTCTTTCGGTGTCGCGACATCGCTCGAAATCATTGGGAAAGACTCCGGAAGCAGGAACAATATCTTCTACCAACATTTCGGTGAAGAAAAGTGCATCCTGCGATTCTGATGAGCACATAACGAAATCAAGTAGAAAGATGTCCGGAAATTCTCCATCCCCGCGGTCGTTTGACAGCCGAAACGGGGAAGAATATTTGGACATGAACCGCTCTTTTGGCTCTCGGACTTCCAGGCAATCCGGTGAGGAGATGTTGAATCGATCTGCACACTCCTTGGTATCTTTTGGTGGATCTCAACGATCTGTCTATAGCTTGTCGGAGGGCGACGTCGAGGATGACACTTGGCCGATGAACGCTTCTGAACGATCCTCACCTGACACGAGGACAGAAAGTAAAGCTCACACCGAAGCCAGAGAAAGGCTTATTATAGAAAGCCAGAGGGCTATTGAACGTAAACAACAACAGGCTCGACTAAAGCAGCGATGCTCACAACAGGAAAAATTTCACAACGATTCTTCGCGATCTCTGTCCTCGATATCTTGGAAGCCCACCTCTGTTTCATCGAGATCGTTGTCGCTGGATCGCGAGAGATTATCCCACTCTTTGCACTCTCCAAAGACGGTGTCTGTTGATGGCACAAAGAGTATGTCAGTACGAACGAGACATGATGCAACCGTTGCAAACAACCTTCGCACCAGGTCCAGTAGCCCAAAACAAACCACCATCAAGAATGCAAATAATATCTTATTCAACGTCCAACCACTCAGAAGAATCCAGTCGATGGGGGAACCAAAGATTGTCTGCAACTCGCCAACTCAAGGCAAGCCTTGCTCTAGGTCCAGTTCTAAGAGTCCATCTCGTCGTTTCGCGGCATTGTTCCTACGACAAAGGGAAGACAAAAAGGCGGACGATTACCTGGACTGGCACGGTGCAATCATCAGGCACGAGTGGGATTTGGTGGAAGAAATGTTGAGATCCTACGATCACACTCTTTACAAGAAATCTCGAGTGACAGAACCAACAACACATGTAGGAACGCCGAAAAGGTCTGAAGGGAGGTTTAACTATGTCAATATTGAAGGCTCCCGGCCTGTTTCGCCACTTCTCCACGTCGATTCGAGTGGACGAACGCCACTCCATCTGGCTTGTACAGAACATATGCCGCAAAAACTTCTTCGGCGCCTTCTCTTTGCGGAACGAGGCGCTGCAAGTGTACAGGATACAGATGGGCGATTTCCTTTACACGTAGCTCTCATCAACGGCGTGGATAAACAACTTGTGGACCGATTGATTCATGCTTATCCCCATAGTCTGGGTTCGCCTGACAAATTGTCCCACACTCCAATTCAATATGGTGTGCTCAAGGCAGAATATCTCAGGGACAAAACTTTGGAATTGAAATGGAGCACACCGACAACTCATCCACAAATTTTCTGGCAAAGGCGTCAACAGGAAGCATGGGAGAATGTGGCTTTTGTTCTGGAGGCTATGATTTCAAGACAAAAGCCGCTCTCCTTGTTGCACGAGCGTTCGGTCTTGATAGACTCGGTCAACTTTTTTGCACCCCCAGCTGTAGTGAACCAACTCATCACAGTTGGGGGAAGATCTCTTTTGGAGGATGCAGAAATGTCCGAAATTTTAATGGAGAAAGTTCTACGTTTGCGATACCCGATCTTCATCGTTAAAAGGGTCATGAAGATAACGTCAAAGATCCTTCCCATTCCAGTAATGTTGCGGGTTATTAGACAAGGTCTCGTCAACCACTTCAAGGTAGGATGTGTGGAGGGCTCAGCCGAAGGCATCATAAACAAATCGCAATCTACGTTTGGAAAGGAACTGATTCACTACTATCGAAGCAAGGAAGCAGGCCGACCCAGTCTTTTTTCAGTAGCCTGCAAGGAGTGGTGGGATAAATTAAGGTTTCTCGTTGCTCATGCCAGCTGCAGATTCGACGATGACACGGATGACATAATTCTCCATGCCGCACTGACCAATCCAGCGTCGCCACCATGCTTGATTGAATTTCTCTGTCGATTGTTTCCCACTGCAAGATATGAGATCGATGTTCGCACGGGTGGGCTTCCACTTCATCTTGCTTGCATGTATTGGAATCCTTTGGGAAGTGGAGATCAAAGTGAATCCGACTACATTCGAGTATTACACTTGTTAACGGCCGGGGATGCTTGCCTGTTGCAAAGTCGTTGCAAGAATCGGCTACCTCTCCATCATGCCATTGCGACCAGCAAACCTGTACCTTTTATCCAGGCTCTGCTTGTCTTGGACAAAACTGCGGTCGTTGTTCCTGACCCAAGAACAATGCTTTTCCCTTTTCAATTGGCAGCAATTCCATCCACAAGCCCACATATTGTTGATCCGAATAATGAAGCACTGTCGAGAGATTTTCGGGATCTGGGCGATTCTTGCGACGATGTAAAAAAACTGGAGCTGATTTATGAGCTACTCAAATGCAATCCTTTTTCCATTTCCGTCTTGATGGACTGTCAGAGTGATGATATGACAGCCCTGACTCGTCACATCCTTTTATGGTGCTATGATTGGAGCATTTCAGGTTGGAGGTTGAATACGGTGCGCAAAGACATTCTTCGTTCGGCCATACGACATGGAAAAGTTCCTGTGTCGATGAAATCATGGTGGTCCACACTGAAAATCTTGATCTGGAGGGCTTCCAATGACTTGGTCGATGAGCGTGGCCAAAATCCCATGTGCGATACTCCCCAGACACGAGACTACCTTCTTCATGCAGCTCTTTGGAACGGAGACAAAATACACCCTATCGTTATTGAGCTGATTTTAGAGTTGTATCCATCCTCTGTATTTCTGCGACAGCCTGGAACAGGGCTCTATCCACTTCAAATTGCAGCCCGATCACCATCCTATCGACCATTTTCTTTTGAAAAGGCAATATCGATGGATTCTGGGCTTGAAATGATATCGCTGATACACGGTAACGTTCAAAGTGCAAATACCAAGAACGGTCGTCTCCCCATTCAAGAGGCTATTTGGAGCGGCAAGACTTGGTCGGAAGTTCGCTCATTGGCGAAAAGCGCCCCCGACACCCTTATGGTTGCAGACCCAATCTCAGGGCTATTTCCATTCCACGCCGCCGCCTGCAACGGATCGTTCCTACCAAAACATGTCATTGTTCGATCGCATTGCTCGGACACACAGTGGGCCAAATCTAGTCCAGCAGAAAATTCGCATTCGTTGAAAGTCATTTGCCAATCTTATGATTTAGAAAAGCTCACGACAATCTTTGAAATTCTCCGGACGACTCCGAATGCGATACTACCCAGTCGGTGGGCGGAATGAAAACGGAAATGTCCTACCGGAGTGAATTAGAAGAAGAAGAAAAATATTGTACTTCTACTCTACAAGGTAATGATACGTCAATAATATGTGCCGACGAAGGACTCTAAAGTATGGTTATATCAATCATGATGACTATCGGTCTTTTTACTTGTCTACTGGAGTCGTCTAAGTAGATTCGTCATATCGTAGAGAAATTCTATCCTCTCCCATGATTCATCCATGTTATTCTCCCTATCAAAGATTCTTTTGCAGTGAGTTTGAATAGTGTACTCTAACAATTCGTAGATAGATATGACAGGCTAGGAAAGGCCCTCATCGGAACACTCGTGCCCGTTCCAACCTCAAGCGCACGTGTTTCCTCTGTGAGACCCAGTGTGTCAGTGCTTCGATACCACAGTGGAAGATCACTTTTTCACAGAGAAGGACGTCAGAAATCTGGGAAACTGGGTAGAACCATACGAGCCCATGGCTGAACAGGATGCTTTAACGCCTTCATTAACTGTAAATTTTGCGTCACCGCCTCCACCCAATTGACGAAACAATAACAACCTTCCTTCCGATATAGGGAACACTGCTCCAAGCACAACATTGCCAACTACAACACCATCACCATCACAATCCACCGCCACCAAAGACAAGACGACATAAACAGAGCACAACAACCAACAAACAATCCTCGCATCTGATCCTCCTCAGCTCGGCACTCGAGACCAGATGAAATTTTTCTCCTCCCGTAGTAGGAGTTTTCATACACATTATCACCTACTACCTGGAATGGCCTCCAGTTACTCCCTGCATTGCCTCGCCCCTCTAGGGGCTGGTGGGTGAGCCAACTCTTTAGATTCGGACCTGGCGGTAGCTAGAACTGACTGTGAAGTAGTTAACGTTGCCATAATAGACTTTCATTGAAGTAGATGTAGTAGTAGAATAGCTACCGTACTCCGCTAGGTAGGGGTAGTAGTAGACTACCTAAGGTAGTAGGGTATGACACAGACGACCAGTGTGAGGCCTTAAGTGACGTCATCGTAGATCTCGACACGTGGCACTACTACTACCAACTAGCTACTAGCTAGAGACTACGGTAGTAGAGAGAGGTATCATAGCCTCCACCGCCTCCACCTACCGGTACTCCAGGATCAAGGTACCAGACATACGTAGCTACGGTAGAGTTGAGCGGATCATTTCGACAGGAACATCTTCAATCTTTTTACTGTGTATTACACGACTTGCGTTTCCTGTTTCCTCGTCAGCGCACCATCGTCTGCAGCCTACCTACTGTAGTACGACTTGCGCATCCTATTGTAGCGGAAAGTTACATTCATGCAATCGACTGTTGTCATAAAACAATAATATTTCTCCGCCTCTTGTTCGTGGATCACTTGCTAGCTACGTAGTAGGAAGCTACTTGGTTGCCGTCCACTGTAATTTTTTCTATTTCCATTGCCTCCCTCTTCTTATCCATATCCCAAGTAACCCGCCGTTTGTTGCCACCATGACCCGATTTCATAATGCGATTGCGATTTTCTGTTTGGCGTTGACAGCATCGACTGGACAAGCCTTTGTGGTTCTACCCAATCATCAGCAACAGTCTCTGGCACGGTCTCATTCCAACGTCGTCCTTCATATGAATCTTTTCGATCGGTTCACCCGCGTTGCCAAATCAAATCTCAACAATATACTCAAGAATTTGGAAGATCCAGAAAAGATCATGACACAAGCCTTGGAAGATATGCAGGTGAGTAACTCGTTGTGATGGCGTACAACGTCATCGATTCGACGACTAGCCCTCGAACTGTATCTAATCGTGAAAATTTTTCTGATTGTCTTGCATTACAGAACGATCTCGTCAAAATCCGTCAATCGTACGCCGAAATTACAGCCACCCAACGACGTTTGATGAAACAGAAGGAGCAGTGCGATGCCATGGCCAACGATTGGTACCAACGTGCGCAACTGGCTTTGCAAAAGGGAAACGAAGAGTTGGCCAAGGAAGCGTTGACACGACGACAACAACAAATAGATGAGGCCACAAACTTACAGGCACAAATCGACGCGCAAGCCTCCGCCATTGACAAATTGTACGAAGGAATGCAAATGTTGGAAAAGAGAATCCTTGAGAGCAAGTCAAAGAAGGACCAAATGGTCGCTCGTGCAAGGACCGCCCAATCAACACAAAAAGTGAATGACATGATGAGCGGTATTAGTGGAAAAACTTCCATGGATGCATTCACCAGAATGGAAGAGAAGGTGGAGGCGCTCGAAGCCGCTGCAGAGGTTTCGGCCGAGATGGGATCGATCAACGGTAACATGTTGCCCGGTTCTGCGGCTTCAAGTGTGGAGGCACAATTTAAGGCACTGGAAGCTGCTAGTGAAGTAGATGCCGAGCTTGCAAAATTGAAGGGATTATTGGGAGCATCGTCAAGTGCGAGCAGCAGCAGCACAACCAGCGCCGCAAAGAATGCCGAGATTGACGACGAACTTGAAAAAATGAAAAAGGAGGCTGGACTGTAATGACCTACCTCACACGAAACACTTCCATCTTTTTCACCGATTGAATTACATTCATCCAGACCTAGGCTAGCAACACGAACATGAAATAATATCCAAAGTTGTCACAGTTCTACACATCATATGGCTCCCGAATCAAATGGATTACACTCGTCGTCAAAATCGTAGCTATTTTAATACCGAAGAAAGAAAACGTCACCCTTGCGAAATATCTAGTGGGTAGTGTCTGTTTCAATGAAAGTTTGTTGTTAAGGCTGTTCCGAAGGCACTGGAGATCACATTCCATGGAATGGACCATTTCCCTGTTCCAAGTGTTCATTTGTAACTATCCATCTTGTCAATTGGTACTTTCTCCCTACAAGAGACTAAACCCGTTCATCAACGGACGAATATGAAAACAAAAATTTAGACACTTTCGTGCTTCGTCCACAGCATATCGGTGCCAACTACTAAAGAGAAATGACCTCCCTCTAATGCTCCGCGACGTATTTACAGATCCGCACTTTTGCGCTCTTCTTCTCTCAGCCTCTTGAGACGGTTGCGTTCGATCCTCTCTTTTCTCTCTTTCTCTTTTCGTTCATATTCTGGATTCTTGCCCACACCAAACACTGACACGAAAATAAAAAAAAATAAATAGGATGAGATCCTTTCCACTCTTAACAACCAGTAAACAACAATGGAATGAAAAACAACTTACTTGGACATGTTCGACAGCCCCGTGAGGGACAATTGGAGCACCGTGATCCCATGTTTCCAGAGATCTTTTGTGGTCCTGTGAAGGCCGCGGCAGATCCAACCATGTGCGAGGTACCACCGCCGTACTCTGCTTGACTGACCAGTCGTGCCTTGAAGTTGATGTTCTGATCTCGGCGCTCCACTTCCAAAGCCACCAATTCATCGTATGGAACATAATGAATACAATCCACGGGGCATGTTTCAATGGCGACGGCTATTGTCTCCTCGTCATCTCCCCATTGTTGAAAGACTCTGGCACGACCATGTTCCTCATTCATGTAGAATGTGCTCTGAGCGATCATGGCACAATTCGTACAGCCAATGCAAGTGTGCTCGTCGACGTACACCATTTGTTGGCGTATCGGTTCTCCAGTTTCTGGATCTTTTTCCACCTTTGTATGCGACTCGACTGCCTTCCAATCTTCATCGTCCAGATAAGATGTTTCACGATATTCTTTCATACCCGATAACTCATCTTTGGTCTCGAGCGAGTCATCCACAGCCACATTAAACGTATTCTTAATGGTAGCCGAATCAAATCCCCATTCTTGCATTTGTCGGACCTTGTCGGCTCGATCTGCCTCCTTGATGTTATATTCAACCTCTTCTGCAGAGATCATGGCCAAAGTGTTCAGCCATGTTTCGGCGTCGTCTTCCAAATCATCGCCAGTGCTCAGCGAGAGATCCTCAGAAGATCCTTCCAGGTCGTCTTCATCATCATCAGACGACGGCTCAAAGGAAGACCAAAAACTTCCGTCCGCTTTTCTGTCCAAGATTTCTTTCCAATCAGTGGCACTGTCTTGGTTCAAGGATTCATCTGTAGACAGCCATCTGTTTGAATCATTTCCTGTCTCATCTCGCCAATCCGACGGTGGACTCATGTCACGCCGCCAAAACTGGTCAGATTTCGCAACTACAGACCTTCCTGATCTCTTGCACGATGAAAAAGTCACCAAGGATGACCCAAAGTTTGACAGAGAGTGCACCAGAAGAAGAACAGCTGCCGTTCGAGAAGAAGAACAAGACATTGGAAACCTTCGATGTCGTTTCCCAGCGCAAACAGTGGCTGCTCTCGATTGTTGCTGTATCATTGCTTGTTCTATCTCTTGAAGAAAGCGGCACAAGCTTGTTACGTAGTATTTCATTGGTTGTTTGCCGTTGATGCAACCCAAAAAATATAAAAAATGTCACCTTGGTAGTAATAAGAGAGCAGAAGGTCGAAAAGGAAAAAAGAACCCAAACAAATTGGAGCAAAATGAAAAACAACGAGAAAAAGATCTGAGAAGAATGACGTGTCGAAACGACCGACGTCATCCACGTGATTTCCCAGTCCCGAGAGTGTTCCCCCCATATTTTGAAAGAGGATTGGGATATTACGTAGTATTAGGGTTATTGGCAAGAAGCCAGTGTCCAGATCATTTTTTACTACTTATATAGCTAGAGTAGATACAGTAGAAGGTATTAACAGTAAAAAAAACGTTATTATCTATTTCAGGTTTCCAAGTATAGCCAGAGGTACCATTCATTGCAAGACAAATAATGTAATACGGAGTAATAAATTATTATAATCTTTTCTCCTGGGAGTCAAAATAGCAGTTCACACAACAATAATATTATACTACGTATTATTACTCCATAAATAGATCGCATCCATTGATAGTCATTCAGTTCCTTTTTTTTCGAATGTCGAGGTTTTTACTTGTCCTCCTTGACAGGGATGTATCTCCATACGACAGCCAACAAACTTCCGGTCAATGCCATCCACACCACGCTGACGGCACTTGGAACACGGGCAGCGTATTGTCCAAAGTGAAGTTTGGCCAACAAGAAACCAAAGGCAGATGATTTCATGGACGTTTCGATGGCCATGGTTCGGGACGAAACCTCACCGAATCCAGCAGCTTTGGGAAGGAAATATCCGACAAGTCCTCCCAACAAGTGCAACAAAAGGACAGGGATCTATAACCAAACCAAAGAGGGGTGGGGGAATAATGTTTTGAGACGAATGACCACGATGAAACGTAATGAAGGCTCCACCAGCTAGCTAGTAGCGACCACAAAAATATAATATTTCCACGTACCTGTAGTTTGAGTCCCGCGTTCAAGATGGGTTCGGCAACTTGTGCCACAGCGCTTGCTACCAAAAGACACGTGGACACGACACCAACGACCGGAGCAAAGGGAAGTACCTTCTTGACAAAGTTCGGGAAGAACTTGTTGGTGGCCATACCAATGGCAATGGGTGCCAAGACCACTTGGATGGTAGAAACGGCGATACCCGCAGCATCAACGGGAACGACCGCTCCCAGAATGGCCTTGCAGATGATGGGAGTCATGAAAATGGCCCCGACGGTTGTGGCGGTAGTCATGAGGACCGACAGTGCGACATTTCCCTTGGCAATGTAGGTGCATAGATTCGAGGCTTGTCCTCCGTTGATACTTCCCACCAAGACCATACCAGCCAGTAGGGCAGGATCCAAGTTGAAGAACTTGCCCAGTCCAAATGCCAAAAAGGGCATCATGGCGTAACACAGGGAGAATTGCATGGCCACCGCTGCGGGTTCCTTCAAGACATCTAGGAAATCTTGTGGCGTCAATGTGATTCCCATGGAAAGCATGAGAGCCGCCAATCCTGCCGTGAAGTATTCCGTGGTGAACCAGGCGAAGGATGCGGGCGACTTCAAGGCGATTCCGGAACAAATGACGGTCCACAAGGGAAACAGTGTCGTGGCGACATCGGCCGTCTTGACATAGGCATCAAAGATTTTCTTTCCGAGTCCGGTTTCCTTTTCGGGAGGTTGTTGTTGCTCTTCTTCGGCGGCAGCGGCATCACTCTGTGTGTGTTTGTGTACGTGTGTTTGTGTACGTGTCGAATCAAGATATTATGCATTATGTTTTTCCAAACGGATTTTCAATGGCAAGACATATATAAAAAAAAAATTGTTTGGATTGCGTCATTTGGCAGTGAGAGGAAAAGAGAGAGAGAGAGAGAGAGAGAGAGAGAGAGAGAGAGAGAGAGAGAGAGAGAGAGAAGAAAAAAAGGATAATTGAAAAATAGGAACAAGATACTTTTGGGTTAGATATTACTTTTTTTTTGGAATGGTTTTGTGTGTTGTTGGATGTTGTTGTTGTTGCATTGTAGTTGTTGATTTATGCATCACCAACAATCCTCGTATTTGTGAATGAGTGAACGAACTCGCAAAAAAAAAAACTTACGGCCATGACCAAACCGGTAGGAAGGGACGATGAAGATCTGATATTGAATGGTGTCACAGCCGATCCATATTGGGGAGCCAGTCTCTGTAGTTGTTGTGGAAGGAAAAATAATCAAGGCAAGTCAAATTGTGAGAATACGCATCATCATTGTCGTCGTTGTTGCTGTTATTTCAACTTTCCAGCAGAATCTTACCACTCCATTGGTCCGAAGAGAGGTCGGTTGAAAGGCAGTTGCCGTGAACGGCAAGAGTGCCAAAACGATTGTTTCTCGAGAGTTCAGCTTCATATTTTTTTCTTCTTCAAAGAGTCGATACACTACTACTTGCGTAAAGAGTTTGTAAAATAATAATATTATGTCCAAGGGGGGATAGGAGATGGTATAATACACTTCTAAAAGTTTCCCTTATTTTGCGTGATCAATCCTGTTAGCGAGAAAGAGGAGCACACTACTGCCTTGTGAGGACGGAAAGAGCGGAAAGCGACCCTTTTTTGAACCAACAAGAAAGTTGATGATGGCATAGATTTGCGACTGTCATCACTTCAGAGAGGAGACGACAAAAGGAGGATCTTGTTTTTTTTTTGAACGTTGACGACTGACGACACGTACTCGTTTGATTTGATAGAAGGACAGACGTCAAGCTTTGGCGAACAAGGAACCCCTCATTTCTTTTATTTATGGGTTGAATTTTTCATTTAACGACTTTGTTTGCACATAATATATTCTGATAGAAGAAGATTCCGTCCAATCAAACCCAAGCCGGCGCTTCATCATCAAAGAAATACTACTAATAATCATCGCAACTGCCAAGTCCGCAGGCCATGCATCCCCAGACCGTGAAAAATCGAACGCTCTCAAAAGTGGGCGGCAAAACAAGTCAGCAATGCTATCCTTCTACGCGCACACTCCGAAACGAAGAATCTCAACACCATACTTGTGTATTATTATGTAAACTAACTGTAAAACCCCTCATTATTTTCGCATAAATAAATGCTACTGCATACTGGACAGTAGTGTATGTACCGGTAGTGGAATAGGTACTTATAAAGGAGTACGGTAGTAAAAAACAATAAAACAATACCAGCTGCACGAAGCCTGTTCATTCCACACCGTCCCGGAACATGAACTCTTTTAACTGCTGCTGTAAACAACACCAACAACAACAACAATAGAGCAACAAGTCTTCTTGTAGTAGTCTCCTGTTCATGAAAGAAGCTCTTCTCATCGTGGTTGTTTCTATTTTGGCTGTGAAACACTTGCAAGAACTAGCTACTTAGTATCAGGTATAATATTACTACTGCAGTACTATTACCAGCGTTGCTGGTAGAAAGTGACTACCTACTACTCCAGAAGCACTCCCACTACGGTGGGGAACCAATGAAATCGTTCTCCAAATCTAGCTGGAAACGTGGTGGTGGTGAGACGACGACGACGACGACGGCGTCGAGCGGTGGTAGAAGAAGTGGAGGGACAGAAGTGGCACGGGAAACGGATCCCTTGATTATTCATAATAGTAATTATAGTAATAATCAAAGGGTGACAGCATCAGTATCATCATCATCGGCGACGGCAGCGGCGGCGTCCTCATACATCCATACCAGCAGTACCAACAACAACAACAGCAACATCATCATCAACAACAGTCATAACAATAATACTCTTCGTGAACGACGAAAATCTCCCATTCCAACTACTACTTCTACAAGCATGAATGACCCCAAAATTACAATCACAACGAATACAGAACCATCTTCTTCGTATACTCGAATTCAAGATGACAATCATGACAACAACAACAACGCACAACGATCTCGATCGGGGAATATGTCATTGGGAGACAATAGTTCCATAGGAGGACCATCCTCCTCTTCCTATCAAAACTCACATGTTGTCAGTGGTGGTGGTAGTAGTGGTAATAGTAATTCCAACAATCGACCGAGGACGTATATCATAGAAAAAGGTGGTGGTTCAAGGGACGTACCGGGAAGTATTGGTTGTGGGGGCGGTGGTAGTAACAGTAACGAACATCCTCCCCTCATTGAAATTCCGGAAGAAATCTATGCCGTACGAAAAGCGGCACTACAAGTGTTGAAGCCATTGACAAGGACATGGGTAAGAAAAGAAGAAAAAAGAAAGAAAATATTATTGATTCAACTCTTTTCAAAAACTTTGTTTGTTGCTAACACAGTACTACACTCTCTTTTTCTTTTTTTTTCTTGTCATTTTGTATGTTTTTGTTCGTTTGCTTGTTTGTTTTGTTTTGTTTTGTTTTGTTTTGACAGTTGATTGTTTCGGTGGGATTCGCCATGACGGTTCTCTTTGGGATGGCACGTTGGACACGTCTGTTGCCAAAACTACCCTTTTGGTTCATTTTATTACCATCCTGGTTGGCTCATGTTGGTCTTTTCTGGTGTCACATCGCCTCTGCCAAGGCGCTGTCGGCATTCATTGCCGACGCCAACGAAAGTCGGCAACGACCAGATTCTCGGGATCACTTGGACCGGACCGAGTATCTGCCACTTTTGCAACGGTCTTTAAAGTTTGGCCTCAAGACGGGCCTCATCTCTTTTGGGGTGTTCATCTTTGAAATTCTCATTTACTTCAAACTGGCAAGAGATCGTCTCTCTTTGACAGCATGTCTTTTCCCTATATGGATCATGGTCTCGGGAGGGATCGTCGACGGAATAATATGCAGAACGCAACACTTTGTTCGAGTCATCTGCTGGGCCTTGGTGTTTACCGCAATGGTCCTCGTATGTCTCAAGGTGGACTACGGCTACGACGACATTCGATGGAGGGTGGTCGTCAGTCCCATCGTCGTTGTCTTGACTGTAGCTTCGGCGACGCTCATTTACATCGTATACGGCCACCAGGTCGGATATTACCGACTCACAGAGTCACAACTGACGGCTGGGAACTTATTCTCGCTGGCGGCGCTCATTAGCATTGTGCTGGTGGTCGTCATAGGAGAAGTCATTCCGTTGGCACGACCTGTCGAGATCGAAACTCGCGTCTTTGTAGTCTTGATGGCTCCGTTAGTGGTGGTATTGGTGGGAATGGGTGCTTGGGTTGTCAGCCGCGACGAATTCGGACGACTTTTGCTGTACGGAGGACAAGCACAGGTTCACCCGAAAAAACTGCGTTGGGAAAAAAAGGGATGGACCACCGTGCAAGGCAAAGGTGTCACGACTATTCCCATGTTTGGAGAAGTCAGGTACGATGTAATCGAAGTTTTCTTCGAGAGCATGCCCTAATGCAATGTAATCACATCATTCGATCTTGCTAACTTACCTGCTGTTGCGCCGTTTTCATTATTACAGTTTCAGGCCTCGGGAAAAGAATCCTCCAAATGGTATCGAATTGTGTGCATGTTGTTCGTGTTATCCATACGAGGATGACGAAGAAGAGCTGGCGCATTTTGGTCCCGAAGAAAATCTCGTGAGAAATCACCCGTATCTTGCACCACCAGTCCCCTCAAATGCGGCAATATCATCGTCTCCGTCCTACATGCCATGGCAAGGCACAGCCACATCGCAAACTCAGACTGTATAATGATAATAATAAAAAATGATGAAACAGAATCGTTTTTGCTGGGATGCACCTTGTTTGAGCCATGACCTAAAGGTACCTACTAGAGAGAAGCTTACGGTACTCCGTGAGGGCGCGATCAGAAAAACAACAGTCACACTCAAATCGTTCACAGGGCAAACAAACAACGGAATGATCTGTATTTCGTATTTTGATTCAAACAACAACCCCATTCGGCAAAAGAGGAGCGATTCAAACCAGCGATTTCTATCGAGAATTTTTTCCTCGCATTGACCGGTTGTCGATCCCACGCCGAAAAAAAAGGATTAGTAAGTTACTGGTGTTGGTCAGTCGCAAGGGAGAGCTGCCAGTCAGACGTTGGATCTATAATATTACTCTAGTAGCTAGCTAGCTAGCTAGAAATAATAAGAGTAGTAATGATAAGAGGGGGGGGGGTGGTATTGTACTTACTGTTACAGTTAATTATTGTCCAAATGGAAGTATCGCTCAAATGGAAAGCTGGGGAAGACTTAGCTATTCACTCTACTAACTGTATAAATAATAAATTCTGCACTACAATAATAATAAAATAGAGTAGGACTACCTCAGTTCACGACTGACCAAACAGGACTACCAACGGTAGATTGAAAGATCCGCGGACGACCAGACTTTATCCAGTACAAAAATTACGTAGGATTATCGTACAGCCTTGAAAGGATCTTTCGAAAAAGGGCCTCTCATCAAAACAAAGAGAGAGAGAAGAGAACCTTTTCTCCAACAACAAGCAAAAGGCGTTTCTGTCACCAGGATCATTCCGCAGCTGTTACACGCTGTTGTCATGTAGGAAAAGTAAGCCCGACATAGCAGCATTTTTTCATCCTACTACATCTCTGTCCATGATACAAAAGGTATTCGATTGACTGGCTGTGGACGAGGATATAAAAAGGTAAGAAAACTGGCACATTCGCTAAAAGAGAAATAAATATACTACGTAACAAACAACAACAACTCCATACCAACGATGGATCTCGCAAAAAAAAAAAAACACGAGTCCAGGATCCTTCGACCTTCGAGTTGTGGTTGTTCTTTTTTTTCGCACGTCGAGGACGGGCCAGAAGAAAAGGTTGTGTGTTATGTGTCGCAAAAAAAGGAATGCGCTCTATAGACTCTCCTTCGCTTACGACTGTCGTATTCGCGTCGGAGGAATCCATTTTACATAAGTAAATTTGATGGCAGAACGAAGGCATCTTGATTTCCGTATCCTAGCTATTTTCTCGTTAACTTTTACGCGCTAAAGTGCGGGAGCATACAGGACGATCAGAACACATCGCGTGTTTACCTGATGAGGCCAGACGGGGGGATCTTGTTGACAAGAGTGTACTTCGCTACTTTGGTGGTGCGTCTACTACGGGAGTAGCTAGCGAGTGAACGAACCAAGACAATGCACGATTGTTACTTTGTTATCAGAAGCACAGTCAGCGACATCGGCATACTAAATATCGCTTTGGTATCCCATATTTTCTGTACGGTCGTCCAGGAGAATCTTACCTAACCGTTTGCTGTTGCTGCTTGTTCGTTGATTTTCCATTAACTAAAAAGATTTTGACAGACGGACACTGGAGGGTGACCTGTCTTTCGAAGGTTGAGCCAGAGTTGCGTTCTATTGCGCTTTTTATTGTGAATTCTGCATGCCTGCCGTCAGTGTTCTACCGTTGGGGAGTTCCAGCATTACTGCTACGTACAAGGACATTGTTTCTGCTACTGTCCCATCCAGCGCAGAAGTACTGAAGGTACAAGAGGTAGGATCCAAAGTTCCGCCACCGCCGTCAAAGGTGGAAGCTGGTGGGGAAAACCCGAATCCTACCGACATTGCGATAATGGAGTCATCGAAAGGAACAACAGGTCAAGAAGGACCGAACAGTTCCGCACAGAAGGAAGAGGTGACAGTCACTAATGCTGCCACTGATACTTCCGAGAAGATAACTGACCCTGACCAGTCGAAAGTGAATGGGATAGGGAAAGATGGCAACCCGACGATGGGCACTAGTTCCCCGTCTCATTCAAGCAGTAGTATGCCTCAAGGATTCCCGTCACATGGCACTCCCCAACAAGGTTATTACATGGCATACAATAACTCTCATGTGACCCCTGAACCACCGTCTCCGCAAATAACAGGTGCAACAGTATACGATGTCGGATCGTTCTTTCAACAGGCCGCTGGATTTCAGAACAGTCCATTTGGGGCAGTTCCCACCCATCACTATGGAGCTTCAGGTCAACCGCAACCACCTGCCAGTCCCAACTCTCAAAGTATCCCACCTGCATCTCCGTTGTTTCCTCGGATTACCAATCCTTCTACCGCTGCATTGTTAAGCGCAGCTCGTGGTGAATTGAGTCCTGGTCCACGGTACATATCTGGTTCAACCGAGGAATTCGCGTCATGGGGCGACAATAGGTACGTTGCTTCAAGCAGGCCATGTTAAGATGAGTCGAAAATGTCAGTTTTTTTGGGGGTTTCTCAGAATTATTTTGAATTTTACACAAAGAATGATGCAGTATCCTCCGTCTCCACAAATTTCGGGTCATGGGATTCCTATACCGTATGTTCCAGGAATGCCTCTTCCGCGATCAGTGAGCGATAGATCTGCTTCATTTGACGATTCGATGCTGCCACCATCTGCTGATTCGTTGGGACTCGGTATCGGTCAAGCAGGAGGTGGAGCAGTACCCGGAACTCTATTTGCTCATCAACAAGCTTGGGGATACGGTGCACCACCTCATGAAATGTATGGTGTATCGAGTCCTCTTCAAGCACGGCCGACCGTTCCGTATCCTGGCCAGCACGGAGGTCCTCCTCAACACCCTCACTCTCGTCACCACCCTCAACAGCATATGCCCCCCTTTGGTGGTCAATACTATCCCGCGGCGTCGCCCGGACCGCCTATTCAAACCACCGCATCGAACAAAGGACCTGATGGTGCCAATCTATTCATTTTTCACATTCCCAACCATTTCACCAACGTTGACATGTACCAGTTGTTCTATCCGTATGGCAATTTATTGAGTGTGCGGATCATGGTGGAGAAAGATAGTGGTCGCAGTCGTGGATTTGGTTTCGTGTCGTATGACAGTCCCGATGCAGCCGCATTGGCGATTAAGGAGCTGAATGGATATGCGGTCCGTATCAATATTGTGTACTTTTTGTCCGTTTTGACTCTTTTGTTTTGATCGGAATGTTTTTTTGTCACTCACTGCGATACGTTGCCTCTCCCGAATGTTCTTCCCCCCCCCCCCCCCCCCTTCTTATTAAACTTTTTTTAACGACCAAATTTTTAGATTGGCAACAAGCGCTTGAAAGTGCAACACAAACAGATCCGTCCTTCGGATCAGCAATACGAAAAGGGCCATGGCGGATTCGATGATGACCCCTACGGCACTTCACAGGGAGGTGGTGCCTATGGTACTGGTAGAGGTAGCATGAATCTTCCTCCATCCGGTCCCATGGCAGCATCCGTTGGATGGTACAGTCGACAAGCACCATTACCACCCACTGGCGGGACCATTCCACAAGAACCTTCGGCTGGCATGGAAGGGCCGCCTTATTCGGGAGAGGACCCTGGCGTGGTGGCAGCGGTCGCACCTCCAGCTGAGTCTGCGCCTCCAGACGGATCTGGTCCCGAGGGTGGATCTACCGGAACGGATCCTCTGTCCAGCATGGAGCCGTTACGTCAAACATTACCTGATGTGGGGACTGGTGTAGCCACTTCGGCTGCCGAGGGTGAGAGTTAAATTTGAACCGATTGAGACAGAGAGAGAAAGAGAATGAGACAGGAACGATGTGATGGACTGAAATGGAATGTAAGGACTCTAATATCTAAAGTACTGGAGAAGTGAATGGATAGAAGGACGAAAATGAAATCCAACAACGTCGTTGGAACGAGGTAAAAATGCTGGCAATTTTGCCTATATGCACACACAGAGAGTACACAGATGATGTATGGTTGATATGGTTGTTGTGATAGTAATAGAGCAATAGTAGAGAGACATGGCGCCAGCCGAACGGACCGAAAGGAGTTTTTGCATGTTTTAAAAATGATGATGATGTAGGTAGGTAGATGGGGATTGTCTTGGATAGCCCATTGATCAAGTAGTAGCTATAAAAGTAAAGAGGACATCATCTGGTGAATGTATGCAGCAGCAGCAGCAGCAGCAGCAGCAGCAGCGCTGTAGCAAAAAAACATTTTTTTTAGGAGCAACAATCCAGCATTGTTCCTTCTGTTGTGGGACAACAGTCTCCAATCAATCCAATCGCATCGCAATGGGAATGTGCCGAACAGGCTGCTCCACCAGTTGCCGATGAATGAGTGGAAGTGGATGTTGATGTCGTGGGAGATTCTTTTGGTGCCGCTGCTACTGGTTCCGATACGGAACTGTGACTTTTCGAAGAGGTCGATGTAGTATCAATGGTTGTTTTCGTTGATGTTGTTGATCCTGTCGATTGGGGGGTCGGGATTGGGCGACCGTAAGAGGAAGAATCGGGAGGTTTGGATCCCGATGGTCCAGGATACAAGTTGCCAAAGCCTCCCAACAACAACCACGTCAAACCACCAATCAGTAGCACCGCAATGAAGACTGGGACAGCAATCTTGATCAATTTGACAGTCTTCTCCTTTTGTGATAACGTTCTGCCCTTGTAAAATAATAGATCAGTCTCTTGGAAATGGTTCTCATTGTCCGTTTCCTCGTCGGGGGGATTGGTGGAAGCAGGATTGACGGAACCGTAGTTTGACATTGTTTCAGGTGTATCAATGCGATAAATTGCACAGACAACAATTTGGTAGAAGGCAACGGCCAACTTGAGCAAAACAGATGTAGAAAGAGATAATATCGACTTTGGTTTGGGGGAGCTACTCTACTAGCTAGCTACTCTACTAGCTATCACTCTTTGAGTTGAAGAGGAAGGTGATGACAATCTTGTTGTCGCGTCGCTATGATACGTAGTTTTGGTACGACTCAGATGTCGCTGACGTTGGGCGCGAATCGCAGTCCGAAGAATTCTGTAACTACTACTCACTTACAGTTAACTACTACTGTAAGTAACATGTTCAGATGTATCGCGAAAAACTTCGTGCCGAATATTGTCGCACAACTACTACGTATCATACTACTTAGTACCTCTATTTCACATCGCAGTGCTTGGATTGACTGTGAATCAAGATTCTTTTGTAAATACAAGAAGAAGAAGCCAGTGTTTATTGTTGTTGGTTGGTTGGTTGGTCATTCCTCAGCCTTGCCACCATATCAACAAACTGTCAACGATGATGATGTTGTTGTCGTATCGGAAATATTATCTTCCAATAGTTGATCGGCAGCTTTTTTGCCGAAAGGAAATGAAACAGATGATTGTTTTTGCCAAGCGTTTCGTCACATCGGATACACGAGACCAAGTTTCCAATAACAACACCAAGGAAAAACTTGTCCATCGGGTGCGACAAGTATTCCAAGAATCGAAACGTGATTCCTCCACAATAGATCCATGGGAGCGGTTATGGAGGGATGGACTCACTCCTTGGGATTTGGGTGGTCCCACTCCGGCACTCTTATCGGAAGTACAACAGCGTCCCAATCGCCATCTATGGAGAACAGCACTCCTTCCAGGATGCGGCAGTGGATACGATGTCGTTTCCTTGGCACGATTTTGGGACGACTACCAAGTCACCAAAAAGGAAAAACAGGATACTACCTCTTATCAACGAACAGTGGTTGGATTGGACTTGTCAGAAACATCACTCCACCGTGCCAAGCAGATACTGGACGAGTCAGTCCAAACACATGGATCATTTTCCCGGACCAATATTCTGCTCTACCAGGGAGACTTTTTCGCTGGTCCCTCGGCTTGGCATCTTTTTCATTCAGAGAATACGTCAAGCAAACGGGATACATTTGATCCAGTGTCCGTCGATTTTACTAACAATCCAACATTTGACTTTATATTTGATTACACCTTTTTTTGTGCCATTCCTCCCGAGAGAAGACACGATTGGGGACGAGTAATGACGCAACTACTTTCTCAAAAGTTGCACGACAGTATCGATCAATCGGGAGAACTATTGACCTTGATGTTTCCCTATGTCCCAGCACCAAGGACTGACAGTCCTGGTCCTCCTTACCTTGTGTCATTCCAAGACTACTTGGCTGCTTTGGACAATACCAACAGATCGGAGGATGGAAAATCGCTACGGCTGACAACCCCTTCTCCGTATCAAAGCAAAGACGTAGTTGAATCTCGTTTTGGTCAAGAAATGGTCGGTTGGTGGAAATTCGAAAGTAAAAAAGAATAAGCTATTTACTGACGAGACGCTGTTTGTCAAGCGATGACAAATTTCAGTCGTTACGTCGCTATTTTGGGAGTTTCCTCGTCACCATACCAAAGGCCATTTAGTCGGCAAAAGTCCAACCAATCTCTCCAGACCGGATCTTCAATCATCGTATCGGGATTTCCCACGACAACCAGCAAATGTTCCGCTCTGGTAAGAGCTACGTTCGTTCTCTTAGGTTGATGGAACAATCCGGCACGCCTATCTTTGTCTGCTTCCACCAAGTCGACGCTTGATCTTGTGAGAGACAGCATGATGATGTCTCGTTCTACCGACTGATAGTCCTCGGGTATTCCCACATTCACAGCCCCGAGATTGCGATCTCGAAGTAGACGTCGAATCAACACTACTTGTGCGCGAAACGCTGCCATGACACCAATGGATGACGTTGAAATCCCTTGATTCTTTACCAATTCCTCAATCATTTCCGCAACGACGGTGGCTTCCATCCGGTTGCACCAAGAATTTGAACCAAAAAAGCTTTCCACTGCCATTGAAGCATCTTTGCCCTTAACACTCCGGAATAGCATTGGCCAGTCTCTCGGCACATGTGGCTGAAGAGCAGAATAGGCTTTGGGCGCCAGCTTCTCCAGACAACGTGCTGCATCGAGCCATCCGGTATTCGTCGACGACCCACTCAAATCCTTCACCACGCTTTTCAGTTTGTCAAAGTAAAAGAGTTTACTTGGCATGATCAAGAAAGAAGGGTGTCCGCGATAGCTTTGGTTGAGAAATACGGACAAATGATCATGACAATCATCTTTCTGGAATGAATACTCAATGAGCTCATCCAAAGTTTGCCAATTGTCACGCGTTGGCGGCCCTAGCAATGTCTCACGCCCCCCTCCGTACGTGTCGACTGGAAGGCGCAACAACCGTTCCAAAAGAGATCGTTGCAGAATTTCGGAGGCAACATTGGAATAAATATTGGGACTCAGCTGCCGAGGGTCACCACAGAGTGCAATCTCGACTTTGATGGCGTCTGGACTATCATCGACCACGACAGATAATGGGATGAGACTTTCTGGTTCCGTTGCTTGGGCTGCTTCATCGATAAATAGATGGGTAAAATGAGGTTGCGAATGCCCAGATATCGTCCCATGTAATCCAGCCATTGTCATCGTCGACTCTAGGGTTGTCTGGATACATTGCCTACGACTTCTCAACCTATCATTCGTAATCCCGGCCATGAAGAGCAGGTGTGCATCTTCACAGGTCGTAACGATCACGCGAAATTTCAGCAATTCCTGTGTTGCCGGAAGAACGAACTGACCAGAATAGTCTTGTCTGGTAAATGGAAGCACTTCGGCCGGAACTGTTTGTACGGACCGAGTGACATCGTAGAGACGAAAGACGACGCTTCGTAAATCCCGTGGTTGGTCAGGTGCCTGTTCCGAGTTGCTAGAGTGCAACTTGGAAAGTAACTTTGCAAGGCGGATAGTAATAACGTCACAAGCGGTATGCGATGGCGTACATACCAAGATGTGCGGTTCCATTCTTTCCGATGATGATACGATATTCATGCACTGTAGAATGGCTACCAATAGTGTTTTCGTCTTGCCTGGAAAAGAAGAAAAATGTGAGGGTGTATGCACTAACTAGAAAGTACCAATGATCTCCCAGACTTAGGCCTTACCCGTCCCCGCTGGGCCTGTCAAAACCATTGGCGGCCTGATCTTTTCAGTGATGGGATTTGCAGTCCGTGTCATCATCATTTGGGCAAATTTACTTTGGTTTTCATTCAATTGCATATACTCAAACTCCAGACTGTCATATCCATTATCATTTTCATTCAAGGGTGCCGACGGGGGCAGTTTTGGTGTTTCAGTTGGAAACAGCAAGTCTCTGGCAATGGTTGGATGCAATGTGCCAAGCCAGCGAAAGGCTGTTAAGGCACGTTCATGAGAGCTGGTGGATGGAGCGAATCGTACCGTGAACAAACTTTTCCGCGCTTGAGACCAGAAAGTCGTAGCAAGTAGAGGATCGATCCCCCAGCTGACCATGACGAGATCTTTGCGGAGTTCTTCATCATCCACGGGCTTACCTCGTGTGACAGAGATTACCCTAGAATGAATCTCTGCTCGATGAAACGGAATGAAGGCAGCATCATGGTCAATGATCACGGGAGGAGGGGCATTTTGTGGCGAAGGCTCTGGATAAAATTGTTTGATGTTATACGGATTGGGGACCATATCATGGGGTCGGATGAAGACGAAATCTCCAGGCTTCAAGGACGGCCGACCGTCAGCGATCCCCGGAATTCTAAATATGGCCACCATATCCGTCTCAATTGGTGCATTCGTCGCCTTTTTAGGTATCGGTAGGTGTCTGGTCGTAATTTTGATTTCATACTGAGAGTATCGTTCGTACAATCGATGTTTTTCCGCGTATTCGAGTTGCAACAACTCTCGAAATGTTTGGATGTAAGCATCCCGCCCAGCAGACATGTTAATCGGCGGAATGGCGGCTCCGTTACGTTTTTTCGCTTGCCTTTCGGCGAATACATATTCCTCTGTAACCGGAACATTGGCGGGTAAGGCATGGCAATCCTTTCCGGAACATTGACAAGGGACGGGGATGCCAGTGAGACCTTGGAAAACCCGCTTTGTTTCGGTCTCTGATTTGGGTGGCTCCAGTGTTGGAATGATACATGTGGTGTAGGCTTGGTTAATTTCTCTGTACTTCTTTGGGATGAAATTCGGAGTCAAAAGGCTGCTTCCGGTGAAGTGGTGCTGTGGACGCTGCTGCTGTTGCTTCGAGGATTGCTTCTTCTTGCCAGCATTAGTACCTTTATTGTTTTTTGGGCGATTCGTCGCTGTTTCTTTTTTTCCCTTACCACGCAAGTCGGTGCTGTTTTCTTGCAAATTCAATGTTCCGATCGCTTGAGATATGTCCGATGACGAGATGGAGACAGCGGCCTCATCACAAGCCGTGATAGGGACCGCACCATCTCGCTGTAATTGAGGAGTGCTGCCATGAATCGGTTGTGCATGATCATTTGTCGCATCAATCAATGTCTCTCCAGACGGTTTGATCTGTGCTTCCTCTTCCATTATTACATCTATAAATCAGGAAGGAACAACTTTCTCATGACAAGTTAACGAAAAGTGGAGGGGAAATCCTGAAGGAGGCAACAGCGACACTGGCTCGTTTGTGTTTGAAGGTCAAAAGTTCAAGGCGTGTCTCATCACAGTCCAAGGAAAGAAGAGCACTTGCTTGCTTGCTTGGTTGTGGATCGAGTGGTCAAAAAGCGTTTGCAGCGAACCGGTTTTTAAAAGCATACTTTGTACGTCAATCCGTTGAAAAATGGATAAAAAAGTTCAGTGTCGGTACCAGAATCACGAGACTTCAATTGTCTCATTGGATCCTGGGGATTTCTTGCATGTACCGGTAGTATGTACATAAGTACCGGTAGTCCTACCGGTAGTAACAGTGACCAGAACTGTGTGATAGACTACCAGAGGGTATCATAGCTACTACTCCAGGTACCGGTTTGTTTGCCAGCTTCGACAGTAGTACTAACAGTAAAACATTCCTTACTCCGAAGTACGGCAGTTACTACAGCCCACCAAACCCTAAAACAACATTAGGATGTCGTAATCTAGCTAGAGAGTTCAACATAAATTGCCAGTTTTTACTTTGACAGCAAACAAAAAGACCGAAGCTCTGCATTAGCGTAGTCTTCCCTCATGTACCGTTCAAAGGATCGTAAGCCTTTGTCGAGCTCTTCCGTATCGAAAGGAACATCCCCTGTTTCTATTTCGACCTCTTCTCGCAGTATACACGAATATTCCAAAATCTTCGTCTGTTGATTGTAATGTCCATTTTCATCTAGTTTCTGTTCTACCATTAATGGAACGCCTCCCGGATGTCCCCAGCTCAACAAACATCTCAAAAACGCGGAATGAGTGGAAACGACAACCTTGGAGTATGGCAAACTCTGAAGAAAGGTCATGGCGTCGACACCTCGTCGTGCCACGAGATGCAATGCAGCCGATTCCAAATGCCCGCCCTGTTCATGTTCCATTTTGAATCCATCAATCGAGAGCAAGGAGGACCATAAGACATCGTCCTCGTGGATACAGTTGGAAAAGTCCACTTGAGGAAAGTCCCGTTCAATCTCAGAAATGGATCGTCTACGGTCACAATTGTAGTTTACTGTCTCCCGAAGTGATTCATGAGCCAAATAGGGGACGGGTGGATCAGGATATGTACTTCTTTGCGGATGGTCGGTGGGCTCTTCTGTCTGATCCGACAAGAAGAAATCAAAAGAAAGGAGTGCTGTTTCCACACACCGACTCAGTGGAGATGTCACCACACACACATCTTTGGCAATGGAAGCAACGGGATCGGGATCCACTACTGTCGTTTGACCGTCCGACTGGATACATTCGGAATGAGATCGCAGCAAATAGTGCAGACCTTGCACGTACTTGTTGTCAACATCGTTGTCATCGGAACATGTCGGTGATGGCGAAACCTTCTTGCGATAGCCGAGTAACTTGTTTCGTAGATTTTGACATTGAGCCCTGCCCTTGTCGGTCAATCGCGCATCAAGATTAGCTATATCCTTGTATTCTCGATTCACATTATGTGTTCCTTCGGCGTGTCGCACCATGTAGATTAGTTTCACCTTGTCGCTTCCGTGTCGCTTCACCAATCTGTCATATTGCCATGAAGGATACGCCTTCCATGGAGAATGAGGCATTGGAGGTCCTTCAACATCGATATCACTTGTGGCAGAACGGTCAAAGGATCCAGAGGAAGCTTCGAAAGAGATGTTCGTCCTCGAAAAGTTGGATCGAAGACCGGCACCGAAATATCGACTATTTCCAAACGCCATGGGGATATCGGCACGAGATTTTGGGGATACCATGATGATAGAAGAAATGGGTACTATCAACTGGACGAGACCAAAACATTGGATGACAAGTCCAAAAAATGGAAATAATGGGGACACGGACATCAAGTGAGATGAGAAATGGCTTGAAGTTGAATGGAATTGGAGATTGGATGAATGATGGGATGAAGTAAATCATCGACCGGGATCACGTCTGTCACGCGCGAGAGAGGCGGGACGAGACGCCTGTCCGTCAATCTAAATCCAAGCCAGGGACTCACAGAGCTACAACCTACTACTCTAGCTAGCTGCCTCTGAAACACCTTCAATAGTACGTCGTACTCGAAGTAAATATTAAAGTAACATCATGGATAAAAATTGGTCAGCAAAATCTATTAGTACTTTGTAGTAGAAAGTAGCTTTGCTTTAGGACACTTTTGTTGATTTATGTTCCATGCTCCCTTCTAGCTTCAGCATCAGCGTCGTAACTTTCTCTTCCAAAGCAGGAATGTATTTTTGTATCATTTCACGGCTGGCAATTTGCTCACGTTGTGCTTCTTGGATTCTTTTTTCCAAGCAGGGTTTGTTTGTTTCTAGGCTCTCATTCATGTTCCTTAAAAAGGCAGCATCATCTAGAGTCTTCTCTGTTTTACGTTGGATTGATTGAAGACGTTGAGCAAGCTGCTTCCGTTCCTGCCTTAAAACCGACAGAAGCTCGGTCTTGGAATCTTTATGATCTCGTTCTTTCATTGAAAATTCTCGCCGGAGTTCTTGTAAGCGACCCTCGTAGAATGTACGTTGTTGTTCTAGCTGGCTCTTCAACAATGTGTAATACTGTGAGGCGAAACCCTCTAGTTTTCTGTGTACAACCTCTCCTTCCTGTGCATCAGAAAGTCCTGGAGTCAAACTTCGTTCCTGTGACGAGCTGTAGGGATCATTGATCTCTACCAACTTTCCGTCTTCCTTGTTTTGAACCAATCGGTGCACATACCCTTGACCGGCAAAGTCATAAACATGTTGATTTTGAGTGTCCAGAGCATACGCATGTAACGTTTGAGTGTAATGTTGCCCAGCATGGGTCGAGTGGAAATGTTGAGTTGACACAGATGAAGTTGATCTGTCATCGCCAGACAATCTAGCCACCCCCTCTCCAGGCCCTACAGTATTCACACATGAGACGATTCCACAGATGAGACAGACATAGTTGTGTTCGGTGGTTCCACACACATGGCACCGACTGAGTGTTTCGTTTAGTCCGGAATGGTCAAATCTGCAAACAATACATGGCCCCGACCATTGTCTCAAGCAATCCAAGTGAAATGTGTGGTTACAAACTGTAGTCAGGATCGCTGCTTTGGCTGATTGTTGATCATCTGGATACAAGGACAGTCGATCCAAACACACTGCACAATTTTGATCTTCCATGATGTTCCCTGTCTTGTTGGAGTTTGAATCTGGCGACGGCTTTAATGGTTTCGCCTTTGACGTAGACCCACCACCAGAGGCCTCCGCTGCAATAGAATTGACAACCGCCATCGGAGGCGCAAAATGCGGGTTCAGCAAGGAAACTCCATCTTCTCCTTGCAGTGCAACAACATGTTCCACCGAGCAGAGGTCTTGGTCATCAAATGCAATAAAGGGTTTTCCACTCAGATCCTCGACAAATGTATCTGCATCTTCCTCGCTAGACATTTGAAGCAGGACCAGATAAGTCCTACCACTCTTGTGGCCCTCTTCGTCGATAAGTGATAAATCGTTACTTTCGAAGAAATCTGATGACAAAGCAGAAGTCTCGTTTTCCATGGCTGATTTGGACGACAACGGGGATGATATGACATCCTGTCCCTCTGAAACATACTTCATATTTTGATTCATTTCATCATCACGTTCTGGGATGCTGCTTTCATCATTCTGGGCAATCACAACTCGGACGTGTTCAATGAATGGGCGGTGAGATCGAATCAAGTTCAATAGTGACTCTGGAACGTGTTCCGGAGGAACGTTGACCATTGCTACCATTTTGCTAACCGCTTCAGCCCCTTCAATGAGTGGCTTGCCGCCACATTGTCCAGAAATATCATCATCATCATCATCATCATCACTAGCCGCCTTGTTGGGATCTCCGTTTGAAACTGTGTAAACAACTCCATTGTACGTTCCAAGTGCTGGGTTGCCAAATGATACTCGTCTGTGTAACACGTTCGGTGTGATTACGGATGACATTCGTGTGTTGAAATGTTGTGATAGGTCAGGACTGGTGAATGTTTTTGTATTTCCAAAGGAGACATGCACACAGCCGTTGACCTGTTTGTTGACCTAAATTTGATGTTGTCGTTTGAGGATGAGTACAACTTTTTGAATTGTTGGTGCTGGTCACAATGGTAGTATCAACTTGACAATGAAAAACTTGAACGAAAACCACGGGAAAGTTAGTCGAGAGGAGGGATTCAAGATGACACCATCAATGGAACCAAATCGTCTGACGAAAAAAGTATGGTTCCAAAAATAAACGGTATTTACAGTTAAGAAGGGCTTTGAAAGACCTTGTTATGGCCTGCTGGACGATCCAAATTTGAAAATGTTGTAAGTATTATTTCCTTCGCCCTTTGCCCTCTAGTGGATCAAAACTCTCTTTGTTGTTACCCTTAAAATGGAATTTCATTCCGTCCAACTGCCAGTTGCGAGTTGACCCAGAAACATCATGCAAACACAACGACACAACTTCGAGAAATGATAGAACTCTGATGAAAAGATTTTTGAACTCCGTCCGACCGTACGTTAGTAAGATTCCCACTACGGCCTAATACACGTATCCTTGATGATGAAAAAGATGAAGAACACTACTACCGTAACTGTACCGTTATAAGTCGTACCAGGTATCATACGACCTACTCCGAGTAAGTATCAAAACTCACAGTCACAGTCAGTTCGACTGTCTCTCCGCGGGCGTCGAGTTCCGGCGAGACGTGTTCGTCCATGTGAGATCAATCCTTATGGAAGCACGACTCCGACACCGACGCACATAAAACAGCCGGAACTGAATTTTTACTTCCCCTATGTACGACCGACAGTCACTCCGACAGATACGTCGGGCATCATAAGGCCTGCCTCTTTCAACTTCAATATTACTAAAAACCGACAATGGTGTTGATTTTCATGTACGATGTTTGAAGCTGAGTTCTTCATGCTGAAAGAGATCCAAAGAGTTACCGCATTTCGAGCCTACGAATCGGTCGTCACAATTGGAGATAGTTTCAGTCAGAAGCAACTAGAGCAGATGGCCTTTGAGAAGTATCATGGAATTGGTGGCGACTCTATTGGTCTTGCAGAGAAGTTCATGAAAGGAATCGAGATGTTTGAAGGAATCTATGAAGACACAGTCAATGATATGACAGGCCAGAACGAACGCGTCCTGAAATTCGTGTTGCATTGTAAGGAAGGAATGATACATGCAAGAAGCTAACAGATAGAACATTAGTAACTGGAAGAACTATTATCGATATGGGAAAGGAAGTTGAAGCCTCCGGAAGAAAGATCCAGGCATTCGTATCGAAGGCTTTGCATGCACCCGCTGCTGGCATGGAGGAAGTGTCATCTGTTACTTTGCCTTCCAGTGTGGCTATTCCAGAAGAAGAAAAAGAGGAGGAGGAGGAAGCAACTACAGATCACTCTATGGACAGCGCTCAGCCTCTGCCATAATTGGTTTTTTATATAGTTGGTTCTTCCAAGCCTAATCTAGCTCTTGGCCACTGAATTTCTTTTCTCTTGAAGGCAATATCAAAGTGGACAACTAGTCTCTCTCTGAACTGCTGCATACTTAGCTTCCTAACAATAATGGCACCTGTTGAATCCTTTTCAATATGGCCTTGAAAGGCTTCGCCTGCTTCAACTTCCTCGTCTTCCACGACATCATTACCTCTTCCCATTCCACTACTATCATAGTTCATTGTGCTGATGTTGTTTCTGGAGAATAAAGCCCTAACTCCCAGAGGCATGTCGGATACAACTTGGTGGCTCCAAATTCAATGAATTCATGGTAGAAAGTCATGATGACTTCCTCGCTGATGGCTGTTGCCTCTTCTAGATCATCAAAGGTCCATCCTCTACCAAGATATCTAAGAGAAGTTAATACAAATAGATTTAGTGGTGCTGCCAATTGGCCAGAGACAGCTTGCTTTCCAGGCCTCCATCTGCTAAACAATCCATCCCCTCGGTTGGACTCTGCGGTTACCTTCTCCACAAGATCTGTGAAATTTTTGTGGGGCAGCCTGAATCGGCGCCTAAACTTTTCATGGAAATTGCTGATGGTTTCTTGTGAATCCTCTTCACAATACAGCTTGTACCATGATGACATTGTCGGCGGCATGAGCAAAAGATTACCTTTATCGTCCCTGTAAAAGATGACTCCCTTCTTCCTCCTGAAGGCAAATGGTTGTCGCCTAATTCTTCTAGGAGGAGTATCGTTGCTTAATGTGGCTGGAAGAGGTAAGCACATAACGTGAAAGAAAAAGTGTAATATTGGGCCCATCGCTTGTATCCGAAGATCGTCCTCTTCTTCTCTCTTCTTCCGCCTCTTCCTCTGCAGGGCAATCGTCGAAGCAAGGTCTCTCATTCTGCCTCCTATAGCTTGATAACTGTATTCAAATGGTGGTGTATTGGTCCTGCTGTTGGGGCACCTCAGTGAGTCCGATAGTGGTGCGTTTTATAGAATCCCTACTTTTTTTCTGGGGGACCGCAACGTTCACTTTTGTAAGGCAGCTACGTAAAACTCCTTGCGGTCCGCACGCAGTCCAAGCAAAGCATTTTTGAAAATGCAGAAGACGCCGAGGAAGCCCGTGCTCTAAACTTTCCATCGACCCCCCATGGTGAAGATTCAACGCCAATTGACGACCCAGAGGCCCCCAATTTCTTGTATAGTGATATATCAAACCTTGCTGGACAGTCAGTGGTAAGAGAGCAGATGGTAAGTAGGATCCAGGATCTCGGCCTAGAGAGACCTATTAGGATCATACGTAGAGCAGCTAATTAGTATGCTGTTTCATATTCCATGCCCTTTGGGCCGGTCAATAGAGATCATCATATAGCTTCTCTAGCTTGGCTTGCATGCGAGCACGAACTTCAGGGCGAAGTGGAGAGCCATCATCTGCCCGTTGAAGTCTTTTCTCCAGGATTCCGGCTTCCTGAATCGCGGCTAACCTCATCTGACTCTCATTCGCTGAGCAAGTGGACTGCTGAATCAATTCAAAGCTGATTGCCATCCTTTCCATAATATCAATAGCAAGTTGATCGCCATCTTCAGAGGCTATAGACATTGCCATGCTATATCTTTCCCCCTTTTTAAAACCGTGAGCAGAGTGGTCTTTGTCGAGAACGACCTCTGCACTGGTAATCCGACGATATTCTTTTTCTCTTAGACCGTCAAGTTCCGGCGGGAGTGCATCATCCCGGGAAGAAGACTTGGCCCTTTTTGCAAGAGGACTTTCACTGTCCTCCTCTGCACCTGTGTTTTCAACGGCGCTGTTTTCAACGGCACTATTCATGATGCTGTGAAGGAGAAAATGATACAGTAGTAGAATTGATGTTGTGACTTCGAAGAGAGGAGTATCGTACTACCGGTAGCAGGGAGATGATGATGCTTGACTGTGAAGAAAAGTCAATAGCATAGTTTCGGGATCAAGCACTACGTAGAATAGTTTCTGGAGAGAAGGAAAGTGAAACGGGTGGTTGAGAGCAAAAGAGAGTTTGGAGAGAATGCGGTAGGGTGGACCTTTTTTGTCAACATTCTCTCCAGCCGACCAAAACGACCATAGAATGACTAGTTCGAATAATAATAAAAATGAGCGAATACGGGAATATTTTATCCGGATAAAAACGGGCCTGATGATGAATAACCAAAAATGACATCTAATCCATGGTTGTTTAAGTAGAGTGTAGTGTGAATTATCGGTACCGTATTCTTCATTACTATCGTAGGTAGAGTGGTAAGAGTACTGAACCGGTAGTTTCTTTGTTAGCAACAAACTGTAACAAACGGTTTTAATTGTATAGTAACATTTAGGGGAAAAAATTGCTTGGAATCCTTCTTTGACAAGATGGTTACGAGGGTATGTGTTGTCACAGAGATTGTTTGAAGTGAAGTCAGGTCAAAATGAAGCCATTGGAAGCTGGAAGAACTGTGCACAAAAAGTGAAAAATAATGTCCGGTATGATATTCTTTCACCAAGTTTGCCCGTGAACAGTACTGCACACGGTTTGATGATAGGAAAAGCACCAATGGTGCTGTCCCGACTAAATGAGGTTGAAAGGACACTGATTTCTCGTGCTCGTATCGACAAACATATCTTTAGTTTTGAAGGTGGGTCGCAAAAAAGCATAAAAGGATGGCACACCATGTTCTACAATGAGGTTGGAGGAGTTTTGGGGGTATGCAATTGGGCAGAATTGATAGAGAGGGTGACAGTGACAGTGAACACAATGAAAACGGGAGAGAAATGTTCTGTGATATTTCCATGGGTTATGCGCCATTGATTTTGAAATTGTGATTGGCATTGTTGTGGAAGGCTGGGACCGGAAAAACAATTGTATCAAAGTAGGGTATGGTTTGTTTGGGGATTTGGATGCGTGGGCATTTGCGGTCGAGGAGCAAGGAAGAAAGGCTCTTCATGCACACTTTTTGCTTTGGGTTAAGGGTACAATGAATTGATAGAGGGACTCAGTGCACCAGAAGGTCAAGAAGAATATGTGAAACAGGTTTCTAAGTATGCAGATAGAGTGATGAGCACTCGTTTGCATTAATGGTTTCAATCCTCGGTCTGTATCAAACGCATGTAGTAATGACTGCACAAGCGTTCGTGAAGGTATAGAAGGATATCTGAAATGCACAACACAAGATCTTAGACAATTGCGAACAACACACTGCGAAACATCCTTTGGAGGGAAAAAATGCTGTGGTGTCCTTCCTGCAATGTATAGGTTTCAAGTGAAGATCTACCATTCAAACGCTTGAAGAGGTACTTTGGAAATGCGTTGCTGGGTGAGAATGAAAGATTGTGGTCAACATCAAGATATCTATCAAAGTGTCATCTTTGGATGGAACTGGAAGTGCTCCATGCAATGCTTCCTCCAGAATGTCAGGCACAGGTGAAATTGGAGAGATTTACACCTTCTTCAAGATTGAAGTTTATTGTAACATCATTGAGAAATTCGCACAGAAGTGAACATTGTCCTTCTTGCTCTAAGAAAGACATGAGTGTCGGATAGAAATACCATACTTCCCCTCAACTGAGACATTCATCAACTTTGATGATAAGATCACGAAGCGGTTTGACTGGAAAGGGAATGATGTGTTTAGGCCATTGTCCATCTGTGTTCCAAAAAGGGCAATGTAGATACAGTTGTTAATGTCAATAGTAAGCATGCTGGCATTCTTTTTGGTTGTAATATAAAAAATCTTGTCGTAAGTGCATGGGATTATACAGGAAATTGGATTTATGTTTGTTGGTCCAGGTGCAATAATTTACATGGTCTATTTTTACGTGAACCATTTAATCCAAACATGACCAAGGGTATGTCAGAGGCGGTAACAATGCAAAACTGTACATTTTCATGGAGAAGATCTTTAGAAAACCTAATATTTTGGGAATGGTGATACTATCTACCATAACTGTACTACCTACAGTCTAAATACACGTAATTCGAGAGTACCGTAGGTATTGCCTACGTAGTACCAAAGGGTAGCAATTTAAATCCGTTCGTTTTTCGATCCATTTCGTCCAAATAATTGCGTTTTTCGGTTTAGTTTCTAGCCCAAACCTGGGTTAAGCCCCCCTACCACCACAACGTGATCCACTCGGGGGGGGGTTCTAATCTAGCTAGTAGTAGACCCAGTCTTCGTCAATCACGCTATTATCATTTTTCTATTTCGATGTGTTTCATTCCATGGAATGACTTACTATTTTTAATTGTATCTCATCAACGACTCCATTTAGGGAATTGAAGTCACGAGATGCTGCTTCATTCGTGTTTCTACGAGATGCTGCTTCATTCGTGTTAGAGGAGAACCAAAGTCGATGGAGTGGCCATTCCATATACGACCTATACACACCAATCGCTGGGCCAATGGCTAACAGCACCAGGGCATTCCCTGCATCCCAACCGGAATCAATCAGGGTTCCAATCAGCTGGATGCTAACAACACTGATGACGAAACCAACAGAAGTGGTGAGCGTCAAGCTCGTTCCAACGAGGCCTGGGTAAGAGTACCTTGCTGTTAGACTTGAAAATTGTGCAGAATCTGAAACAACGGCCGATCCCCATACAAGGAGAAAAAACAGAAACACCCCTTTGCTCATTTTCAGATAGAGAGGAACAAGAAGGCAGCAACAGCCTGACACGAAGAGTGACACAATGGCAACTACTGCGCTCCCTGGAACGACCTCATTCCCAGCACGTAGACTCCAAATTCCTCCCACAGAACATGAAACAGCACCAATGGCAATGACGGCGAATGACGTATAGGCTTCATTGCCCATCACAACGCCGTCATGAAACTCTGAGTGGCTGTTCACTAAGCTCGGCATGTGCGCCCAAAATGCATAGATTTCCCACATGTGGCCACAGTACCCAACAGCAGCAGCACGGAATTCCGAAGAACCTATGATGACTTTTAATGCTGCAATACCACTCAATGATTGGTTTTGTGTATTGTCGATTGGTTCATTGCTGTCAAAACTTGTTCCAGAAGTATCGATCTCTTTCTTAGCTCCATCTTCAAGACCTGCATCATCCGTCAAAACGACTTCTACTGAATCATCCTTCAAATCAGCAGCAGCTGCTGCTGGCAATGTTTCGTCAAGAATCGCGTGTCTTGCAACAGGATTACCCACCGGTTGTTTTTGATTGAAACAGCACGACATACACTGCCGCAACGTTTTCGATCCAATCCCGTCACCTCGAGGAATCATGACCAAGGTCACGGAAAAAGCTCCGACTATCGCCAATGCCGAGACTGCCCCGAGGGTCGCCTCAAACGGAAGACCAGCCTTGTCACCTATTCCGCTCACCAACCAAGGAAAGGCCGTCCCTAAAGTCAGTGCCCCTACCAACACCCCTAACCGTGCACCCAAACCACTAGGATATTCGATAGCCGCAATCTTCATGCCGACAGGATAGACACCGGCCAAACAGACCCCCACCAGCAGTCGCAAGAAGGCCCACGCGGGGACATTGGTCGTCACGACACAGAGCAAATTGATAGCTGCTCCTATGACGCATGATCCGGTAAACAGCAGTGGAGGCGACATACGGTCTGTCAGCGCAAAATAGGTAAATATGAGTGTCCCTACAATGAAACCAACTTGAACGCAACTGACAAGAATTGCGATTTCCGATTCACCAAAACTTTCCACTTGCGACACGACAGCGTTGGGTGCAAACCACAAACTCGTTCCGGCAAATTGAGAAAAGACAAGCGTCGGCAACACCAGCCAATCGGACAAGGAATACAATCCTCCCTTGCTGCTCATTGTTTCGAATTTGTCACTTGATGTTGGCGTGATGATCTTTCCTATGAACGCAAATGTATTTCATCGTTCCTGGTTGCAGTTGGGTTAGTAAGACAGTAACTTGGCGCTGCCAATGGAGCTGGAGAGTTAAAAGTCAAATGCACAAACTAACAGTAAAGCTGCAAATTGTTCCTGGAAGATCCGCATCTTCTATGATACAGAGATCGCCTAATCCCTAAGCCACCAAAGTCCTGAGACGGCCTAAGCCGCGTTGGCCGGGCTGGCTAAATTATTCGAACTGAACTGTGTTGGTCGCAACGAGACCAAAGAAACGTTATGCGCCCTCAATGTCTCTTTTCCCTCCATCGTCACCATCTCCGTCACATCAGGCCTCATCAACTGCAGAGATCACAAACAAAATACTTCACAGTCAAGTAATCTCGAACTTGCGTCTCCAATGACAATAACCAGTACAGTACTACAGTCTTTTACCCGGACTAGATCACCCACCCGACGGAGACGATGATATGTCTATCAGATATTGTGGCTTTGGCGACGAGGACGTGTCAGGCGATGGGGATGTGTCAGGCGACGAGGAGGACATTATTCCCAGCCAATATTGGATACACTGCATTCATATCTTCACCTCTTCGGCAGAACTATGGTCCCTCAAGATATGTTTGCTGAGGCATCCCGCGGAGTCTCACATCTAGACGTTGACGAAGAAGAGGAGAACCAATATGAGCCTGGGGCAGCAGCTACTCTCAAAAATTCAAAACCACCCGGGGCAAACGGAGGTAGAAGATACCGAAGTCGAAATGAGAGAACGATGGATATGATGAAGGAAGCCAGGAAGAGAGAGGCCCTATGCTCCCTATGTCTAAAACCTGGGCACAGAGTTGTTAAATGTCCCAAGATCAGCGAAGCTAAAGCAACTTTGATCGGGCCCGATCCTGTCCTGCCTGCAGAAACCTGTCCAGGGGCTATCGCAACATTTGTACGACTATGGTACAAGCCCATGAGACTGGCCTGATAAATCATTTAACTTTAAAAAAAAGGATTTTGGACTGTTGATATAATAAAACATTGATATAATAAAACAATTGGTTGTCGATCTTGGTGCTACTACTGTTGCGCGTTAAATTGATAATAAAACAATTGGTGCTTTTACGTGTCGATCTTGCTGATAGTAACTCCGTGCTTGTACTGCGTGCTTCGGCACTGATGAGTTGGGAGATGTGGAAATAGAAAATAACGCGAAGACGATAGGGACCGACTACGGCATGGTAGTACCGTTGTCATATGGATGGTGATAAACCCTAGGACAATTGCTACTACCGTAATACAATTATTTCATAATTATTCATGGAATAATTGAACTCCGAGCAGAAATCAGTAATTTTACAGAGGCATCAAGAAGAACAGACAGACGCAAATCATGGAAATTCTAATATTCGTTAACGTATACAACATAAAATTACTTAGGGAAGGGGCCTGGGTGTGCATGCTCGTACGAATGACACCTTCTCGACCAATCAGATCTCGTTATTAGGCCGGCTTAGGTCGTCTCAGGACTTTGGCGGCTTAGGACTTAGGGGCTCCCTATGATACAACGACAGTTATTACTCGCCGTAGAACTTGTTTACAAATAATGCGCGATCAAAAATCTTCCTGGTAGACGTCGTAGAGATGACGTTAACATGTGGAGACGGAAAGTCCAAACCGATATGTTGCGTTGTCTTCCAGAAACAATACTGGGAAGGCTGGAGTGCCAGCAAGCAACAACCACATTAATATGTTGGATGTATTGATATCTTCGAACTGTTTCAACCCAATACTGCTAGGGCGGATTGAATGCGCAAAAACTCATCCCATGTCAAGCACCAGCACTAATATTTCCGATGAAATAGTAACATCCATCTGCACTTTGACACTCCGCTGAGTTATGATGCCGTTTCCCCACAGAAATTTCAGTGCCCGGCATAACTTTATCAGGAATCATGCAAATTCTTCTTCCTCTTGCTTCAGCTTTTATCCGACTAAATAAGCAAGAGAAACACGATTGTTCCGGTCGACATGCATAAGACAGCAGTAGCTTGTACCACCACTGAGACGATCTCTTCCATTCTACTGAAAGAATGTCTGTGAATACTTAAGTTCCCCAGGCTCTGACAAACCTGAATAACGCTCCCCTGTGATCCACTCCGGCCACGGAAGATGCATGATGAAAGAACTACTTCGTAGTCCCCCTGTCACTAGTCTAATCGAACAAAAACCAATTAGGAGGTACACGATATTTTTCAGTCTTCTAACGAGATCCTTTTGTGGCACCACGTTGGGCAGTCATTGTACGGAATAATCGAACGAATAGTAAGAATTCTATCCTAAAGTGGCTTCTATGTATCTAGCGATTTGCTAACCAAATGACACCTTCTCTAGTAGAACTGCAGAAGGGCCTTACACTGTCAAAAAATTGTCAGATATGAATCCGACTGATGCCATTGTTGTCGTGTCAACGGTTCCTTACTAAAAAATACAAGCACCGAAACCAACAACTCTATACATAGGACTTCAATCCTTGTAGATGATGGATCTGAGATTGAATCTGTAGTTGAATCTTTCCCTGAGCGTTCTTGGCCGAGTTTTTGGGAATTTCGTACCATTGTGGTGTGCCGTTGGTGGTTTCCCAGATGAGCGGCAAGGTGACAACTCCCATATTGTCGGGATCCGACAGCTTGTCTTCGTCATAAATTTGAAACCGAAGTTCGGAACGGGCGTGATGGACGTACTTGACTTGCGCCGTGATCGTCTCGTTCCAACGTGGCGACAGATTCTTGTAGATTGTTTTTGTTTGACCCAATCGAACATAGGATCGACCACTTCCCACCAATATTTGGACATACGGATCAGACGTTGTCTTTTTGCCAAACAAATTCCGGTCTTTGGCTACCAAATCAGATCCTTGGATGATTGTGATGCGAAGTGTCATGGATTCAATCGGATCTTGTCGTTTGAACGTGGTTGCTGCTGCTGTTGCTGCTGCTGCATCTCCGCCAGTCTGCTTCTTCCATTCGAGGTACGCAGGATTCAATTTGGTAACCCCAGATGAGTTTGGGTGGACGTTTGATGTTGGACATGGCGAGAGGGTCGTTGATGATGGTTGGGTAAGCAATACGTTTTGTGATCTATCTTTTCAACGCGCCGCCAGACATCAACAACACATCACGACAGTACGGTAGTACCTGTAGTACCGTACTCGACATGTGGAGGAGGAAACGTGAGATGGATAAAGATGTCTTGTTGGCTGTGTATGTACATCGCACGACCCATTCAAAACGCGTTTGAACACGATGAGGAAATGAAAATAAAGAGGGTTAGGGGTAGACGACAATCATTCTCTTACGTCGTATGACAAAAATACCGTTAAATAAATCTTTTGCTGATAATTGTGTCCTTGCATTTTGAAACCAATGTACCGTACGTCGTACATACGAGTTTCGACGAACTTCCACGTGAGGGGGAAAAGCCGCTCCGCAAACCCGCCCCTGTCGTCTCGACTTGAAGCCACCTTCTCATTATAAATACTTAGTAGTCTACTGTAGTAGCTCTAGTAATTGTTTTCCCGTTTTCCCACACATCGAACAAATATCTACCTGTAGCAAAACTTACCGTGGAGTCCTTTTAGCCCAACACAACGTCCACCTGAAGCTGGAAAAATTACAAGCTTGTCCATTGTAACAAAGGCTACTGCTGCTACACTCGTCACAGAGAATGTTTGGATCTAGTAGAAATGAAACCATAATATCGACAGAACAAACGCGACTTCTGCCGGATAATGCTGATCATGATGTAGTGTCGCTTATCCATCCAGAAACAAGAATTTCTAGCGACTACAACTGGAGAAGCGTTGTCGCTTCCAAACTCCAAGGAGTACCAGGTATGTTTCTACTTGCAGCTATGTTGCTGATGGGACTTGCCTTGGCCAGTCACTCAGCGACGGCATCCATTGGTGGACACAATTCTCATCTCCGCGGAACAAAGTATTCCATGGTTAGCTCCGTTTGGGCTGGTCGACAATCCGAAGATGAAGACTTTGTCACAGTGTCACCTACGATCGCTCCTACCTCTGAACCAACCCAAATGTCAACGATGACAACATCGCCCACATTTAGTCCGTCGATCCTTGCTTCTACAACATCAACCACCACCAACAGTCCAACCTCAATTGTCGTGCCCACATCTGTACCGACGAACACGGCCACATCAGTACCAACATCAACAACTGAGACGTTCTCGCCGACATCATTTGTAGAATCCTCAATATCCACTGAATCAGACGAAAGCTCAACATACGAAACTCAATCAATACCAGAAATCGGAGATCTTCAGTCAGATACAAACACAGCAGAAGTTTCCAGCATAGATACCCTCTTTCCTTCTTCAACACCTGGGGATGCAGAACAAGACGATCTACCTGAAAATCAAATCGATTTCACGAATGTGAAGAATGAGACAAATTCCAATACAGTGGAAGGGAATTCTACGAATGATGTTCCGATCCCAACCGGGGCTCTTCTTCAGCCGTGGACTCCACAAACGGACATAGAAAATGAAAGCACCGCACAAGAGTTACTGCCGCAATCGGCCAACGCAACACAAACAATTCCGGAACCAACAGATATCGGAGATCTTCCGTCAGAGACAAACACAGCAGAAACCGCTAACATTGATACTCTCTTTCCTTCTTCAACTCCTGGGGATGCCGATCGAGACGATGAACCTAAAAATCAAATAGATTTCACAACAACAGTGGAGGACGAGACAGATGCCAACACTTTGAAAGCGAATTCCACGAATGATGTTCCGATCCCAATTGAAGAGGATGTTCTTCAGCCGTTGACTCCACAAATGGAAGTAGAAATGAGTGGTGAAAGCACGACGCAAGAATTGTCGCCGGAATTCGATAATGGCATTGGCAAAGATGACGATCAAGGACAAGTCACGGAAGAAGCTTTCTCAAACGATGCTCAGGACGAGTTGGTTGACAAAGTTTTAGTAGAACCAACAATCGAGTTGGAAGATGGTATTGAATCACATGACACGGTTGTTGATGAACTTACTTTCATAAATGATACAAGTACTGCCAATGATATCGAGGAAAACACTACTAGTGACTCTATGACCATTGATGTAGAAGAAGCAGAAGATGATTCTTTCCCGGAAACTTCACAAGCCGAAACGCGCCATGTTGACTTCAATATGGATTCCTTCGATGAAAGTAACGACGCGGCGAGAGATGTTGACGCAGACAGTGTCGATTCGATCTCGGAAGACATTAAGGACGCTCTACAGACGGAAGAACCTACATTCGCGCCGACGTTGACACCTACCATCTCCTCAGAGACAGCGGATCTTCTTTTCGCAGGATCTTTAATTGACGACAAAGGTTTTTTCTTCCCTATGAGTCTTCCTTCAAAAGAATCTCAGAAAACGACCCACAATCATCACAAGAAACATGGCGAGATCACCGGTCCCTCGGACGAGAGGAATTCTTGGGACGAATCATGGGACAAAACTAATTCAAAGGATTTAGCCGCGGTTGCTGAATATTATCATGTCAAGGGTAAATGGCTTGAGACGATCTATGAGCAGAATTCAGAAAAGGGGAAAAACAGCAAAGTGAATCAACGTCACCACAATACAAAACATCACCAAACAAGAAGTTTGACACGCGACTGGGAAGAAGACCCAGGAAGAGGCCTCAAAATGTCGCAGATATTTCTTACTATTGCCAATACCATTGACAACCATTATGAATCTTCGGGACGGAATGGAGAGCAGGCCGCGGCATGGGTCGATGATCAGAGTCGAGGCAGAAAACTTAGCCGACTGTACCATGAGCTTGCGAGCCTGATTGCTGATCATTATGACGAAGAACAGAATTTGGACGAATCCGGCACTAAATCATCATC
Organism: Nitzschia inconspicua; assembly: GCA_019154785.2. Taxonomy (NCBI): domain Eukaryota; phylum Bacillariophyta; class Bacillariophyceae; order Bacillariales; family Bacillariaceae; genus Nitzschia; species Nitzschia inconspicua. The sequence goes on from JAGRRH010000020.1 coordinate 3,066,469, forward strand.
ACATTCGTACATGGTCCAAGGCCTTGAAGTATCGAAATATTACGAGGAAAAATCATCAGAAATGGAAGAGTATCTGAACAGAAAGAACACCTTTGGGAATCATTCCAAAGACTTTCACGACGCAGGAGTCAAACAATTCCATGACGATGATTATTCACAGTCAACCGCGTTGCAGCAGCTGCGCGAGGACCAGGGCAAGTCCGTTCACAACTACTTTCGTGCCGTATACGATACCTCGTACAAGCAAGAGTTGCAATCAAAGCTCCCTGATCATTATCCGGACAAGGATTTTCCCCGATGGGGTCGTGATTGGAGGGCGGACCGAGATCATGGAATCGCCATTGGAAATTACTGGAAACAGTACCACGATGTCATGAAGACGTATTACGAAGAGCAAGGCAACAAGTTGAGAAAATTGTACACGGAATTCTACACGCAGCGATTCCATTGATAAGAGAAATAGAACGACCTTGTCAGCAGTTAACATTGTAGTAGTAGCAGTTTATTTGCAGTTCGAGCACATTCGTTCGTTGGTTCATCCCATACGGCAAACATCGTTTTTCATCAGTCTCTGTCGTTTTGATTCACCCAAGAAATCTTCTGTATCGCATCTGCTCTCCTGTAGATGTTTCTTTGCTGACACCATTCTGTGTAGGTCATTGATGGCCGAGACGACCTTGTTGTGAATCACAATCGGATCTATGATTTCAGTCCAGACTCCAAAATCCTTATTATATTCTAGGAAGCGCCCACCCTTTATTTCAATGGCATTGATAATTCTTTCGCGTATTTCACGTTTTTCGGAGTGATGATGCGCAGCGTTGTAGGCCGATAGTTCTCTGAGCATGGATTCCTGAAACAAGATGTTCCCGACCTGGCTGTGGATCCCACCTCTTCGAAAAAGAACGTCATGTACACCAGGGTATTGTACGAAGGATAAAACACCATTCGGTTCTCTCGCTCTCTCTTGATCGACCAATTTCCGCACTTTAATCCATTGGGCATGATTCTTGTTTTTGAGTGTCCCCGAGTGTGTCACGGGAAGCTCTTGGATCGGAATTCCAAACGACATCAATTTGTATTGGATTTCAAGGTTGTGCAGCCCACCGGAATAAAACTTCATACGCACTCGTCCGTCTCCTTTCGTTAGTACTATCACAAGGAAGGTCTTGAGCAAAGTAAACAACGGTCCTTCGGGAAGGCAAAGATGCATAGCGCTCAATCGAACGGGTAAATTCTTTGTGAAAGTTGAGAGATCAGTCTGATAGACCTGGGATCCTCTATTATACCTCTCAAAGTGTTGCCTTTCTCCGACGAAAATTCCAACCGCACCGTGACGCTGTGTGTCCACATCCTCTGCAATGACAGAATAAACAAACAGCACAATTCGAAGCTGCGTACGAAGGACAATTAGAAGTGAAATGTGATAGGACTGTCTTTTGAGGACTTTTTTCGACCAATTGAGAAGTGAACAACATCTGACTTACTATCATCGCTTCATCCACATCTTCCCCAGCCATAGACCCATGATGAACTATGATAAGTCTCCCAGACCTGTCTCTGGAGGGAAGAATTTGTGCATTTCCGATACGGAAGAGATCCTGTTCTTTTTTGGTTAGATCACTGTACCGAAGCTGACGTTGCAAGGCAACTGGTCCAAAATACTTGGACAACAAGTTTAGATATTTGGTGTATCGCGATGCTGCTTTGGAGGTGTCAAAAAGGTCGGCCCTCAAGAAGCAGAGTCGCATCTCGTCGGTCAGCACAAAGACTTCCCCCGACATGGCTAGCGCATTCATGTATGCTTGCTTCTCTGCTGTAGGTATCATTTGAATGCTTTCTTCCATTCGAAGCAGAGCATCTTTGACAGTTAATTCAGTTTCTTTTGGAGCCATAGAGTGGACACCATGGATTTCTTCTTGAATTTCGTTTCGAACCTGAAAGGACAGTCTTGACATATCTTGAGCCAGAATCGTGTCCACATGATCATCGTCGACTTCACTCATCTGGAATCGTTGCGATGGACTTCCTTTAGTCATCGAAAAAGACTAAAAGATATATCAAATAATAATAATGTTGAACAATGAAACCGCCACTGGTAAAAGCGTCCTGTGAAAGAGACAAAAAGTCTGTTGGAAAATGAATCGAATATGTTTTGTACTGGGAAGCAAGGATTAACAGTGGAAGTTCGACGTGCGGACAACGGAGTACTACGTAATAAAATAAAAAATAAAATAGTAAGAGTAATTTTTTGTTACGACTTCGCGTTCGTCGAACAAAGAGCCTTTAAATCATTAAAACTGTATTAAAATAAAAAAATAAAAAGCGGAATGCGCCGGTGTCCATCGGACAAGGTACGGAGTAGTTTGTTGTACGACTACCGTAGTAAAACGAACCCTCGAATTAACACATACGACGAACAGTAACAGTAAGTACCGTAGTAACTGTAAATACTCGTAGTACGGTAATTCATTTATTATTACTGTAGTGCATTAGGTATTATATTATATTATCTGAATTCACAATTGTTATTCCAACTTTATCCCCTCCCCCAAATCTCGGTGTCAATGACACCAGCACGACGGAGAAGCCAGTTCTTCCCACCACTTTTTCTCTCTATTATTTTAGATCACAGTCAGATGGGTACTAACTCTAATAAAATATTTCGTTTCACTGTCAATGATGATGTGTAGCTCCTCCCGCTGTTACGATGACAACTCCTTTCGATATTGTAACGACCAAAAGGACAAGATCTCGAAAAGTTAGCGCTAGAAGAATTGATGTTGCCAGACGTCAAGGTTGGAAGATGACCGTTATCAGCAACCTTCAACTTCGACCGTTTGTGGCCGATAACATTCACTTCAAGATCACAAAGCCCATCTTTCTTTTCGCCATCGTTGTACTTGTCAAGTCAGTACTGGTCCATGCGGAGTTAATAGCTGACTTTGAAGTGGAGACTACTACTACCACCATTTTGGATAATACCCAATCATTGCTGCTGTCATCTCAGCAGTCTCAGCAGTATGCTAATTCTATCCTCGAACAACCAACTGTATTTACAGTTATACAAAATCCCCCTAATTGTACACAATCTTCAGACAGCTCTGATCTTTCGTATCACAGCAACCGATTGGAATGTTTCTTGTGGAATCTTCAAGTGGAAATACCGGAGCGATCGTTCAAGAAAGATTTTATCACCATTACTGTGCATGATATGATATGTACCAATTTTGTGTTGAACGGAATTTCGTCGCATTATCAGCCTTCTGAAGCATCCAACACTTCTTCTCCGCAATTACAGATCTCTATCGATCACCTAGAGGCATCCTGTCAAGGGAGGTATCATTCGACCGGGGGATTAGCTGGGGATGTACAGGCTCGTGTCGTGGAGCAGGATCAAGGACAAAACCCGGCCTTCACAGCCGTCTTTTCCTTGGAACCAGCCCCGTCCACTCCCAAAGTACCATCAACTTGTCAAACTCGGTCTTGTGCCACGTACTTGACGTGCCAGGGTATACATTTCTCCGGTTCTATCAGTGCCAGATTGATTCAAGCCTTTTCCAAAACCATTTCCAAGTACATTACCGATGCATTACAAACCTACATTTGCCCCAAAATCATCCAAGAAACAGCCACTGCTACAATCACTAAATTTCTGCGACATCCGTTTCATGACTTTGTGAAAAAATACCTTCCCAAAGACGACAGCTTTTACAACCTCTCAAATTACGACACTAGCAGTTCGTCGGTTCTTTCGTCGTCGGCAAGTCGTACTCTCATTACACCTTCAAATGCCAGCAACGACAACGGTATTCGAAATGTTTCCGACTACAACATAATTCGTTGGATCTTGAAGGTGTTCAATCAACAACTTCGAGACCATTTGCAAATTGGATGGATTCCACTTCCTATCGATGACCACAAACATTTTTCGATCGAAGGAACATCTTCATATATGACTCTACTGGTGCCAAAACGCACCCAGTCAAACCAGAGACTACCCGACGATTGCAAAGACATGTTTCGTGGATTTTCTGGATGGATAAAATCCATATTTGGCAGTCGACCGCGAGTACGACTTCCGAAATACTTTCATTCGATCAGGGTACCACTTCCAGCCATACCCGGAGCCGTGATCTCTATCAACATTTCCCAAGTTTCTGTCCAGGGACTGGATCAGATGGATCACTTACAGGTGTTGCAACCACCAGCACAAAAGAATAACGGAACGACATGGAACGACAGCATCAATTCGCAACAGCACGACAACGAGGATTCGCTGCTTCAAACGAACGTGACATCCTCGTCTGGTTTCTTCCTCGTTGCTCCTGTTACGCTAATGATTGCATTACCCGAACAGGAGACTCTTATCGAATCGTTTGAGGTGTCTTTGAATATTACTCATGTTGATATTGATCTTGCCACGATTCTTCAAGTGTCAGGGTGGGACTCAATGTCAATGTTGACGGTTGTGAATGCGATCCAACAATTTACCGATAGCTTTCGGCGTGGTCATCAACTAGACTGGAAGGCGATTGAATGCCTCATTGCCACCGTGCAAAAAGTGAAGGTACAAAACTGGATTACGAATCTCGCAATCGAGTCCTTGCAGCTCTCTAGGGATGAACGGCTTGTTCCCGAGGGATCGCTCGAATCCGACTTCGATACGACTATAAATACGATTCTTCAGTTGCTGACCATCGAGTATAAAGATCTGTGGACATTACTTGTAAAAGGTATTGTGGAAACGTTGGGGACACAAAATCTCAATACATTCATTAGCGATTGGATCTCGGACCATTCCGATTCTGCGCACCATCGAAATATCTCTTACTGCATTTCGACGCTGCCGTCGGAAGGAACGACAACCAATGCGAATTGGGTCAATTTCACGAAATTTGAGCTTCTCTATAAGCTGAATGACTTCTTGGGACATGCCGGAAGAAAAAAGTCGCTCAATCATTTTTTGAGATGTCTTGGTGATAGCGTCGAAGTTTGGAATGAGAATGTAATCCTCGATGTCGGTCTTCTTCAGGGCGACGTGCGAGGTGGGTCGATCAGCCGCATTCACGACCAAATTTCAATAACACGAATCGAAACCAGAAATTGGGATTCTCTGACTGAATTGCAGTTGTTGAAGCCCACCGGTGAGACAAGATTGGCATCGTCAGCGATCCTTGGAATTGCAGGCAAAAAAACCTATCCAGAGATGACATTAGTGGTCAATTTTGACGGACCAAAACTCTTTGGGCAATTGAATGTCACTGCTTTTGCAAACGTAGAAGCTCATGCGGAGCTTCAGATTGATTATGATTTGAACAGATTGGAGAACATAACGATCGAAATGATGCTTGATCACGAAGAATGTGGATTGTTTCCAACAATGGACGCTAGATTCCTACCTGGCACCACTAGCTTTGAGCTAGGGTCATTTGTTGGGATGAACCTCACTGGAAAGCTAAATGGAAAAAATATTGAAGTATCTACCATGGCATTTCCCGTGTTTCATGAAGTTGGCTCCGAGATGGTCCGCTGGTTCGTGGAGTTGGCCCGCAGCAGTTTTAACCAAGGAGTCGCGGAATTGACTGGTCTGGCTGTGAAGAATTGCCCCGGAGTCCACACCCGATCAGCTGAGAAACAAAATGAGAGTGGAAAGAATAACGGCGCATGGGCATGGCTCCTTTCATCGACCTTCTTGTCAATTTCTACCCTAATTGTTGTCTTTCAAGTTGGTTTGATGTGGTTGATGAAGTCGGAAATCCCAAGTGGCCATGGTGGTGGGACCCATGGGACCCATGAGCGTCACATTCGCGGAAGATCAACGGAAGGAGAAGATGAATGCGAGGATTCTCTCGTTCTATCTCCTGGTTTTTCTGCATTTCAAGATTTGATCCAGCCTCTGATGGGGAAAAGATCGCAACAATTGAAAGGGAGAAGAGGTCTCGACACTCCAAGCTCACTTGATCGATCAATCGTCAACGATATTTACGAAGATACAATGGTCGAGGAAGAACACCAACTTGTTATTCTAGAGGATCAGTTGCCAGAGGTCTCAGAAGCTGAGGACAAACCTAAATCTATCTTCTTCTCGCAAAATCTTCCAAAGTTTGTTCCTTACGTCTTTCCAGCGACGATTTTTGGAACCATTGTGCTGCTGTTTACCAGTAATGTCAGCGTTGGTGCATCTGTTGATATGTTTTTGAGGCTCGGCACAGAGTATTTGGAAGTACCTGGCGTTTTTCGATTCAGTTTGGGTGATACAACGTCGAAGCTATACCTGGCTGGCATCTACCCACTGCTTCTTTTTGTGGTATTTTTCAGCGGCATCTGGCCCTACGTCAAAGTGAGTCTTGCTCATTTCGATACGGAGTGCATGTCTGATTTCCACTCACAATTGCTATTTTGCTCTCTAGTTATTCTGGATGCTGTACGCCTGTTTATCACCGTGCAAAGACACCTATCTCAGAGAAAGACGGCTGTTAATGTTGAACGCGCTGGGGAAGTTTTCTCTGGTGGATTCGTATGTTTTGATTTTATTTGTCGTTGCTTTTCGCTTTCATGTGGAGTTGAATGAAAGCCTCGGACTTGACTCATACGTAACGCCTGTATATGGATTCAATTCGTTCCTCTTGGCTACTATCCTGTCTCTGGTGCTGGGACATGCCATGCTTTTCTTCCATCGCAAGATATCAAAAAGCAAGCAAAATGATGTTGGCAAGGAACGTATTCTTGAGCACTCATTTCAGTGCCGAGACGATGATTCACCGAAGAGTTTCACTTTCTTATCGCAAGCTTTATTGATTGGCTTGATGCTCTGCACAATGGGTTTGCTCATTGTTGGCTTTCTTCAGGAAAGTTTTTCTTTTGAAATTGTGGGCCTTGCTGGTGCTGCAATGGGTGATGACAATAACTCAGCCAGCTACTCTGTCTTATCTCTGGGCATGGCAATTCCTCAGAGCATAAAAGATCCGGCGACTTTCCAATCATCCTTTTTACAGATGTCTTACTTTCTATTCACTGTCTTCACCCCGATTGCCTCTTTGTCCGTCATGTTAGTTTTGATGGTGTGGCCACTGACACACAAATTCCAGCGAGATTTGCTGATGATTGCTGAAGCTTTAAATGCCTGGAGCGCCACAGAGGTCTTCTTGCTATCCATTGTAGCCGCATTGTTTCAGATTTCACAGTTTGCAGCGTTTCTTGTCGGAGACAAGTGCGACAAGTTGTACCAAATGGTGAATACAATTTTTGATGGGCAGGAGTTCAACGAAGTGTGCTTTGGCGTCAATGCGTCTGTACAATCGAACTGCTGGTATCTTGTGGCGGGGACAGTTCTGAATTCATGGGTGGTATCATTCGCATTGAAGATCGCACACGCCGCCGTCGAGGAGCGAGGAGCGATTCTGGATGTACGGCAGTCAGCTCCAACGATAAGAACTACAACGCCCCACCAAATGAATCATGGTTGGACAATCGTGCAAACATTGAACGCAGTCCCTGTTATCAGCAGCCGTTTGTTCGTTTCAACCACAGAGAATGAGGGTCGCCGCAAACCCCAAAATTGGCATCAAGCTTGAAGCAGTGCCGAAAATGTGGCGAAGAACTTGCACGCCAAGTAGAATTCCTGCCGTTTCTGCAACCCTTCAGTTCTGTGTACCTCGATTATGAGGGCCACTCGGGACAGAAGTGTTCTGAGTAAAGTTCTTTCGAGCAATATTGTTTCGGCTTTTCATTTGGGTAGACCCCAAGATAGTCGGCTGCGACGAGCTCAAATATGGGAATGATTCAGAAAATACGCCACGATACAGCATTGCAAGCGGGAGGGGCAACGCCCCTTTCACGAGCACTTTGGTATTCAGGACCAGAGACTCGGGAATAGAAGGTGGAACCAAAAGATAAAGCAACTGTTTCTTCCAGTCGATCGATCGAAGGATTCCGCAGCCCAAAGATTTCATTGTACTAGTGTTGGTACACATGGAAACGATTTGGCCGTTCATTGATTGAAAAATTCGATTCCGTCGTCTTGTCTGTTCTTCCAGGGAACACTCTGGGGATACTTGAAGAACATCTTCAAAATCAGATCCAATAACGAGGCATTCTACTGCATCCATTGAAACAAAAAATGGTCTTTCTTTGGCCAGTGCCCGTGCAAGTCGGCATTCGTCCCTGAGCATCCGTTCGGATTGGTCTTCGTCCCCGTCGATACGAAAGCGCTTGCCAGAAGCAGCAATCCACCCCGTTTGCAAGTCTTTTGCTGACACGAAATCCCACGCATCGAACGTTTCGAGCATGCTCGGCAAGAAATAGGCCGCCCACCGAAAGTTCCGAAGCGTTAAGCTTGGTATTCGACAAATAGAGGCTTCGCTCATGATCGTGCAAGCCGGCAAACGATATATTTGCACCATTTCCGTTACTTCAGCGGTGAGATCGGATGTTAGATCGAATGTTTGTGCCCTTTTCTCTCCAAGAATTTGCACCAGATGGGTCGGTCGCACTGAATTCAGTATGGCTACCATTATCTGAAAGCCCAGTCCTTTGACCCAACCATCTAAATTGATAAAGAGAGGTATCGGTACAGGACTCTTGGATACAATTTTCTGTTGATACTGTTCCATCAAGAATAGAATGCATTCTACGAATCGATTGGGATCTGTTCTTGATGTTTCAGACCCAAAAAATACAGACGAGACTATCTGCATTCCAGCTCCGAACTGTTCGGTATTGCAGGTTTCACCTTCGGAGCCATGTCTGGCGAGATTCCAGTATGGTGGATGCAGCAGTGGTTTCCGCACAATGGCGAGGCGAAGTAGGCCAGGTGGAGCCAGTTCTGGTTGTCCAACGTCAGCATCTAAAATCGCAATTTCACGTTGATTTGTCACCATTCGATTGGTCAAGTAGCGGAGGAAAGTGGATTTCCCCACACCTTGACCCCCAGTAATGGCACAGATCTGCCTTGGATGGTCAAAAAAAACTTCATTTGCTGTGACGTCCCCTCGAAAACCATTGGCAGCGTGATCTTCCAAGAACGTCCGTGCCAGTGCCCCGCTTGCATTGAATCTCGCAGCGATTCCATCGGAACAAAATTGTCGAACCATGGATCCTGCTGCCTCCTTCCACTCATGTGGTATCACAGTAGGGCGGGTTGGTGCAACGATTCGGAAGCTGTCTGAACCTCGGATGCAACATAAACGCAACTTTGTGGGTAACGTCGTAGCCTGAATCGTCAACCAGCTCGACCAGAACGGACTGACAAGCGTGATTGAGTCCTTTTCATTGCTGGACGAGACACTGCAACCCAATATTTCGGCAGTGCCCTCTTCCGCTGTCACAATGGCTCTTCCCACTAGACACACCCGCGTTTCTTGTATTGCTTCTTTCCCGGAAACGGAAAGATCCGAAATGTATAGAGTTGCCGATTGGTGATCAGTAGCCCATTCAATGGTCATGCCTTCAGGCAAATTGTAAACTGGTCTGAAAACTTCTTCTTCATCATCATCTTCACCATTTTCGTTATTGTCTGGAACCTTTTCATTGTCGCCGTTGTCGTCGCTTGGGAGAACAGTCTGTTCCACAATAATTGAGGTATCGTCGATGGAGTGTCCCTCCTTTGTTTCCAGGCCTGTGGATGTTGTTGTTGTCGTTGCGACCGAATCCTTCACAGAGCTGTCTATGTTTTGATCTTCCAACGGACGCTTCGTACCACTTAATGGCTTGTTGATGGGAGATTCATCGATGGACGTCAATGGTTCCGACGCTGCTGTGCTTGGAACATTCGTTGCTGCAATCGTTTCACAATCGAATTTCGATTCCGCCATGATTTATTTGGAAAACTAAAGTGGCGTTTCAATAATAGTATGTCTACAAACTCGAACGATTGCGCCGCAAGACGATTCTTGTGAAAGTTTACAGACCATGGACTATCGTCCACAACTGCTTACTACTTCTACCGGTTGTTAGACTACCGGTAGGTAGTACTCTTCATTCTGTCAATTTGACGATGTGATGTCTATTTTTGACGGTGGGACGAACCGAGATTGAAGATGGAAGATGAACGTGAAACGATGGGTGGTCAACAGGCCTCCCTATTTTCGGTGGCCACCGCAAATAACGAAAATAGCTATTTTCGGTGCATTTTCAAACCTCAAATTCGGTGCACATTCGGTGCACGCTATAAAATGCCTTAAACGTCAATGTTTTGTCTATCTTCTACTAGTAGTTTTATTCCATTAGGTCTCTGAGTTTCTTATACTGCTTGCAATGCAGTATTGATTCGAGGGAGAAGTCACTGAGGCTTTGCGAGTTGGGATCCTTCGTCCAATTGATCAAGGAGAAATCGGACTCAACACTGCTTGTACTTGGCATAATGCTTGCAATGGCCCCACAAAACATTCTCAATTGTTCAAACTCACTTCCAGGTTGACTTCAACACTTTTCAAACGATTGAACAGCACAAGATGCTTGGGCATCAAGCAGCATTTGTGAAAATCCAATTTGCTCCTTAAATGCTAGACGCAACTTACGAAACTGCTCATCAATGTTTTCCACCTCTGCCTCTGAAAATTTGTGCCCAAGTCGGATTCTTTGATCTTCCAAACAAGACACAAAGTCTCTCGAAAGTACTCCACACAATTCAAGGGGCAGCACAGGAGGTAAGTGATCTCCTGAGTTGTTACGACTGTCACGCTCAGCGCACACCTTAGATATTCCACTGACCAATTGCAGCTAGAAATTTGCAATTGTTGATATAATGCAGTCATGTGCCTCCTTATCTGCATCACTGCTGCTTGATCTTAACCCATCCATAGTTAACTGGACAAACCTTCCTACTTCATCAATGGAACTTGCAGCCTCCTGTCTCAGAACACAATAGTTGTTTAAGTGAAATCCATGTAATGGATCATTGTTAACAGCAGCCAAGAATGAAATGGATTCCTCATCTGTCATAGGGCCGTTGATGTAGCAGCGTTCCTTGATGTCAACTAGCCACCATTCCATCGAGGGTGTACAGGCTGGTTTCTTTTCAGAGAAGTGTTGAAACAGTCTGATACGGTTTGCTTTGAACCATTTCAAAACTTTACCCATTGATATCCAAGGAGTCGTCGCAAATGTAGGGCAGCTGCTCTTCATATGCTGAATGAGATTCTGCTGGCGCCGCAAATGTCCAGTCACTCCTGTCAATGTGATCAGGAATTTTTTGTTCATAAGCTGATTGAAGGCCTTTTTCACAACAAGGTCAAGTTGATGTGCACCACACCACACTCGAAAAATATTGCCATGACATTCATTTGACAATCTAGTACATGTTCCTTGTATGCATCCAGTCATGGTTGATGCACCATCAGTTGTTATACCAATGAGCTGATGTCTCCAGTCTGGTGCCAAGACATTCATCGTTTCAACAATAAGATCATACTGGTATTCTCCAGTGTGATGTTCACGCATTGGAATGGCAAGAATGTGCAAATATTCTAAGCTGCCCTTATAATAACATCGCATACGAAGGTCAAGGTAGGCTGTTCCAGCATTACTCCCAGCATCAATTGCTATTGCGAAAGCCCAGATGTCGTTGAATATCTCCTTCAGATATTGCAAATTGATGGCACATACAGTTCGGCAATGCTGTGCTACTTCAACATCCGAAACGGACCCCAAAACACCCATTCCAGTTTCTTCCTTGACAGATTGGTACAACTTGCTTGCCTTTTGTCGGATCGCCATGGGTAGCTGAAGTACTTGGCATTCATAGTCCTTTTCCGCTTTCGTTCGGCATGTTCATCTTCACGGCCGAAGGTTCGACAGAACGAGCAAGCCACGGTTGTCACCTCATTTGTAGATGGATCCCTTGTTGATACTTCAAGGCCGTATTTCACTATCCATTCCAAGTTGAATTTCTCCTTTGCGTTTTGTTTCCGCCATTGTTCAATGTGCTGTTAAGGGTAACAAGTAACAAGTACTGTCGTAAACAAGGTACCGGTCTTGTGTCAAGGAGTGGTTCTATGGTACGTTCTACAGTAGTGTTTCTGGCTACAAGACCCGGTAATTTGGTTGGTTTTGATACGGTTTCGTCTGGCATTTGTACGTGAGACTTCAATCAGCACCGAAAATAAGCGATTTTCCCAAAAACTTAAATTCGGTGTTTGCACCGAAAACAAGCTCGAACACCGAAAATAGGGAGGCCTGGTGGTCAATGGTCAATGGTCAATGTGTATGATACTACGTAGCTCTAATAACATACCTAAACTGCTACCTACGGTAGCAACCTAGGGTAGGTACGGTAGCTGGATTCATACATGCGTGATGCGTGTAAAGTATTCTACTCTCTATGATATCTTTTAATGTAGCTGGAGTGACTGTGAATATTGCGTGGCTGATGCCTCATCCCTTAGCTCCTCTTCAAAACCCATTGACGTCATGTAATCGTCATCTCTCTAGGCAGGTAGCTACCGTAGATACGGCAGTAGAGATGCCATGTCGCTACGGAATTAGGTCGTGGCGAAAACTGCGAGTCTAGAGTGATACTGGAACGAGATGATGTCGTTATGGCGAAGAGCAACATACAGTTCACACACCAGGAGCACAAGGCTTGCCCCTACAAAATGCACCACCTAATAACGAGTCGCAAAGAGGCGAGTCCACATTTTTTTTCGCACGACCACGGACTCGTTGTATAAGCAATTGATCGGCTTGTATTATTGCACGAAGAACGACGTCCCAGTTAGGAAACCAGGTTGGAACTGTATCGTTTTTGAGTTTGTGAATTTGTGATTGTCATCGACACCCATTGGGCTGAAAAATCGCCAATCGTAGTGCAAGAGCCATCTTGTCAATGAAACCGGTAACGTTGTCGTCCACGCTAAAACCGCCATAGCCATTCGTCGAGGCAAAATCCACAAAGTTCCGGTCGGTATCCATGGGTTTGGGCAAACTGGAAATGTCAGAAACAACCGATGGGGCTCCTGTCGCACCGCCACCTGGGATCATCTCAGGGACACGATCGCCTCGACGAGTGGGTTCAGGGTATTCGTGCACAGGCTCGACCGGATTTTGGAAAGAACGATCGTCCTTGTGGACGTATTTTTCGTCATGTTCAAGATAAGGATCTACATTGGGTTGTTGTTTCAAGTCTTCCTTCTTTTGCGTCTGCAAAATGGAATTTTCGGGATCTTCCAACATTCTGTTTGTTTCTGCGAGTGGCTGGTACTGGTCAAACTGTTCTTCTGCGAGGGGTTCCAAATATAACGGTCGTTCATTCTGAGGCAACGACCTGACGTCCACAATGGCTCGATTACGTGGCATTCTGGATTCCTTGGTGGTAATGGTCGAATCGTCGTAGCCTTCGGACTCCGAAAAACTGTGATGTCGGAAGGGATCAAAGCCCCATTTTCCTGGCACGGCAGGAACATGCGGGGCTGTATGGTGTATCGTCGTCGATCGCGATGACTCCATTGCCATTTTTGCAGCAGGTATTGTCGCGGGCTTTATCTTCGCTCTTCGAATAGACGAAGGAGTACTAGAGTTAGAAACGACACTTTTGTTGTCATTGGATATCCTCCGTCGTTGGTCGACAGAATTGGAATTATTCCGTCGATTCCCCGATTGAAATTCACCAAATGTTTCTTCAAAGGATCGGACAAGTGCAAACATCAGTCCATTGTCTTTGATGTGGCCGCTCTCAACCTCGGACTGAACCGTTGACTCGTGATTGTATGTTTCGTACGTCGAATCATTGTTCGTATCGGAAACAGTACTGCCAGCATTGCCGTTTGGTTCGGGCAGCCATGCCATGGGCGTGCCATACTTGGTCGCATCGATACTCTCTCCTGGACCTGTGCTTCGAGTTTCGCTCCATTCGGTTGTCTGGTCATCCTTTTCTTCCGTATATTGCGTACGCTGATCATGTTGACTTGGCCGCTTCACATATCGTGGCTTTCTTCTGCACGACGAGTCATTCGAACTACCAAACGATTGGATCACACCATCTTTTCGACGAAAAAAACCCTTCGGCAAACCTTCCGTATCAAGCTCGTCTTCGTTTGAATATAATGGTCCGAGTCTACTGTTGCTCCCAGGCATGACAGAACCATCGGGGATGGAATGATTGGACGAGAGCGAGGAATTTTGTCTCAAAAACCGTTGTCGGATCTGACCCAATTCAGGGTCTGTTCTTTGTGTTGGAAGCTCTGCCCAATCCGAATGGCCGTACAGTAAGTACTTGGAGTCTTCCGGTAAGTAGATTACGACGTCCTCGGAAGACGTCGTGGAGGACCCCCCAGACATGGAAAGACTACCTGAACGAGACAGACGAGGTTGCGGTCTTTCTCCTGGCTGTAACGGTCGAGGTGGTAATTGGTTGTTGGAATCACCTGCCCGAAACGGTTGTGCCCTTCTTTGTGGGTGCTCTTCCAATTCTCGATCCAGATCATCTTGTCGCGTTTCGTCCGACATTTGTGAGGAAGCAAAGGAATGACTGGGCCTAAATCCTGTCATCCTTGATCGTCGTTCTGAAGAACTGTTCCTGTCGTAGTAGGAATGAAAACTTCTATCGCCGTGCATATCCTGTCGAACTTCTGCAGGAGTGTGCATTTGATCTCTCGTGCTTCTTTTGTTGCTGCTGCTATTGCTTCCCTGTGTTGGTGGGTCTCTGGGATAGTTTTGCGGACGATGTCGGCGACGGCGAAATAGACGAGAATCCATGGCCACAGCGGCTCTTCGAACGGTGCTGCTACTATCATCGATGCTACTGTTATTGAGTCGCATTCCTTGTGGGGTTGAAACCAGGGATCTACTTTTTCGTCCGATGCCCGTTCGAATACGTCGAGAAATTTCACCCTTGGGAAGAGAACCAAACGAATCATAATCGTGACTTTCGTCGTCGTCGTCATCCTCCTGTTCCTCTTGCACCACGGCGTCTAGCATGAGAGCCCCCTCTTCCACTGCCGTCGGTGAGCGACGGCTGCTGCGAGGCAACACCAACTTTCTCATGGCGACGTCGGCAGTGACGATACGTCGAGATATAATCCAATTTTAAGAAAAAACACAAGATCACACACAGAGAGACAAACAGAAGTTGAGACTGGATGGATCTTGGGTTCTATGAAGAATTCTGTTTCGGTCGTCGTCCTTGGTAGAAAGTACTACCACCACCTCTGATTGAAGAGAGAACTGATGGTAGAGAGGCAGCAGCAGTATTCAGTGGTGGCGTCTATTCATTCTATTATTCTCTCGTTTTCTTTTCAGTCCTCCGATGTCGCACCTGCACACTACCTTTTCAACCTGCTTCGATTATTTCGATTGATTGTTTCATGTGCAGTTCAACGCACGTTAGCGATCACGAATTTTCCGAGCAGTAGGTATGGACAGACACAGTCGCATGCTTTTTGTTTTATGAGAATCCGGTGGGACAGACAGACAAAAATGCTGATAGACAGACAGACGGTATCTCTCGACGAACGAATGAATGTGAAAGGAATGAATCTTTTCGACAAGCGAACCCTTCGCCTCCCTTTGGTGCATTGCTACTTTTGGTGGCCGCCGGTCGGATAGTTACGTCGTACTATTGTGACCGAATTATTTCTACTCTACTCCACCAGCAACAAGAACAGAACTGGAGCTGTATCATCATAGCTTTTAGAAACTGACAACTCTCCATTGATTTTCCACGAACAAACAAGTTGGAATACATTACAGCGGATCTGTTCATTGAAGTTAGCAACTAGTACAACAATTACCAAGATGTCGGAAACCAAACCTCTCGTCGGAAATGGCGACGATATCGAGATGTTTCGTCGATTGAAGGCTTACCAACCGTAAGAAACAGACATTATAATACCCGGATGACGGTTTTCAGTGTTCATTGGTTTTGACAAAAAGACAACAACATTCGATCATTGTATATCACACTCAACATTTTTCCATCTCTTTTTTACATTTTTTCTGTTGCAATATCCCATCCATATAGTTTCGCCTTTTTTGTCACCTTTGGAGGATACTTCATGGCACACTTTTCCCGAAAATGTTACTCGACCGTCAAGAAACAATTCCAAATGGATGCCGGATACAGTGCCACCTTGTTGTCAGCCATGGACACTATCTTCATGGCAACCTATGCTGCCGGAAATATTATCAATGGAAAGCTTGGTGATACCTTTAATCCAACCACCATCTTGGCCATTGGATTGTTGGGAAGTGGTGCCTGTTTGATCTTTATCAATATTGCTATTTGGTTAGACTTTGTGGCCATCAATGTTACCTTTGCCAATGTCTTTATCTTGTCCATCTACTTTTTGTTTGGCTTTTTCCAAGCAACCGGTGGTCCCGTCGGAACCGCTGTCATGGGCAACTGGTTTTGTGATCCCGAGTCCATCAAGAACCGAGGTGTTATTTTTGGATTCTGGACCTGTCATCAGTACATGGGAGACATCACGGCAGCCTTGTGTACCGCTTGGGTTCTGGGTATGGGCGCTCCCTACTGGTGGGCGTTGTTGATCCCAGCTGTGGCCAACATGTTGTGGGCATTCTTGACGTGCCAACTCGTCGCCGACCCCTACGATATGGGCATCATCACCCCCGAAGTCAAGGCCCGACAGGCCAAGTTTGAAGCCAAGAAGAAGGAAATGGCAGAGCAGGGAGTCAAATTGGAAGAAGACAAGGGTCCACAGGCCATTTCTTACGTCGACGCTTTTCGCATTCCCATGGTTGCTCAATACGCTTTCGCCTTTGGATTTTTCAAGCTCACCAACTATGTCCTCTTCTTTTGGTTGCCATACTTTTTGGGAAAGAACTTTGACGATGTCACCGCCAACTTGATCGCATCTCTTTATTCGGTTGGAATGATGCCCGGTGGTATCATTGTCGGATATGTTTCCGATCTGTTTGGAGGACGACGTGCTGTTGTCATTGGTACATTCATGGGAATGTTGATCGTGTTCCTAGCTATCTTTGCCAAATTCTCGGAAAGTGGCCACATGGACCCAATTGTCTTGTTGGCTATGTTGGGATGCATGGGAATCCTTGTGGGAGGGTGAGTTGTGCCCAATGTTCTACGTTTGACCAGTGTCTACATGTGTTTCTAACTGTCTGGTAAAACTAATCTTTGAACTTTCCCCCTCATGATCCTCCAGACCCAACAATATTATCACATCTGCTGTTGCTGCCGATTTGTCCTCCCATCCTTCCGTCCTTGGAAGCAGCAAGTCTCTTGGTACAGTCACTGGCCTCATTAATGGATGCGGAGCCATCACTGCTTCTCTTGGTCTCATGGCGGTTGGACCTCTCCAGGCAGCCTTTGGATGGTCCTCTGTTTGGCTGTACCTCATTGCCTGCACTGCTAGTGGAACCGCACTCATGGGAACCAAGATCTATGCTGAACTCTTCCCACCTGCTGAAACCTCTTCTGTCATCGTGTGAACAAACAAAAAAGAGTCGTGTTCACACTTTTAAGTCAATTGAAATTATGACAACGATAAACATAGCGTTTCATGTTTAGCATTTGGTTTTGTTGAAATATACAGCCTATGAATTACAGCTGTACAGTAACTTTCTTGATGCAAGGAAAAATAAACTTACATAGCTGCATGCTCATTATGGACCTTCGCTATTTTTTGGAAATTGACTCTCTGCAGTAGTTACTGTAAGTAAGGTTGTAACTGTAAATGAGGTATGCAACCATTTCTTGCTACAAGAAGTGCTTTGGTTTATGCTCTCTGAAATAATGAATATCGGGTGTAGGGTAATGAGAGAGACATCAGGTCATTGTGGTCCAGTCAATTAAGTACCTCTAAAACTCCAAAAGTAGTACCTCGTACCACTGGTGCGTGGTACATTTTTGATCGCAATTGCTGGCTCCATGCAATTTAAAAGGTTTCTGATCCTTAATGCCGGACAAAATCGAATCCATTTGCAGTTAACCGAGATCCGCGCACCATGACCCACGTGGGTCATCGTTTGACGAATTTCGACCTTCTGAGGACGATATCTCCACAGCCAATCGTTTTCATCACAATCGCAATTTTTTGGTGAAAGTCCTGAGTCTTAGGAACAGGCCCAAACAGGTAGGGGCATAGGATCTTGAGTCCCGAGGGAGATACAGGTAGTTGTTCTGTGCTCACAATTTTCGTGCCGGTTTGCGCGGATCGCCAACGGTCGCCATTGTTCGACTGTTCATATCTCGGCCAACCTTACATCAGACAACCTACAACTTGGAACATGTCTTAACAACCACCCAAGCGACGCAAATGTGGCGCTTGAAAGGGTGAAGGACATGATCGACGCAACTGTCCTGCCCTTCGCGCTACACAGGCCATTAATTTGGCGATTCCGGCCGTTGAGAACCGAAATGGTGTTGATGGAGGACCATCAAGCCTACCAATTGGAGCTACAATGCAAGAGATTTCTCCTAACATCAACTGGGATCAGGTATGCTATGTTTTATTTGACTTGGAGACAACTGGTGGGTCCAGAACAGGTGACAATATCATCGAGCTCGCGCCAAAGGTTTTGGGTCCTGATGGCATCGCGATCGAAGACGGCTCGTTTGACTGCTTAATCCGTCCGCAGAAGAGAGTTTCGCCCTTCATTACAACCCTTATTACAATGATAACAAATGACATGGTCAAAACCGCTCCCTGATTTTCCGAGGTGATGAATTCCTTCTTCCGCTTTGTAGATGGCATTGTCCAATCTCACGGATTCGGGTTCGGTCGTAGGCAGGGAGAGGGTCTTGCCAGAACAAAACATCGAGGAATGTGATCCTACAAATGAAGAAGTCCACGACATTCTAGGTCATTACTGGCAGAGAGGGAAGGTCATCCTCTCCGGACTACCGGAAGAGATGTTCCAAAAATTCAGCGAACGTTTTACTTCCCCACGCAGTCCAGGTGAATGTCGAACTGGACTGCAGGTGTCGGCGGGAATGGCAAACTCGCCAGTCAAGGCATGGCGACTTATCTTCACTACCTATATCTTGAAAAGGATAGTCAACCATACATACAAACCAGGCCAAAAAGCGACCTCGGACGACGGCGACTATGATCCCTCCTACAAGAACCTTGAATTGGAAAAGAGGTGGGCTGCATTGTTTGTTCCACACCAGGAACACAGACTTGATGAGACTCTCCTGCGGGCATTGGAAGAACGCAGTTTAAAAAGTGCGGATATCTCGAAGGCCGCCAGGTATAGAATCAAGCTTTTTGTGTAACTGACTCGGCTACTGCTTTCGTCTTGGGTGTTCTTGGCTATACCGACAAATACACGTACTATGATACAAGGTCAGGAGCATGACCATTGCCAAAAACTCAAGAGAGTTCAAAGCGCTTGACTTTGGTGATTCAATCAACTATGTCCTCACCTACACAATGATGAAAGGTGAGAGAAAACAGGCCGGTCTCGTCGCCGTAACATCGTCTTCTGCATCATGAATGATACACCCACCCACCCATGGACGAATGCAAAAGGAGAGGACAGGGAGGTATTGTGACAATCAAACGTCCACAGGTTATCACCAAGTACAACCATTACATGGGTGGCGTTGATGTTGCCGACATGCGACGACTTCATTATCACCACTCAACGATAATAGGACAAAATCGTTGGTGACTGAAACTGTTCTTCTGTTTGCTGGACGTAGGCACTTCCAATGCACTTGTTCTTTACAACGAAGCAATGAAATGGGAAGCAGAAACCATACAATATTGTCGATCTCAAGAACAAAGCAATTGAGACGCTAGTCGGACCTCAGATGAGGGAGGACACCACAAGTGAGCAATCTGTCGCACATGCGATGACAAAAATATCATGTGCGGAGCGACAACGATGCACATCCTGCAGTTTGACCCCACCCACCCATGGACGAATGCAAAAGGGGAGGACAGGGAGGTATTGTGACAATCAAACGTCCACAGGTTGTCACCAAGTACAACCATTACATGGGTAGCGTTGATATTGCCGACATGCGACGACTTCATTATCACTCAATTTCCACTCAACGATAATAGGACAAAATCGTTGGTGACTGAAACTGTTCTTCTGTTTGCTGGACGTAGGCACTTCCAATGCACTTGTTCTTTACAACGAAGCAATGAAATGGGAAGCAGAAACCATACAATATTGTCGATCTCAAGAACAAAGCAATTGAGACGCTAGTCGGACCTCAGATGAGGGAGGACACCACAAGTGAGCAATCTGTCGCACATGCGATGACAAAAATATCATGTGCGGAGCGACAACGATGCACATCCTGCAGTTTGAGGGGGAAAGTAGCCAGAACCCGATACATGTGCAAAGACCTTGGAGTTCCGTACTACTGCATTGGATCGGGCAAGACAGACAAAGACTGTTTTGCCTCCGCCCATGAAAAGGAAGAAATTCGCGAAACTTGCATCCGACATTATCGGACGCAACAGACGAATACGAGAAAGGACTTGTTGAAGAAAAGATGATAGAACCGTAAACTACATGTTAATAGATCTCAGCTTTTACTACACTGTGTGGTATGTGTCCAGTAGTTGTGAAACTGAAAGTGTTTTACGGTAGAGGGGCTCCATTGTGATTCTTTTTTTTGTTTTCGTGTAAACAAGTACCAGGGTTCTACGGCGAAGGCGAATCGGAATTAAAGTTTCAAAGGGAAAAACCATGACCCACGTGGGCGATGGGGGGGGTGCTCGGATCTCGGTTAATCGAAAAGCTTCACCTCGCCAACGTAAACGGGTGTTTCTTCGTGTTGTCGGTCCCAAAGGTAACGTCGCACGAAAGTGCTTCCGGATGCATGAGGAGTAGCCACATTTCCTCAGCACTTTCAGACAAGAAGATGACCAGCAGTTTTTGGACGGCGTCAGTTTGTTCGGTACGTGTAACCCCTGAAAGCGTGAATGATCTACATCCTTGCTGTTCCAGTTCAATTTTCGCCTCCCTGTCGTTCACTGCCGCATGTAATGACAGTAGCGGTGTCCCGACATGGGGATCAAACGTCATCATTACCCAGTATACGTCAGATCTGTTCATGAAGGACTTGACTAGAGCCTCGGCGTTTGTTGCAGGGCCATCAAGATAGGCAGATCGCCTTGGTCAAACTGAGCAGGCCCGCAAAACTCATCATTCAGGCTGACAAGCTGGCTGGGAACTACATGCGCCGTTCTTCCGCAAGCATACTCTACTAGCTAGCTCCAATGATCGATGGTAGGTACTCGTCAAAATGCCACCTTGTCCACAGTGGATATACGGTAGTCTCATCCAAACGACGCGAAGCACATCCGAGACTATCGCGGCACCCAACGAGTCATTTTACAGTGATCGCACCGTACGTAGTGACTGTCAATTTCTTCTTACAAGCTCTACGGGATGTAAGAACTGTGTAGACTGCCTGAACCAGGTACCGTACCCAGTCCTTCTTCACAGTCAATACTTTTATTCATAGAGTCAGCATGCGCAGCGAATTGTCTCACCATAAAAGAAATTCCGGCCCAAAGACTTTATGCAGTCATCCAAAAGGACGATCTTGAAATTTCCAACTTCGTGATAGAGACATTCCAAAGACTGAAAATTAAACGAGGAGAGACAGTTTTTCCTTCGTTTGATAGACCATCATTGTGCCTCGAAGATTATTTAGACTGAGACAGGTACTACCGGCACTGATTTATGGAGCAATCATACTTCGAAGTATTGCTAACACAGCAACACTACGTAGTACAATCTTTTTCCAAAAGATTTTTCTTGAGACCTACTTAAAGCGTACACGAGAGAAAACCTCTCACAGCTCACAGTCAAAACGTGAAATGCAAACGCTGTTCTAGTAGAGCACTACTATAGTTCGAATTGCAGAGGAAGTCATCGAACTGACTGTGATGTCTGTCTCACTGTCTTGTTTTCTTACGAAGTGCCTCCCCATACTTGTTTGAGATCTATTACAGTAGCAATTTCGACTGACTGTGAACACAGAATACACCATGAGATTCAGGTTTGACAAGCCAACGGGCAGCTATGCCGACACCAAAGAGCTAGAATATATTGCTGCTTTGATGCAAACCTGTCGCCCTATGCGTCCTGATGGCAGTATTGAAGGTACGCAGAGCTGCTAGTGGTGGTGCTTCGGGTAGTTTCTACACTCATGACCCCCCTTGTCTTCAAAAAGTCAATGATATCATGTACCTTTTGGTGAGTCGTTTTGGTGTCGAAGTAAGGGAGGATGCTCTTCGAACTGATATCTTCAGCAGGAGATCTCGATAACGTCACAAGTGGTATCATGGACATTCGTCAAATGGTGGCCATGCTTCTTATTCCCCACCTGGCAAAAATCTCTCAAGGTATATACGTCGACTCTATCACGAACGAGGAGGGTGAGAAGACGTCTGCATCGAGACCAGGGATTAGTGTCGCACCCAAGTCTGGAGACTGTGCTCCTATTTCTGTCAATGACAGAACGATTGAAGTACTGACGAATGAAATTGTGGCGGACGTCCAAAAAGACAGTTTGATCGGAGAGGATCGTGAACCTGTCGTCACCAAGGATTTTCTTCGTCATATTTTCGAGGCCCACGACGAAGTCATGGTAGCCGATGAGGTTTTGGAAGAAATGATCGAGGCTGTAGGACAAGGATCCACCTTCAACGCCAAGACGTTCTTGCAAGGTTTGACCAAAGATTTGGCGGCATGGGATGTGGAATGGGAGACCAAATTCAGCTCAGCTTATGCCGATGTAATGGGTCTAGACTTTTTGAACAAAGCTGAGGACGACGATGGCGAGGGCATTGGAAAAAGTAACTCCCAAACATTCAGTTCCACGAGAGGTTCTAATAATTTTGCTTCTACGCACTCCGATACAGAGGCACCAAAAACAAACGATTCGTTTCTTCAAAAAGCGCGACGTGTCTTCACCTTGTCTGAGATTGACAACACGGCAGATACCTATGGTATGGAAACATGGCTGGTTCTTCGTAACTCTTCATCCGTTCATTCCTTAGTGAAAACTTCTCTCTGCTATTACCAGGATCCGAAAGTTTTGTTGTTTTTCTCTGGGCAGCTTTTATTACTGTTTACATTGCTTATGTCTACTCAACTGGGAGTGGAGGAATAAATGTCACCTGCAAAAATATCTCCGGCTTTGGCTGTCAAATTGGCAATGCCGTTGTCAACTGGTTAGTAAACGACTGAAAAAAGGCTTTCAATCGTGATTTTATCTCACTTAATTTCCGTCTTGATTCCCCTTACGTTAAAAGGTTTGGAATCATGGCGCAACTAATTGTGCTTGGCGGCTTGTTTTTCATCGTCGGATCCTTCGGTAACAGCATTTTCCTAACAAGAGGAATCTTGTCCATCACCAAAGTCATCCTTTCCATGTCGATCATCTTCATATCAACCATATACTTTTTCTTTGATTCTGGAATCAATACTTGGTTTATCAATACGTCATGGGAGGATCAAAACTTTCTGTTTTCTCTCTTCAACTATTGCGCCTTAGGTTTCGGCGGCGTTCTGCTGTTATTGCAGCTTCATACTTTAGCCCGGTTGTTTATACCTGCGGGTTACCTACAAAGAAGCAAAGTGATGGGCAGGCTGCTGTTGCCGGGTGCCGTCCCGAAGGAAGTGAGGACCAAGAGAGCTGCGGCATTCAAGACAAACCGAATGATTGAAAACGCTATGTCATTTCATTTGACTGGTTTAGAGCTTTCCAATCACAAAAGCCTGCGGACTTCTGGCTTTATGAGTGCTAATGGCCACGCTATGACTGGCTTTCTTCGAAAAAGTCACGAAAGAGAGAAAACTGGTGGGCTTTTGTGGGGCTGGAAAGAATTTCTCTCCGGGCGTATTTGTTTCGAAGAGGGTGTTTTCTTTCATTCGCGATTAATTGCTTCGTGCATCGCTCAGCTTTTGTTGATTTTCCTGATTGTGGCAATTGTCGTCTTTGCTTTTATCTTGATCGACGAAATCTATCGAACCGCTGAAGACAGTGACCTTGATGCAGAATATCATTGGGGAGACTGTAGTGGGACGGAGTGCGACTTGGTAGTGGTGGCTGGGAATTCTACTGAATCAGCTCTCAATGAAACTCTTCAAAGCGACGAGAACATCACACTTGAGCAGTACGGGGATTATTTCGACTTTATGATTCGCAAAGAGATCAATTCAACCCTCACCAATCTCCTCAGTGGAGCGGGGGTCGAAATTGACGAGGCGTTTCTCAACGACTTTTACGTCAGTTTACAAGCGTCACTTTACAACTTGACGGGAGTGGACTTGGTTTCCTTGTACTCCCTTTATGTAACAAGCAGTTCCTATGACACGACAGAATCAAATTATGATTGGATCACCGACAACGTGAAGAAATCAGAGTGAGTGCACCAGCGGGACTTCGGTCGTAGGCATTCTTATTTCGTCACGTTCTCATGAGCCGCTTTGTTCCTACGCGCCAATGAAGTTGCTACGTTGCCATCGGAGTCGGGTTTTTCGTTTCATTTTTCTCCATTGTCATTGCCACGTTCAATTACATTCCTAGCTTTATAATGAATGTCATGGTATGTACCATCGGTCATGTTGCAATATCCTTATCCTGTCGCAGCTCTGATTCCTGGCATATCTTTCCGTACCTGATACAGAAATTCAGATACGGGGTAATCGGAAGCTTGGAGGACGTCGAGTTCCAACGCTACAAAGAAGGCCCAGACCATCCCACTCTGGTTTTTGGAATTGTGTTCTGGTCCCAGTTATTTACCGCCAGCATTTCGTTCGTTGTGGCAGGGTTGATTGCTTTCTTCATCGTATGGAGTATGTCCAGCTCCTTCGTGCTTTTTATCGCCGCGCAGCTTATTGGAATCTCTGTCACTCTGATACCAAAGATCGTTGGAATTTTGGCCTTTCGAGGATATGCTTTTGCTGGATACTACCGAAAGAAGGTTGCTTTTGCTAACGTCATTTTTGTCCTCTTGGAATGCTGGAACATTGCGATCACAGTTGGATTCTTGATGGTTCGCACCGTCACACTTTTCTTGCTTGCGATCTTCTACATTGGTAGAATTGATACACCTTTCCTTGCTGAAGAGGTCGACAAGTTTGATTTTATGTCAGATGCCGCGTACCTTGATCGAGCACCAGTATACTACCGCAAAGATTTGTTGCTGCATGAGGCTCACAGACATCCCTACATTGAGAGATTGGGTGCCTTGTGCCTTTTGAAATTGAATCAAGGCAGGGCCTTCGGGACACGGGGTGGATCTGCCTGGCGTCTCTTGTTCGTTTTGACTCTAATGCCATGGTTGAAAAAGTACCGCGTTGCCGCTCGAAAGGTGGACTACTTCAAATTGCGAATGGACCCAATCAAACCATCCGGTCTCAATGAACGAAGTGCTCAGAATTTCTCCAGCGCGCTTAATGATAGTGAAGAAGAAACTGTCATGGCTGAAGTAGTCGACACAGCCTCGGACAAGGAAAAGAAGAAGCTAAAAAAAGCTAAAAGGGCGAAAAAAAGTTTTAAGAAAGGCCCGCCGTTGAGTGCCTACGAATCCTCTGATTTCGTCTCGCACTAAAAACCATGAAGGCTTAGCTTGTCGATGTCTCGCGTGTACTGATTTCCCTTTTATGTTTACGAAAAGTATAAAAAAATAAGAAAAATATATTTCTATGACGATGCAATAAGAGCCGCCTCTCGAAGTGGATGGAAGTCCCCTGGATTCATTTCATCCACTGGCAAGGGGGGTTGGTATCCAATGTCTGTTGTGTCCATCCCCTCGGCTGTCCGTGATAGTGTAATTTTCATGCAAGAAACTGTTACAGAAAGAAACTTGGGGTGAGCGACGTGCAATAAAATGTATCCTTAGCTAGAACAGCATCACTCGTACCGTATCTTCTGGATGTGACTGTGTCAAGACCTTCCTCCAGAGGTTCGAAAACGTCTATCATTTCTACGCTACTCAGAGCGTTGCATTGATGAAGAGGCATTTTCCTCTTCAGTATCTCTGCTATTGTTACAGCTTTGTTGATGGCACGACCCATCGCTTTCAATACGATTGTATCGGAGCCTTTGGCGAAAAGATTCATGGAATACGAGATGTAGTTGCGTGGCTTGCCTTGTTGTGTGATCCTCACTTCGCAGTTACCGGCTGTGTCTAAGAAATCCTCTCCGTCGCCCTTGTGCTCTTGGACCAAGCGATACTTCTCCATGATTGTAAGTAGAGTATACGGTAGTTGTGTTAAGATGATATCAAATAATCGAGACAGTGGCAGAGTAACCAATTGATACACATCAATCAAGCAACTTCTAGAATTGTTTCGAAGAACAAAATATATTTTATTACACACTCTGCTGGAGTACGAGTTTTATTTCATTTCTTTCGTTCGGGAAAGGAACAAATCAACCAGAGCGTCGATAACGGGCAGGTTTACAGTTAATCACAACGCAAGGAGCTCGAATCGTATTTACTGTTAAGGTTTTTACAACCGAATACTTTTTCGAACACGAAAGATTCGCCTTCAACTTTGATATCGACGACTGACAGACAGAAGTATTACACGAATAAAATCAATCACGAGTGAATGTAAGGCGCTTGGTACTGGAAGACATCCAGCAAGGTCGAATTCAAAATGCGATCGGAAAAGGCAATGTCGTCCTTGGTCATATTATGATATCGTCCTCTTGCCGTGCCGTATCGCAGAATGGCAGTGACCATATTATTTTGCTCCTGTTTGTGATTCCATTTCGCTTCGTCGACTAGGTATCGGAATGGTTTTACCAATTCGCCTCCGCCGCAACGACAAACTTCCTCCATGACTTGTTTCGGATGAAACAAAGTATCTTCGAATCGAATCAACAGTCTAGGCCAAGTAGCATCAACGTATGATTCATACCATGCGTTCCAATAATGAACTAAACTGTCCCAGGACGGTCCCACAGTTGGATTGGCACCCATCCAAACTCGGACAGAAGTGACGTTCGTCCTTGCAAGGCGTTTGCCAAATCGCTTCTTATCAAACTCGTTAGGTATTAGGTTTGGACAATGCTTTTGAGAATCATGATCCCACCGTACCCCATACCCCTCCTTGCACATGCTCTGCATCCAATAGAACGGATCGCGGACCAATACCACAGGTAAAACATGGTCTTTGGGGACCGTAGAAAGAATAGTGTGATTGTATTTGTTGAATGCCATTTTGTGCTTTGCCCACGGGACTTGATTCAACATTCCGTTGACATTGGATACTTTTTCGTTGGAAAAGAGCCGTGACATTGTGTCATTGTGATGTGGAAATCGGCAATTGGCCTGTAGGGAAATCCCAAAGGCGGTGGTCCCAGAATTGAAGTTTCCAGCGACGCCAAGGAATCGATTTTGAGGGGGCACCCGATCTTGAAAGGATTGACATTGATCCAAACCTAAAATGACGGGTTTGGGTCCATACAGTTCAGTGACTTGTTGCCATCGTGGTAGTCGACGCATTTCCGACGGATTATCAACTACTATACCGGCATCGTTGAGAATCGACAGAATCTGCTCTCGTCCCTGCATCACATTGTCTATAGTTTCGTTACCGTTTTTGTAGGTTGATTTTGTGTCAACCGGGAAGAAGTCCGACAGTTTGTGTTTGGCGGTCGAGTTCCTCGAAACAACGTTGCCTTGTGCTGGACCCTTCCAAGCGACAATCGTATTGTTGTTCTTTTTTGTCAATGGTGTCAACTGTGACGTTGGTCGTTCCAACGGTGTTCTACCTCCGCCATCTTCAGCCATATATATCAGATCCACCGACTCTATCTGAATTTGATATACGATGAAAAGAATCACACCAAAAAAGGCAACGAAGCGTTTGAAAGAATGTTGGTTCCCAAGAAATGTAGTGGGACGAAGAAAAGTGGAGCTTGAGACATTTCTGTTAGGATTCAGTAGTCTCAACCAGCTTTCATGCGACCGTTTCTTAGGCAGAACCATCTCATCTTGGCATTTGGAACAGAAACGCAAGAGGAGGTGTTGCTTTACTGGCAGTACGATTAGATTGTGCTGCAGTAGTATTGGAAAGAGTCGAAAATAAAAAATATGATAACGGGACATGTTTGTGTCCGATGGAAGAGTCATAAATCGTCAACCAAAAGGGGGAAACCTGCCACATTCCCCCTTTCTTTCGGATGATCATTCGTGCGCAAGCCGCACAATTTTGTCGGATGACCCCACGGCCGTTCAATCGCGAACCTCCGATTTTTTGCATGCCGATGTTAATGGTGAGATAGGAGAGACTTCACAGAAGGAATCTTTCGTTTCTCTTCTCGTCATCAGCATGTCCAATCGTAACAGCCGTACCTGACAATCACCGGGAGAGAGCTTGTTGGAGACAAGTCGAATCAAAAGTGTCTCTGTTCCTTTTGCGACACCATACAAAAAAACAACAGCAAACATTCATATTTCCTATCACGTTCCGTACGGCGCACACCACCAGGACCAGCTGAGTACAACATTCCGCTTTTTCGTCCACCAAAAGAATCTTGGGGGTTTCATTCGTCTTGTTAGAACTCTCTGACTCGACTCGACAATAATGGCATCGCTTTGTACCACCTTCATCAGCAGCAGTGGCAGTGGTAGCAGCAGCAAGTCATCTTTTCCTCGATTTAGCTACTCCGAGCTTACACAACTACAGGTCAACGGAGCACGGGATCGTTCTCAACGGCAAATGGAAAAGACGGAATGGGAACACAAACTGTCTCGAGCGAAGGAGCGTTGGCATCGAGCGGTAGAATCCGTCAGACGTAAACAACAATGTTCCATCGTCAGTGGTGCTGTGTACAATTCTGAAGAAGCAGAACAACAACAAAAAAGGGAAGAGGAGGAATTTATGGTATACCAACGAGCTGTGGAACATGCCTTGTTAGAACAAGTAGACGGTGACGGTCCCAAACAGTGCCTACGTGTTTCACCGTTCCTCTTGACTCGTTTGGCAGTGGTGTTGCGAAAGGAATACCATGCGCATCTCTTGGAGAAGAACCTTGATGGTCTCCACCAGGAACAGAAGGATTTTGTCAATTGGGTTTGCAACGTTGTGCAACAGAATGCAGCTGCTACAGATGAAACGGACGTGTCTAGTGCTACCAGCATCACAAAGAATCATAGCAATACTGTTGTTATGATGATCCAACAGACCCATCTTGAACTGGAAATCGTTCGTTTGGAGAGAATTTTACAATGGAAACGTCTCGTACAGTTGCAACGACAAGAGTTGTTACTACGAACAAGAACGTTGAACAGTAAACTGGAACAACAAGAGATCCGGACGAAAGAAGAAGTGAAAGATCTCGTGATTGTACGGCGACCATCACGAAGTTCGTGCTATCTCGACACACAAAATTCTCCGGGGAAGAAGAAGAAGAACGACGACGACGACGTCGTCGTCATTGCGACCGACCCATCTTTCGAATCGTCCAGCAAGTGGCTGCTGGAGGAAGAGATGCTCGATGAAAACTATTTTCCATCAGTATCCGATTCTTCCTATTCTACTACAGCATCATCGGCAACCAGCGGCACTGACAACGCATCATTATCGCCGGAGGGGGAGGACTGGGTTGTGTGTGGCTACTAGTCAAAGAACCTACTAATCGTCCA
The DNA here is from genome assembly GCA_019154785.2 of Nitzschia inconspicua. NCBI lineage: Eukaryota > Bacillariophyta > Bacillariophyceae > Bacillariales > Bacillariaceae > Nitzschia > Nitzschia inconspicua. The sequence continues at coordinate 3,096,030 of JAGRRH010000020.1, forward strand.
TCTAATCATCAAAACTAAACACCAAGCAACGTCTAGTAGCTATGTCCTACTGTGTGTGGTTACTACCTACTACCTACTAGCTAGTAGTAGTACTATGGCTATGCGTCTTGGAGATGGATATTTGGGCTCCGGTTTGCTGTTGTGCTGCAAACAAAGAAAAAGATCCAGGCATGAGGCCTGCCTCTCTCTTTCTATTTTCCTCGTAATACCAGTTTATAGTGCGGATAGAGTACCGTACCATGTGGTTGCTATCAGCCAGCAGTGAATGAAGAATATGTCGTACTACAGTATGAGAAGGCAGATCGACCACAGTCCAAAGTATAATCGCTACTCTGCCCCAGTCATGTTACCCAATCGAGTGTCTCGAAGGCCACTATGGGTTTTTTATGTTCCAAGGGGCCAGCACAATGTTCTAGGTGGAGGAACCTAGCCCTCCAACTTCCGCATGCTTCGAAGAATTCGTAGACTCACAACCGGAATGGAGTCGCGACATGCTTGGCACCCTAGAGAATCCAAGTTGTTCTCTCACGAAGAAATCGCATCTAAGCTCTGGGAGAGCCAGCACCACCCATCATCGGCGTGCGACGGCTCTGTTGCTAACAACCAGGGCACCTTCGGATGGTCCATGAACCTGAAGAATGGTACCACCATCATAGAGGGAAGTGGCCCTGCCTACGGATCACCAATGGACTCCTACCGTGCTGAAGCATATGGGAAATGCTCCATTCTTCAGTTTCTGTTCCTGCTCAGAGAATACGACTACGACTTGTGCTGAAGCATATGGGGAATGCTCCATTCTTTAGTTTTTAAAAACCACGGTCTGTCGTGGTCCAGTCAGGAACATTTATCCGTTTCACCATGTGTGGGATCACTGCTGCTACAAGGAAGAAATGGAACACAAGAAACAAAGCTACTAGACACGGTAAAGATGCCGAAGACGACAAGGCCCAGCGAGGACGACTACTAGAGAGAAAAGGCTCACCACCGGAGCATCAAGAAGGACCTATACAACCTGCTCAAACCCCAAGTGTTCCCTCCAAGCCCAGCGACATTATTTCATACCCCACAGTAGTAGTACTAGAGGACCATTCTTTTCGTCGCAGCACAGATAGCTACTACCGAGGACGGCGCAAGCAGCCTTGAAAACTGGCTGGAAACATACTACTACGAGCCAATGAGGATCATGCAAGACAGCATCAGACACCGACGGACGACTAATTCAGATCGCCCTTCGGGGGCCCGGCTGGTGAGTCACACTTCTTAGATATACGGAACAGAACTACCGGTAGCTATGATAGCTAGCTAGTAGTTGGCATAGAGCCATAAAATAATAGATTATTTCATTTTATCAAAGAAGGCAGCAGATCGACCTATAATAGTACAACTACATAATGTTATTTTTACAGTGGTATGTACTATCATACGTAGTACGTATCATACGTAGGACGTAGTGATAGGAAGTAACCACCACTCAAAACGTCATCACGATCAGAAGTGCACGTCTCGAATCTCGAATGATCGGACTACGTACGTAAAAAGACTCGGAGAAGGTATTTACAGTTAAGTACACAAATGTGGGGACTGTGTGTGTATCATAAAAAAATCTTTGGTCGATGTTGTCCTTCAATCAATTCCCCCTAACTCTACCGTCCAGAAGTTTGTTACAGTATCAAATGCACGACAGTAATATAATAATAATAATCAACACAAATACCGGTATCAAAAAAAAAAAAAAAAGAAAGACGAACGCACTGGGTTTTTGAGATGTCGCGCTGTCGCGGATTGCACCATCCCTGTGGAATCTGTCTCTATTTGTTGTCTCGTCCAACCACAACCAAGCATGTTGATTGAGAGATGGTGATGGTTGATGTTTTTTTTGATGATGAGATGATTGATAGAGGCATTGCAGGAAATGGAAAAACTTCGGGGGAAGATCATCATCGTAAAAAGGTGAGCATTGATGATGATTGGTTCATGCCTTGCCCACAACAACAGTTACTGTTACTGTTACAACAAGTCCATATATTATATTTGTGTTGTTTCAGATTAGTTAGCTAATAATACGCTTTCTCACACTTTCGAAAACAATCTTGTCTTTAAACTTTCTCTCTGTTTCATTGTCGTCCATTATCTCATCATGGTGATTATTGATGATGAACCTTCATTGATCTACCATCATCGTCATCATCATCATCATCACAATCACAATCACAGTAGTGTTAGAGGTAGTAGTGGCAACGACAGCAATACCATTCTCAATACAAACACAACAACAACAACAAACCCACCAATCGATACAACAACATCATCATCATCGTCGTCGTCGTCTGCTGTCAAGGTTTCTCCCAAAGAGAACACGACGCCAACAGTAACAGCATCAGCATCATTATCATCATCCTCATTTTTCTATGGGAACATGATGTCTACAGCTCCACCCGCGTCTCAAGTGCATCCACAACCGAATATCCAACAAGAACAAGAACAGCAACAACAACAACAGATGACTCAGTATCAACAACAAGCCCACGCGGCAGCGGCAGCAGCAGCAGCAGCAGCACAACAACAACTACATCATCATTTGCAACAGGCTGTATCATCGACTTCAGTAGCCACAGCCACTCAAAATTCCAACCATAATACCATGATGATGTCTCCTACGCGTAGTAGTAGTAGTGGAAGTAGTATGGTGGTGCATCCACCAACACAACAAACATCCATGTCAGCATCAACGACGTCGCAATCACAAGTTCCAAACTCTGCAACGACTCTTCCTCCTCCTCCTCCTCCTCCTGGAACGCAAGCATCTGGTACCACCGTTCAAGTAGGAGTCCCCGTTTCTCAAACACAACAGCAACAACAACAACAACAACAGTCGCAGCATCACCCACATCATCAAACAGTACCACAGTTGCAGCATCATCATCCACAGCCGGCACAACAACAACAACATTCAGCAACTACAACGACAACGACACTTCCCTGGCATACACACGCATCAGCCGTGGCACAAATGCAAGCTGCCTTTGCCTTGGCAAGTGGTGCGGTTGTCAATCCGGATTATGCTGCAGCGGCGGCTGTGGCACATGCAGCAGCAGCCGCAGCGACGACGGCAACGGCAACGGCGTCGGCGGCGGGAACCGTCACTCATCCATCCATGCCTCCTGCTGTTGTTCCGTCGGGTCCTCGTCCGACACTCGTGAATGCGAAACAGTTCCAACGTATACTCAAACGACGAGAGGCTCGAGCCAAACTAGAAGAGTATTACGTCAAACGAAGGCAGTACAAGAAGGAACATCCCGACAAGAAACCATACATGCACGAATCGAGACATCGACATGCCATGAAACGACCCAGAGGACCCGGTGGACGATTCCTCACCAAGGTTAGTTAGTCAAGTCAAAAGTCGGGGTTAGTCGTCCTATAATAACACGACACATATTTCAACAAGCTCGTCTTTCTTTCACACATCTCACCTACTTGTCTCTCTGTTTCTATATATATATATATATCTTATATATATATATATATATATCTTTACAGGACGAACTTGAGGAATATTACAAGTTACATCCGGATCAAGATCCTACTCGATTGAGAAATAGTAGTGATGCATCGTCGGAATCATCCTATGGCTCCACTCACCACCACCACGACAAAAAAACAAGATTGGAGGCCGATTGATGGATCTGGAGACGGTATCATTCATCCATTCACCAAATGAAAACCTTTCTCAACCTCCCTTTGTTATATATATACATATTATATCTATTCTACTGCAACGTTTCCGATCCAACACCGCCGCCGCCAACATCATCATCATCATCATCATCATGTGGAAGGAAACCCAAAAGTGAATCGAATCGAGACGTATGATACCTAACCGGTAACTCCTCTCGCGTTTTCACACATCATCATCATCCCATTTGCAATATCAATCCAGGGACGATCCATCTCTTTTTGGGGTTTAAAGTGAGACGATCAACATTCATCCATCCATCCATCCATCCTTCCAATCGCAAATCATAGACATCTTTTACACTTCCCCATTCGATCACGCACACAAGCACATACACACACACACACTCGAACTGATGTTGTCACCAAGCTACAAAACAACTTTCTCTACTACTGCTTCCAACAACAACAACAACAACAAAAATAGGGTCAAGAATAACCACCCATCTGCTACGTAATTTTAAGTTTCTTGCCTTTTTTTACAACAACAAGTTTCTTGCTCCACTCCTACCTCAGCAGCTACATACGGCAGTTTTGGTAGTACGAATACGGAACGACTAGCCACTACTCTACCTAGAGTACCGTAGTTGAAAGAAACGTCTATTAGTTACTACCTACACCGGAACTCTTGTGATACATGTTTTATTGTTTCATCTCCTAACAAAGTTTCAACTACCCGTAGGTATCATACCTACTCCGAGGAGCTATCATATGAAATATGAAATCAACATCCGGTCGTATTTTACACTACGTCCGAGCTTGCTTGCTCCTTCCATTTTATAACAGTAAATTTCTTGTTTGGCACATTTCATCCTAAAACCGCGTACGTCATTCGGTTGATGTTTCGGTCGGAGTCGAAGGGTATGGCAATCTATCGGTCGGAGTCGAAGGGTATGACAGTTTAGTATGTCCCGCCCTTTCAAAAGTACTGTCGTACCTATTACGTCGTACATAGGACATCAATCGAAAAATAAAAAATTGACTGACTGTGAAAATTCGAGCATGACCGAAGATACTGCTGATAGCTAATACGTACCGTACTCCGTACTACAGTAACAACAACACTACAGTTCGGGAGTTGGGACGCATACTATTAATACAACTACTATGATACTGTTTGGGAGATGTAACAAGTGCGTTCTCGTAGTAGTACGACATACAACAATTATTTCAAACAAAGCTACTGTAACATACGTTTCTCGCTACAAGGACGAGGGATTGGTGTCAGCACTTTTCTTCTTCTTGGGAACTGACTTCTTTTTCGTACTAGCTCCTGGCTTCTTTTTGTTTTTGGGGGTAGTAGTAGATGAAGTCGGTCCAGGTTCACTTCCTGCCTTGGATGACCGGTTGCTCTTCTTGTTCTTATTAGGTCGGCCTGATTCAATGTCTCTGGACTGTTCATTGTTGTTTCTGGATGGACGACTCATGGCGCTTTGCGTTGGTGGCACCGGACTGCTGAGATTTGTGGGACGCCCTCTCTCCGGATGGTAACAATCCGGGGCAAACACCGGATGTTGGAAAATTTGCTTATTTTGAATCGATCGATACATGCTCCATGTAGTCCATGCCATGAAAAGACCAAGAAAGAGCATAAAAAATCCTGAAAAAAAAAGAAAAAATTAAAAGGAAAAAATAATGCAATGTCACGAGCAAGTTTCAGAAACCCATCTTCAGAAGACAATCAGTCCCTTCACTAACCAAATCCTTGTCTTACCCAAGTTATGGCCTGTAATCAACCCAATGATACCAAAAATCAAGGCAGCTGCTCCCAATAGACCTCCGATCACCACCAACATCCAGGCCGCACGAGGCACGGAAAGACCACAATGAACGCCCATAGAAGCCAACATGCGTGCAGCATCAAGTGGAAAGGCCGGTACCAACAAGTTCATGAAGAAAAGCATCATGTTTATGTCAATAGCGCCCTTGGCTAGTTGAGCAAAGAAGAGACCAACGCCACCCTCTTGAAGCGCCGCAACACCTGCAGGCGAACCATAGTAGTTGAGTCCGTTGGGAGCAGCAATTGCCATTGCTATCATGAATATGAAAAATTGGGGGATGTGCATCAATGGACCGCATAGTGCCACCCAAAACTCTTGCAAACATGTGCCATTCTCAATCTTGGTATCACTGAACCCACCAAGCGGCCAAATGGTCATGTAGTGACAAGTTCCTCCAAAGAGTCGATTGAGAATGACATGTCCCCACTCATGCAAGACACAAATAAAGAATAGAACAGGTCCCCACAATACCGCAATGTTGACAATATACTTCCAGTAATCGAATTTGTATTGAATGAGTGAAATCACAATCTGAAGGATCCAAACGAAGAAAAACGTCCAGTGGACATTGACAGGCACACCGGCGCAGCAGCAACAGAGGCATCGGCAGGTCCAGCCGTCTGAGCCACCGGAGTATACCATTTTGATTGTTGGTAGTTGTCGTTTCTGTCGGGGGCAACTTCTCTTATTGTCTACGACGGTCCTAAACTACGGCAGAAATGAAATTAATAGAAGAAAAATGAGCAATAAATTCGTACCGCCGGTTGGTCTTGGTCCGAATCAAACTGGTCATTTTTGTCCCCAAAATGACCCAAAATCCCCATTGAAATTAATCATTAAGGTTAACGTTTATGGCGATATTCAATATATCCATTCACGAAAATAATAGCGCGGGGCGAGCACTTCCTGCACATGGTCGCCCACAAGAAAATCGCTGGTATCAGCTCAATGAAATCAATCATCACTTGGTTGGTACTTCCCTCCGAGATTGATGTAGTGGTTGTGCCGCAGACCTTTGTCATTGTGGTGGTGCTCTAGCAACGTCGGCAAAGACAACAACAGATGCTACGAGAAGCGACGAACGATCGGTAGGGACACTATCGTTTGGAACCTTCACTCAACACAACCATGAAAAGAGACGATCATTTTAATCGTTCCAGCCAAGTGGCGGATCATCAAGGGGGGGCAATTGAAACACCGACAAGAAAGCAACGCTTAGAACGATCCATTCGACCATCGTCGGCGAGATTTACTTCTCCACCTAAAATGAGAGATAGCTTTGATGCACGAAAATCAGGGATGAGCACAGAGGAGGACCATTCTAAACAACCCAAAAGTACCAAGCCTCCGATTTTAGACACGAATCTCCAATCGTCCGAGGAGCGTACTGAGCCGTTAACTAGACATTCCAGTAATGAAAAGGTGACAACACCTCATGTGGGAGAAGAAATCGTCTTTACCTCGTCCGCTTCTAGCGGGAAAGACGAATTCCGCCAAGATAGTGACAACAGTGGATCTACCCATCGCTCCAGAAAGAAAACGGACAGAAATACTAAACGGGATGGCGCAGTCAAACCGGCAATAAGTGAAGACGACAGCACTGAAATAGGTTTTGAGGTTTCCGTAAAAAATGTTGATACAGATAATGAAACTCCTTTGGAATACACCAGTCATGCTGCGACAGATGAAGGTGCTTGTCAGCCCGAAAACCGGGGAAATGAACGGGGCGAGTCTTCTTCGGGACGGAGTAGCGTGGTTTTCAACTTTTCGGGGATTTCTAAGACAAAAAGCACCGAACTTATGGTGAGCGATGAGCCTGTACTTCCAACACCGACAGATTCCATAAGTAGTGCTGCGTTAGAGGCACTTTATCAAGAGATTGAACAAATTTCAAGCCGCTTCTCGCAAACATGTGTCCAAACACCAAAAGCAGCTAATCGATCGAGCAAAATTGCCAAACAACAAAATGATTTTCACCGGCACTACTTTTCTGCCAAAACACTGACTTCTGTCTATAGTAGTGGTCGAGAGCTCTCTTTCGGAATGCAAGGTGAGATTATGAAAATAATCGGCACCCTCAACGCCCAATCAACGATAGAGCAGAAACAAGTCATTGCACAGGACTTGTACAAGATGGGAATTCGCGTACAAATTGTAGAAGAGCCTGAGGCCATTGGTGATGTTGTGAAAGACACCGAAAAGAAGGGTTCTATTTCGAAAGGCTTCATTCAAAGTATCGAAACGGAGCATCTTTCGGAACCCTCTCCCAAAAGTATCGGTTTCGAAGACAGTGCTCGTCCTGACGACATATCCCTTTCTTCCGACGATATCGACAAACGATGGGAAGCATATCGTGCCAAATACTTGGATCAACGAACTCCAACTTCGTCAGAGGAGGTAGACCATCGTTGGTCCCGTTTCCGGGAGAGAGCGCTGACGAGCACACTTGAACAAACAGGCAGCGGATCTCTTGGTTTGACCTCGGATATTGAGGATGACTTAATTCGGGATTGCATTGAGACTGGACTACCTTCCCCACGCATGATTCAAAAGTGGGATAGCAAAGGTGTCTCCTCCAGGTTACACCGGGAGGAATGTAGCCCTGACGAGAAGATGTCTCTACAAGCTCCGTCAGCACACAAGCATTCCACTCACGACCGTGAGGTAATAGCTCAATATGGGGTGTCAGATGACAAGTCATGCAATCCTTTTGCAGCAGATTCATTTGTGAAACGGGGCCAACCAGATGACGAATTTGATCAACAACCGCTGATGGTGAAGCGATTGTCGACTTGGGAAGAGCTGCCTTTGTCCGAGGGACAAAGTCAATCAAATATTATGGAAGATACAGACCCTATTTTGTCCATTGGGAATAGGGAGTTGAGTGAAGACATTTCTTCTTCTACCACCTCAGATTACGAGAAAGAAGGACAATGTCCCAGCCCCGGCAACGAGATGAAGAAGAACTGTCCTCCAGAAGACGACGAAACGATATCTTCAGAATTGAGCGATGAAGGAGCAGTCAAACATTTCAAAAATTTGTCATTGTCGGGCAGAGAACAAAGCCATTTTGAAACGTCTCAAGAGAAGGATGCCACGTCCCAGAATATCGATATTAAGCAAATGTCTTCTTCTGCTCCAAATTTTGAGCAACAAGACGGTCAAATGGCCAACGATTTCAATGAGATGTGCAAAAACAACCTGCCAAAGCTAAAGAATGATAATCCGAGGGATGAAAAAAGCTGCGTTTCCAATTGTGAGACAAAGCCTGGCTACCAAAACCACCCAATTCAATTTCTACAACGGGTTTTGTCATCAGCAGCCAGCTCTTGCTCAGTTACCTCCAAATCTAGTAGACAGAAGAAGCGGATTCAACAAGAAGCAAATGCTCAGCATACCAAGAAAAAACTGGAAATTCCAAAAGGAACAATGATGACCGATATGGAGCCATCCACATGCCCCAGGATCGAGGTCACATTGTTATCAGAGGACCGATCAACCGGTGGTGGCGATTATTCCACGGAAAAAAATTCTACAATAATGAAATCAATGGATTCTACTACCCAAAATATGTTGGATAATGAAAACCACTCTGAAAATGATAATTCCATTGAAGGCAGTGGTATTGTTGGCAATAATGATACACAGAAGGAGTTATTGGAAAAGACTGCAGAAGACAAATCAATTATCGCAAACGAAACTGAACACCCACAGCAAATGAGGGATCTTCTTCATGACGAAACAGATATTCTTGAAGTTTCATCATCATTGACAGGAGGCACGCGTGGCACCGAGGGGAGAGGAGAGAAAAGAAGTTTTGCCTTCGATTTGAAGGATGACAGTCCGACATGCAATTCAAATCTACCGATTGATCTATCTGTTTCGTGTACAAAAGGAAAGAGTTTCGAGTCAAAAGCTAGTTACTCAAGTCACGGAGTCCCAAGTTGGAGGCTTGATCCATCCGATAGCCTTTCTGATTTCACGCTTCAAATATTAGTTGAAGGAAGCGAGGAGGTGATTAGCTATCATCTTCATCGCCACATGTTGGCTGTCGGTCCACGACGGAGCGAGTTTTTGACAGACGTTTTCCGAGGAGAAAATTCTTGCACTTATCAGCTCCTACTTGAAATGAAAGTGTCAAGCTTCATGCCTTGTCTTTTGGACTACATATATTGTCCCGACTACACAATTGATGTGACGACTGACAATGCCATGGTACTTCGCCAGTTGGCCAAAATACTCAAAGTTGTGCCACTTGTTGTAAAGATTGCTGGATTTATACTGGAAGATTTGGATTCAAGCACCATGTCGACATATGTTGCGGAAAGTTCATTCTTTAATGACGACCAAGTGACAGAGCTCATTGTCCAACGTTGTTCACAACACGTCCAGACAATTGGAGTGAAAGACCCTCTCTGGGCTGTGATGGAGCCAGATCTTTTTCTGCGTGTGATCTCATCTCCCCTTATTGACAGAGAGACGCTAAGTCCTCATTTGAGCATTCTTGTAAAGGAGTTCCTTACACTTCACCAGTACGAAATTGATCTTGATCTATTTACTGTCATAACAAGCGAGAAAGTTATTCCAAAAGTGGACCGTGAAGCTGCTTTGCCTTTGATTGAGCTCTGTGATCAATACACTTCAACCAGATGCGAGAATCTGCAAAAGCGCTGCGCCCACACATTGGCTTGCTTTTGGAAGACCACGGGTCAAGAACAGCGGCACCGTTTGTTTGCTCTCCTCCGAAACTTGCCTTCTTCCTTTACAGTTGACTTCCTTGAAATTGTGGAAACTGGTCGGTTGTCAGAACCACCGTTGGAGCGAGAAAAGGATGTCTTGGATAATTCTGAACGGGAAATCCTAGAAGGTCCTTCATTTTCTATTGGAGATCTGTGCCATGATCTGGCAGGAGATGACGGCTACTCTGTGGTGGAAACAGATGAATTGATGTTGAGCTGGAGACTCGACCCTGAAGCCAGCTTCAGTGACTGGACAGTCAAAGTTGTCGACCCAAATTTGGAACACGTTGACACATACCACGTTCACAAACAGATTCTGTCGCTTGGTCCGTACAGGAGTGAATTTTTCGCTCATGTATTTCTTTTGGAGAAACGTACCAAGGTACAGGGAGTTACCACTCTGCAGCTAGATCACGAAGCAGCCGCTACATTTCCGCTTGTTTTGGACTTCATCTACACGCCCGATCACAATGTTCATGTCACTCATGAAAATGCCCCGGTACTTCGATATCTAGCAAGAGTCTTAGGTGTTTCCATGTTGAGCAAACATGTCCTCGACTTCATATGTAAGGACATGTCTCTCCTAAATGTTTGCAGCTACCTGAAAGGAGCTTACTGTTTCGAGGATGAGAGGATCCTTGTGATAGCTTCAAAGTTGTGCGCCACACAGATCCAAAACATTGACATGGACTCGCCATTGCTAGAGAATTTCAAGCCAGCATTCTTCGCAAGAGTCGTTGCTTCCAGTGACATCCAGTACAGTTCTAAGTGTCACTTGACTATTTTGATCACCAAGTACTTTTCGCTACACAAGCTTGACGAAGACATCCTAGCAGAGCTTCTGAAGCACGTGGAGGCTCCCAGAATTGACCAATTGTCGGCTTTGAAACTTTTAAAAATATTGAGTGGATTCGAAAGGTCCCAGGAGATTGAAGTATTCGATCAGCTGCAAAGACGTTGCGCCAATATTCTCACCGAGAACTGGAATGATATCCGAGACAATCATCGAGATGAAGTATTTTCCATCTTTCCTCTTTTGCACCCCACACTGTTGACTGAGATCTTTGATGTGATTGACCACCAATACATGGTACAGCACTATGAATCCATGTCGTTACAAAGCAGACTCGTAAAGAGGTACCGAGCTCAGCTAGCAGAGGCGAATCATTTGCGCGAACAAGAGGTGTTTTCGCTCCAAAAGGAATTGGAACAACGGACGGCCGACATGCTCAATGTACAGCGGTCCCTTGAGAAAAAGCTAGGACTTGTCAACGATTCCTTGAATCGCCGCACTGGACGTAGCACAGCTGCATATGGTATCCAACTGCCGTCCTCTCCCATGAACTTCAATCGAGGCAGAATGGAAACTCGAATTCCTCGACTCAAAACAAAGTCGCCGTCGACGCTTGCAGCAGAGCGAGTCAAAGCTGCTCGCGAAGCTGCAAAGCAGGAACTGAACTCTGCAACACCTTGTTGCCCCTATTCACCAGTGATTCAAGGACGCGACGATGTTTCGGAAGCTGGATCAGCCGACGATTCTGCGAACGGTAGTAGAATAGATTGGCAAGACGAGAGTGTAGAATCCACGCCAACAAGACAGGTCGGAGAATCTATGGTTGATGAGCAGTTTCATAAGTCGTCTTTGGGGAGCGGGCAACAGCCAAAAAGCATGGCACATACTTTTGATCCACAGTCTGCAGGTGCAGCAGGTAGTAACAAGGGAGAAGACGCGGAGCTGTCCGCGTAAACTCGAATGGGGAATTCTGCTACGGCATTGTCAATGTTGTAGATACAAGGGAAAATATTGTTACCACCTACTACTAGTCGTACCACATGAAAACAAGCAAATTGTTGAAACATGAGCTGAAATGAAGATAATAATGGATTAGGACTCTACTAGCGTGAGCAGTTCTGATGATACGTAGTATTATCAATTACGACCGTAACTAACCCAAAAAAGGGGGAAAGAATGGAAACATGGACTAACATTTAAAAGTCCGGAGTCCGGAGTACCGGTACTTCTTTCGTTCGAGTGAAAGATGATGATGAAAACTACGGTAGTATTCATACGTAGTACAGTACGTATGTACTGGATGCGCGATATCTTTATTCCGCTTTTTCCCGGAAAGAATGAGACACCCCATCCCTAAAAAGGTTGGCGCACATGACCTGCAGCACGTGTCTTTAGATGCATCTTAACGACACACCCACGTGGAAGAAATCGTGTAAGATTCGATCCATCGACTACTACCGGTAGTCGTCATCATCAAAATATTATTATTTTGATCTTCCATTGCTGACAAAAAAAATCTTCGAACTCTTTGGTGATCTCCTTCCTGTGTTGACTACGAACGCATCCTGTTTCACCACCATGCCAGGAAAATACGACGACTACGACTGGGATGAGCTGTAAGTGGAGTGCGTTGGAAATCTTAAGTGGCCGTCGACCCAAAGTTGTCGCCCATCTTGTTAATTGCCCCATTTTTACTGTTTGTTCTCATTGCCATAAAATTTGTAACTCGTCAATCACACAGCCCCAAGGATGTCCAAGAAGCTGCTGCTCTTCTGGGCTACAACAAAAAGTTGTGGGATACTGACGAAGAACCAGATGAATGCGACGTCTACTGGAGAGAGTTGAGTGCCGAACAACAAGCTGCCGCTGCAAAGCTAGGATACGACCAGAAGGAATGGGACAAATAAATAATCATGAAGAATCTGTCGTCTTGATCGCAACAAGAGGAAGCGAGTTTGAAAGTGGTCGTTCTCGGTGTCATCAGAAGTTGCGAGGCAACATTATGGAGAGGAATGGACGTCGCGACCCTAAATTCGACACATGTTCATTTTCACGACGTACGCGATATTCTGCGATACTGTAAATGCTGACGAAAATTTGAAACGTACTACTTTTTTCAATCTGTATGTGCTCATGGTATGTCATTTATAGATTGATTGACCTCGCTCGAAAACGATGGGCCTTGCGCAACATGGTGATTCCAACCTCTCGCTGTCGTCCTGTAGGGTGATGGTGGTGTTTTCGACTGGCAGAATCGTTTACTTTCGTAGTCATCGTAATTCAATCTACATGCAGTATGTGTTTGCTAATGGGTTGCACAAGCTGCCCTACCCTAACCTTTGGCCGCGAGGACTTCCATGATGTCCATAGATATTGGCTTCCTCATCCTCAAAAGCTTTTTCTCGCTCTCAGTTCTATTTCTTTCGGACGACCTCTCTTGCATCCATGACAACTGGCAATTCCCGGGTCTATTAACAGTTCTGAATGAACTAGTTGAAGGCGCTGACTGCTTCAAGCTGTGAAAACACCACCCTACCATCTAACCTATTGTCATATCGTGGCCGTCAATTTCTCCGAAGAGGATTCGATATCTCTAGGAGGGCCGAGGGTGCATTCATTTACTGAGACAGAACTTCCTTTTCAATTGTCTGTCATGCATTGTACATTCTGAAGGACATCTTTCTTTTGGAGAAGAAACTCCATCGGTAGTCGACGAGCGAGTTTCCTTGTTCACTTTCTTCGTCGATGACTACGACGTAAACCAAAACCAATATTGAACTACTTGTGGGAAACGTTTCTTGTTTCAGAAGGGCGACCCAGATGTTTCCGGACGAGTCTTCCATTTCGACGGATGCAAGTGTAGCATTCATCAAAAATACTATGGTCTGAAAGTTAGGCATTTGTGGATTGCTTTGTGGGGCAAATCTCCGAGTACGTTCATTTTCAAACTTGCATGGAACATTCCAAACTTGCGCAAAGCGCGAAATATTTTCGCCTCTGTTTTTTTTTTACGAGGTAGCCTACCTTGCTTTTACTTTTTACGCGTTTTTATTAACGCTGATCGATGTTCAAAACCTTGACTGCGAGTCATCCAAAATCCTTGCTTTCTGCGATGATGGCAGGGCCAACAAGAAACGAAAGTCTCCACACGGTGTTGTCGAAAATTCATTTCAGTGGTTATAATACTACTATTGTTTGTGCTGCAATTACTAGTGGCGGTGTAAGATTGCAAGAGCGGCAAGACACCCACGACTGTGCCGCGAGGAGCAGATCTTCCTCCCAGCACCCATCGTTGCGGAGCGAATCAAAGAAACGCGCTAATAGATGGAACTCATCCCGGCTTCCCCTGTAGTGGAGTGGTTGGATACGAGACCTGGCTTCATGCCGACCTTCTTCAACTTGAAGAGCCAGAAAGCGCCCATCTGTCAGTTTTTGAATACCATTGGCTGGTTTTGGATGCGAAGAAAAAAAGAAAAAGAATACTATGGTGATTGTTGCTTCATGGAAGAAGTAAACGAACAGGGAGAAGGAACAACACGGCCGATGACAAATGACAACTTGCTTGACAATTGACAGTATGACGATAGCACCTCATACGCCAACTCACAGTCAATCATGCGCGACTGAGAATAATCGCACGTCCACGTCTGTGTGCAAAATAATATCACCATAAAAGGGGCATTATCCCCCCTCAAAATCCCCTTTTCGACCATGACCGTTATCACGAAGTCATTGTTGTTTGAATGAGATGATGTTGGAATCATCTCCATGAGATTGATTATCATCATTGTTCTCTCAACACCGTAGGGTGATGCTTACGACGTATCCAGCAACATCTTAACCAAGTAGTAGACGTAGTAAGAAAGAAAACTTGAACAGAATCATTTCGAGGGTGTATCTCTCTATCATCATTGACACGACCGTGATTGCTTTGCTACGACCTGTACACTTGTACTGCTGGAATCATCTCCATATCACATCCATTATTGAAAAGCCTTGTTGTCATGCCAGTCCTATTACGCTCACGGGGAGTCAGCTCGCCCCGAGGAGGCACTCGTGACAAAAAGTCTTTCCCAATAGCGTCGTCGCCCGATAGTGGTGGAGTCTTGAAAGGTCACAGTCGCGGTCGGAAAATGGGGGGTCAACCAGCTTGGTTTTTATTCCGAACGGCGTTGCTATTTGCCGCCCTTTGTGTTGTATACTTCTTTTTTGTTGCCGTTCATTATGACGACCAATCCGAAGACACGACTTTCGATGGAAATGATCATGGAGTAGACAGTGCTTTGTCGGAGGCATCACTCGAGCTAATACAGCAATCTGCCGCAAAAATACACGACAAGGACTTCACGGAACTATTGCAGAAACTGAAAAACGAGAAAGAAGAGTATCGCCATATGTTCAAGCCAAAAAAATCTCTGTACAAAAAGTTTGACAAGAACAAACCCACCACTGCTGCTCAAGATCTCATCAAGAGGGACAAAAAAGGAAATATCATGTACAAGCCCATAACGTCCATTTCGATTGAAGACCTGGGAAAGCTTGGTATCAAGGGGGGTTCTGATGCTGCAAAGGGTGTCACATATGACCAGGCCATCAAAGGACGGGAGCAATTGATGGATATAATCCACGAAGCTGGAATCGTAGAAATTGATGTCGCCAGCATTTTGAGCCTGCCCAAGTGGTCCTCTGTTACCAAACTCTACGGTGACACACCCGTTGTGTTGGGGTTGGAACGATGTAGCGAATTTCATGACGAAGTCAAGTTTCCTGCTTGGGATGCCAGTTTAGGAACAGCTGGCTTATTCAATACGGGGACCAACCCCTTCGCCATGTATTTGGAACAAAACTGCAAATTACCCAAAAACAAAAGCGATAAAGCTGGTGGAACGAGGTGAGTCTGGAATGGTATGCTCTCGTACGCGGAGCATCCTGTCTTCATCGTTCCATCTCATAATACCCTTCTGTTGACAAACGTAATTTACTCCACAACTTGTTGCTCATTCAGATGGCAAGTTCCTTGGGGGAAACATACGTTTGCTAGTCTGAGATTGCAGAATACTGCAGGAAGGGAGGCCAAAACAAACAAGGAGACTGTCATGCCAATCGTCATGGTCAGAGACCCTTACAGCTGGATGCAAAGGTATGTGAAAACATCAGCAAACAGTTATATTTGTGCGGTTCGGTCAAAATGTTCCAAGTTCTCATATCGTGTTTCTTTCATTCACGTCAGTATGTGCAAGCATCCATACGAAGCCAGATGGCCTCACAGCAAAATGTGTCCCAACCTTGGGTATGTTGAGAAACCTGGAAGACTCCGATTTCGTCAGAACGCAAGAAAACGCCCAATGGTCAAGTCAGTATCTGTCAATGTGAGGTATAAGCCGGTGCGACATTTCGATTCACTCGCTCACTTTTGGTTGGAATGGTACAAGGAATACCTTGAGGCAGATTACCCACGACTTATCGTCCGATTTGAGGACATTCAATTTCACGCCAAAGAAGTCATTGACATAATTTGTCAATGTGCCAACGGAGTTCCACGCAAAGATGACGCCATCTTTAGATACGTCGTGGACAGTGCCAAATGGGGGGCCGCGCACCCCGACCGGTCTACCAACATGGTAACCGCAATGATCAAATACGGCTCGGACAAGGACCGTTTCAAGGGAATGAGGGAAGCAGACAAGATCGTAGCTTCGTCCGTATTGACATCCGAAGTCATGGAACTGTTTGGCTACGAAGTACCTGAATTCACGGCCAACCCCGCGTTCTAGTTTTTTCTTCTTATCGCAAATGTTCTTTTTTAACTAGGAATATATAATTTTGGCTGTCGAAGACTGACCGCCAAACACTCTGAGGAGTGCTCTCTTGCGTGAGAAATGACAGAATCACTGCTGCATATTTTCCGATGATGTAGATTCTTGTAGATCCTAAAAAAATTGCGGTTGTTGGAATTCACAGTCAAGTTGTTGTGCAACCTGTATTTTGGATAGCCTTGATGAAGTGGCGACGGAGGAAGCAAGATCTGTGGGTGGTTATAGCAGAAGGTGTTGGACGCTGTCTATGACTATGACACTTTATGGTAGCCAGCTAGGTAGAGTGCGGTAGTAGTCTGCTTAAATCGAGTATGATTGCCCAGGCGTTGGGGTGCAATCAGTCAACTCCTTCCATGCGGCTCGGAGTACGGTACTACTACGGAGTAGGTACTCCGTACGTACGAGTACCTACCGGTAACGTGTTTGCGCATCATACACCGGTAGGTACGGTAGTACTACTCGTACCAATAATTTACCGTACCTGTACCTGGTAGTACGTTATTGCGACGTACTGTAGTACAGCAGAAAGAAAAAGAGTTCTCCGTCAGGCCACCGGACACCGGACA
Organism: Nitzschia inconspicua; assembly: GCA_019154785.2. Taxonomy (NCBI): domain Eukaryota; phylum Bacillariophyta; class Bacillariophyceae; order Bacillariales; family Bacillariaceae; genus Nitzschia; species Nitzschia inconspicua. Next base: position 3,113,460 of record JAGRRH010000020.1, read on the forward strand.
CCGGACCCGTCTACCTCTTCTTTTATCTCTATTTTAATGTAAAATGACAACTTCAATATTTCCATCACATCATCATCATTGCCTGGACTGCCGAGCAGTAAAATTATCTGGTGAAATGCTCGTTGTTTGATCGCGAAATCAACGGAAAATAATGTCTCTATCAGACATATATGCCTAGTTCCCAGTCTTGAATCAGAGTACGAACGTTCCGCAAACATATCAGAACATTCTGACCTGTGACCGGGGAATGAAGTCGATGAAATTTAATGCAGTGAAGACGATGAGAACAAAGGGACATCGCAACGACGAAATCGATCATTAAGTATGAAAATAGTAGTAAAAAATGTCAAACGCTTCAACGACCACCTCATTCCGGTCATGCACCATGCCAACGCCATCCCTCCTCTGTATTTCCTCTCTCACCATTATTTCTCTCTGTGATTGTTTAAGAGTGCACACAAGAGAAGAGTCGTTGTTGCGTTGTTGTTGCTACTACTGAAGTTTGTATTGTGTACCTACCAACCCTAGTCCTTGTTTGCTCAAAGAGTATTAAGAAGTAGTAGGGCACCATTACTAGCAATCAAGTGAAACCAAGCAAAGGAAACTTGATGACTCGAAGTGCTGTGAAAGTTGAAAACCGTCCCACTCCTCCATTCATTTCCCTCGTTGATTTTGAAGGGATCGAACCGAAACGTGAGACACTCGTTTCGGGCACCTAAGAAACGATCAACAAATAAAAAGAATCAGGAATGAACTCATCCACTGAAGAACAGCAGCGGGAAGTCCCAATACTACGGTCCACAGATGTTCCTCTGAAGAACGAGGAGGTACTGTCTCCGACCACTTCTCCCTCTATCCAATGGACTTCCTCTTGTATATCCTCGGAAACCAATGATCATCCCACAAAGAGACGTCGGATATCATCGAAAACTCAATCATCAACATCTAGTAGGCAAGGCGTCAAAAAGTCACGAAATAATGTGTCGTGGAACGATGACAAGAACATCACTCATCTTCAGGACAATCCGTCGAAGATGTTTCCAACAGAATACAAAGAGTCTGATGTTTGGTATTCGGTAAGTAAAGTTACGTCATAACTGGGGAGGAATCAAGTATTGGTATGGTTTTGGAGTGTACAACAGTCACAAAAACAGTTATAATCGGCTAACTTCCTGAATTCAATCCTCCTATCTCCCATCATATCATGGCAGAGGCTTGACTATCAACAATTTCTGTTGGATCGAATAGATACGGTTGAACGACTTGGAGACGAAAGGCGAAAGCAGGCTGCTACTGACACCTCGGATAAGGGAAAAGAGAAGGTGACAAGTGACACTGATACGTCGACATCAGAAACAACAGTGAATACTGACGACCATCATTGTATGAGAGGGCTAGAGCCATTCCGAAACCGCATAGTTCACCAGGATTTGTATTCCAGACGGAAATTGCATCACTCCACTATTATTGTGGAGCAAATGCGACAAGCAATGTTGGGAATAAAAGATCCAGAGCGTTTTCGATTTCTCGTGGCGCCGCAGAGCAATCTTGCATTGCACCAAGCACAGCGGCAGGCAGCCATTGATGAAATGGAAGCGTATCCAAATCGACACCAATCTCGACGGTTCACTATATCAGCCGTTTCACCTCCTGCACAGAACCTTGTCAATACCTTTAACAACAGCTACAACGGATCTGACAGCCCTCTTTATAGATCCGTCACAACGGCTGCTCCCATGATGAGTCGCATGCTTCGGTTTGGACGAAGTAGTTTGGATTTGACCAAGTCGTCTCCGTCATCTCTCGCGGGTTTAACGGCCTCTCTTGATGGAGCATCAAAACCGTCTCTCTTTTCGGCCGATATTCGAGAGTTGCAAGAAAGAAACGCTCGACGATTGATGGAACTGTACAGGAAACCGGCTGATGGAATGTTTCTCTTTAGTAATGAATCAGTAATAAGGACGTCTCGAAGCGATCTCGTCTCGAAAATCTTGACGGATGGGACAATGGCACCAGCACACTCACCAGCTGAACGAAGACAATCAACAGGTGTTGTAAATTCCAAGAAAAAATCCCATATGTCTGGTCTGCTTGGAAACACCAACATCATGATGATCCTTTGTTTGCTTTCCTTGGTAAATTGGACCGCTGATTCGTTTATCATACACCCTTCGCTGTCTTGCCGAAAGATTGTAGGGATGCCAGTCGTCCCGGTTCCGTATTCTGTTGGTCGCAGAAATGTCAAAACAACACGGTGGGTAGTAAGCGATCAAACGGAAGGCAGTGACACGTTCTCCGAAAACCTTGCACCGCAACAGGGTCATGAGTATTCTTTCTATGACGAGGCTACAATATATGTGAGAGCTGGGAGTGGAGGACAAGGCTCATCCACGTACAAGAAAGGCGTTGGTAATCAGAACGGCCCACCAGACGGTGGAAATGGAGGGAAAGGGGGCGACGTATATTTGGTCGTGGATCCTTCTTTGAACACCTTGGCTGGTCTGAATCCTGGATCGTGGCGGCCAAACGCTTTTGGCGGCAGCGGGGCAGCGAGAAGCGGCGGTGTAGGCTCGTCTTCTCCAATGTTCAAATCGTTTCGAGCGGAGAATGGATCCGATGGCTCGCGACAACTGAAGGACGGTCGATCTGGAAAGGATGCAGTTGTACGGATCCCTCCGGGAACGGTAGTCCAAGAAGTTCGCACCCTCACTGATGAACTTGGAAACGAAAAAGAAATCCTCATTGATCGTGGAACGATTATGTTGGGCAGCGACGATTCTCAACCCGGCGAAATAACGATGTCTTCTCCATCCACAACAGAAGAGGGCTCAACTCGATTGTTGGTCGCAAAAGGTGGGGAAGGTGGCGAGGGTTCAGGCATCAATTACAAGGTGCGAGGAGTACACCGACCAAGGATGCCTCCAAAGGGCGGGGAGAGAAAAAAGTTGCGTTTGACTCTGAAATTGGTTGCGGACGTCGCTGTTTGTGGCGTACCCAATGCTGGAAAATCCACCTTTCTATCCATGGTGACGCGAGCGAAGCCTCGGATTGCTGATTATCCTTTCACAACAGTAATTCCCAACTTGGGTGTTTGGGTTCCTTCGGAAGTTTTCTCCGCTACTGATGATGGGAGTAGTGCGACCGATGGTGCTGGAGCGGAAGGACTGGTTTTGTGTGATGTACCTGGATTAATCGAAGGAGCCTCTCAAGGTGTTGGACTGGGACATGCCTTTTTGAGGCACGTTGAGCGATGTCACGTCATTTTACATTTGGTGGATGCGACTGCCAAAGATCCTGTTGGTGATTTCGTCATGTTGAACCAGGAACTGGTCAAATATGGAACTGGTCAATTGGCAGAAATGCCTCAAGTTGTGGTTGTTAACAAATTGGATGCCTTGGAAGCGAGCCCTGGCAACTACAAATACTCCCGAACAGAACTCGAAGAGGCACTGAAATCTGAGATGAGTCATTCAAGACTCATGTGGATGAGCGCAAAGGAGGGTGATGGCGTTGATGACTTGATGAAGAGACTCGCTGTATTTGTAAACAAGGTCGTCATGGCAACTACTACTCGATGAAGCTCTTGCAATCCGAGCCAATTTATCCGGAAGGAATTATTCCATTTGCCTCATTCCATTTGCCTCATTCGAACAACCCCCCCCCCCCCCCCCATTACGATTATCATAACAGGTCTCTCCTTGAGGTAGCTTTGCAGTGTCATGCCGTTGAATGTAGTGCGTCTTTGTGCCAATTTTCGGACGAAACGTTCATGGGATAATTACATACTAACACTAATGTCGTATTTCTTAAAATGTCGGACGTTATATACGATCATCATGAAACCAACTGTTGGTGCCATACTTCACACGACCTTCCTCTTTATAGCAAGGCTTTTCGTATTCACAAGAGAATAATAGAAAAGCTAACAATTCGACTTTTAGACAAACTAATTCAACCAGCTCACTGCATTGACAGCTTTGGCTTTGGCGGCCGATGATAACCAAAAGTCCACTCCTTCCTTCAATTCGTATTCCTTCCCGTCAACGGAGCACTTGAAAGTTTCTCCCAACGACAATTCAGATGGTTCCTTCGTCGACAGTACCAGTTTGGCAGCATCACTGATAAAATCATTCACTGCCACGGCTGGACGGCACACTGATACAATTACTTTGGATCCTCCGACGTCTACCAATTCACTCTTCAATACGACACTCCAAGATGGCGCAAATCTCTTTGGCAAGGGAATAGATCCCTTGAACTTGGCATCCAGCATGTCTACATTCTTGGCAACAGCATCCTCTGTCGATGTGATCCCCTCCTCTTCTTCAAAGAACACTTCAACAATATCCTTCAACTCCAAGCCGGCAGCCTTGCGCAATTGCTGAACATGGTTGATCAATTCACGCGCCATTCCAGCAGAAATGATGGAATCATCTTGAGTCGTATCAAGTGCAACCACGGTAGCACCATCCGCTGAAGGTGTGGCTTCCCAATGATCGCCTTCTTTCGAGAAGCTTAATTTCGAGATCAATTCGGTTACAGCATCTAATTCGACATCTTCGACGACAAGTTTCCCTTCCTCCAGACATCGAACAGCTTCCTCGTGGGACATTTTCTGCACTTTGCTGGCTATAGCCTTCATCTTATTTCCAACTTTCTTCCCAACAACTTTGAAGTTTGGTGTCAAGGAAAGAGTCACCCAGTCATGCTGTTCATTTTTGGGAACGACCAAAAAGTCCCACGCATTCAGCTCCGACAAAATATACTTTTTCAATGGGCCATTCAGACCCTCGACAACGCTCGCAGAGGGGCTGCGGAGGATGGCAACAACTTGTTTCACGGGAGTGCGCAAGCTAATATTCCGTTTTTCACGGGCGTTTCGTCCCTGTTCGACAATGCCTTGTAAAGCCTCCATGGCTTCGACGGCGTCATGGTTGAGGCGGCTTTCGTCGTATTGTGGAAGTTTCAAGAAATGTACCGAGTCACTTTTCCCTGGAAGTGTCGGCAGGGTTGTACCACCTCCATTGGCTGCCTCGGCATACGATGGTTGCAGCTTTCGTAGGTGTTGGTAAAAGAATTCTGCCAAGAAGGGAGTGAACGGCCCCATGATGATGGTCACATCCAGCAACACATCATAAAGAACTTGTAGGCCCATTTCGGCCTCGGAATGGCATTCCTCGCCTTCGCCTTCCAAGCCCTTGAGACGGTCACGATTGAGACGAACGTACCAGTTCGTCAACTGGGTCACGTATCCTACCAATGCTGGCATGACAGTATACAAACGGTACGCCTCCATTTCGTCGTGTACATACTTGATGAGCTCTTGTGTAGCTGCCGAGATCCAAATGTCGGTAGAATTCTTCGTTGATCGAACCTTTTCCACACTGGGTGTGAACTTTGTTCCCGTTTCCGATTCCCAGCGTTCGACATTCTGCACAAAGAATCGGAACGCGTTGTACCAAGGCAAAAAGACTTCTTTGACAACTCCTAGGACACCCGATTCCTTGAACTTTAGTTCTTCCGCTCTTACCACCGGTGAGTTGATCAGGTACATTCGAAGAGCATCCGCCCCGTACTTGTGAATGACAAGTGTAGGATCCGGGTAGTTTTTCAATCGCTTGGACATTTTCTTTCCGTCCTCCGCCAGAACCAATCCGTTGACAATGACATTTTTCATCGCGGGCTCTCCAAACAATGCTGTCGACAAGATCATGAGGGTATAGAACCATCCACGAGTTTGGTCCAAACCTTCTGCGATAAAGTCGGCAGGGAATCCCTTCTCAAACTCTTCCTTGTTCTCGAAGGGGTAGTGTTTTTGCGCATAGGGCATGCTGCCCGATTCGAACCAGCAGTCGAATACCTCATCGATGCGTTTGAGGACTTGTCCTGGATTCTTTTTGGACGGGATTTCTAGACTATCGATCGATTCGCGATGCAAGTCTGTAACCTTTGTACCTGTCAGTTCTTCGAGTTGAGCGATACTTCCAATGCAAATGATCTCGCTCATATCGTCATTGGTCCAGATTGGTAATGGTGTTCCCCAGAACCGGTTTCGCGAGATGGCCCAATCACGAGCATCCTTCAACCAGTTGTGAAACCGTACACTTCCAACATGGGAGGGGACCCAGTATGTCTTTTCATTGTTGGCAACAACCTGGTCTCTGATTTCCTCGACTTTGACGAACCAGGAGGGGACGGTCTTGTAGATCAAGGGTGTGTCAGACCTCCAACAAAAGGGATACGAGTGAACGATGGAATCTTTATGAACGAGACGTCCGGCCTCCTTCAACGTAGCAATCAAGGTGTTGTCGGCCTGCTTCACGTGGATTCCCTTGACCAAGGGCACTTCGTCGGTAAACAAACCATCGGCATCCACAGGACAAGGGAAATCGACACCCTTTTTGATGATTCCGTTTGCCAAACAGACTCTGAAATCGTCTTCTCCAAAGGCGGGAGCTTGATGGACGACGCCCGTACCGGCATCATCGGTAACATACGTGTCACTGACAACTTGAAAGTATGCATCCGACTGACTGGCAAAGAAATCAAACAACGGTTGATACCTCTTCCCTTTGAGGTCGATTCCCTTCATCGTCTTTTGGACTTGGTACAATTCATCTGCCATGGTTGGTTTCCACTTTTTCTTGTTGTTCATGATGGGGTAGAGTTGTGACAATCGCGATTTGGCCAAAATGTACTTTTTTCCAGAGTTTTTGTCGAGAATCTGTACGTATTCCATTTCTGGATTCACACACAGAGCCAGATTGGATGGGAGCGTCCAGGGTGTGGTGGTCCATGCAATCAAGGACACGTCCTCTTCACCGACTACGGGGAAACTAACAACGACGGCAGGATCGCTAACCTCCTTGTAATTGAGACCGGCTTCGAAGTTGGAAAGGGATGTCGAACAACCGGTAGAATAGGGCATGACCTTGAAACCTTGGTAGATGAGATTTTTTTCGTACAATTGGGAGAAGACCCACCAAACACTTTCCATGAAGCTCGCATCCATGGTCTTGTAATCGTTTTGAAAGTCGATCCAACGTCCCAATCGGGTGATGGTCGTCTCCCATTCTTCGGTGTACCGTGTGACGATACTACGACATGTGGCATTGTACTTGTCAATTCCCATGGCCAATACTTGGTCACGATGAGTGATGCCCAACTTTTGGTCGATTTCGTATTCTACCGGCAAACCATGACAATCCCATCCGGCACGTCGGTCGACATGTTTACCAGTCATACTTGCGTACCGTGTTACCGTGTCTTTGATGGTACCGGCCAAAATATGTCCATAATGAGGCAATCCAGTGGCAAAGGGTGGACCGTCATAAAAGGTGAATTCCTGTCATGAAAATTGATGTCAATGGACAGTGAGTGAAATGATAAAATAGATACATTGTGTAGATTGATTGATTGATTGTTTTTTTCTTTTCACACTTACTTCATCACCACGTTCTTTACTGAGTTTGTTTTGCAATCGAAAAGTGTCCTCGTCTTTCCACTTTTTACAAATCTCTTCTTCCGCATCGGAAAAATTCAACGTGGGAGGTAATGATGCCATGATGATGATAGTAAAAACAAGAACAGATAATGGTTCAAAACGTTTTTTTCTTGTCAACAAAGAAACAAACAAAAGCCTTTTGCTATCTACTCTAGATTAATAGATCGCTAGCTAGCTAGCTGCAGGCCAGGTGATCAGAGTAGTGAGGGAACTACTGTGAAAGTTTGACAAGAAGATGTAAACAAGAAGAAGAAGTACGGTAGTAGGGTGCTGTCTATCGTCCATCAAACGTTTTCCTCCTGACGACAACCAGACCAGACCAGAAAATTGGACTCACTGGAGTCAAAAGAAAGTATCTTTGACGTGACTGACGGTGAATGAGGAAAATGCTTTGGATTCATTCGATCACAATTGAACTGCAATGAATGGGAATATATAATATATTTTCATAATGGTATCTTTTATTTTCTTAAATACCGAAGTTACGAGGTACATAAGGATTCTGAGTACCTATCCAAAGAGATGGACAACAACCTCATCATTTCACAATCATCATCATCATCGTCATCATTCATCATCATCGTGTTCACACGGAAGCAGTGCAGACCCTGGAGAAGGAATTGTGTGAACTGCAGATGTTGGATGCCGACAAAGAGAGAAAGAGAGAAACATAAAACAAATCAAGGAACTAACCGTAAGAAGAATAAGCACACAGTAGTGTTGGGACAAGCCACAGCTGGAAGAACATAACCATCGAGATCATCATCAATATTACCGTATTAGAGTACTCCGTATTATGATGATATCGAGAAAGGTTACTGTTACTATTGGATCCGTTCTTTTTGGAATCCTATCCTTGGGATTCCTGCTATACGACCATTCCGTTTATGCATTTGTGACACCGTCACAACACCGCCACCGTCATTTCAGTCACACGGTAACCTCGAAACCAAATACGAAGCAGCAACAAAGGGTACAACATGAATTCTCTATTTCCACCACCACCACAAGTAGTACGTTTGCTTCTACAAAGATCCATCAACGATGGTATCCGTCACACTCCTCCTCATTTGCTCGTTGGGCCCAAAACGACGATGATAATGACGATGACGAAACCGAAAATGAAAATGATGGAACAACAAAGAAAAATCCGTACCAAGATCCCAATTACCCCGACTTGGAGTTTGTAGATTATTCCGATCCCGAATATCAAGTCGACCAGGGAGTCGGTGACGAGTTCTTCGATCCGACGTCGTCGTCGTCGTCGTCGTCTTCCACAGAAGCTCAAGTCGAACTCATGAGGGAGGAACGTCGCGTCAAGAACGATGAATATCAGTTTGAAACGTATTACAAAGAAATCCTCAAGGAGGGACAAGAATTCAAGGGTGAATGGATGGTTTACCATACGTCGACCTTTACCGACGGGGAAACCGATGAGAACAGCCGACCACGATTGGCAAAGGCAGCCGGACCCATCAAGGTGATCAGTCGTGGAGAACGGGTCCAATTGGAACCAACCGAATCCGACGACAACAACAACAACAACAGTAACAGTAACAAAAATCGGTTGGAATATCAACGCATCCTACACCATGAAAAGGTTTCGAGTGATATTGGCAGTGGCAACAAGAACGACGAAGAAAAACGAAAGACAACCGTCCAATTGGAACAAGAGAAAAAGAGTATGGAAACAAAGTATTGGCCAGACCAGCTCTCCTTTGCCGACTTTCGAGGTCATCAAGGGATCATGTGTGTCGGTAATGCCTATACCATCTGTACAGCTACACCCTTGTCAAAAACGGATATCGCCGAACTACAACACGAGGGACCATTTGCGGATTATCGTGCCGAGTTGGGATTGTTATCCGAAAGCATGAGATTTCGAATCAAGGTAGACTATAGTGTATTGGAATCGGAAACAGACAAGGAAACAAGTTTGCCACCACCACTTCATTTGAGGTCGTTGACGGTATGCAGGGAGACTCTTGGAATGTGGCCACGAGCAGAAAACTACCAATCTGCCATGGAGACAATGACTCGTGACGCACTTTGGGGTCCTCGAGGTGCACATGGAGGACTGTACGATCCGCCCCCCGTGGGAAGTGAAGCACAGGCCAGTCAATATCTCCTACTGGATTTGGAGGGACGAGCCACGGTACTATTACCGTATTTGATGGATCAAGATCCACAGGCACAGGTCATATCGCTGGATTGGGCTCCAGGAAGGCAACGGTACCAAGTCGACCGAAAGACCAATGGAGGAAAGGGACTGCTTGGACTTCGAACTCTAGAACTCAGTGAAGTACAAAGCGCAGATGCCGATACCTACCGACCTCGAGATGGTGGCAGAAACATGAGACAGTAAGAAAAAAACACAAGGGTTAAAACAATCATATACCCCATTGGCGATTATTTTAACTGATTGATTGGCTATACTATATACACTACAGTACTTTTTGGCGGGAATAAAACCGTTTACAGTTAGCTAAAAAAATCTTCCTGACTACTCACAATCAAGTATTTCTTACGACAACGATAATGAGCCACGGATGAACTTTAGGACACCTCCTTCGGAACGGATTTGTGCCGAGTTATTCTTGGTGTCATCATCCTTCTTCTCCTCGCTTGCCATGTCAGAATGGCCAATCAGAGATTTGAGTCGTATAACTTCGTCTTTCAAAGTCTGGTTCTCTTGTTGCATCAGCGATAACTTCTTCTTCAGCACATCGATTTCTCTTGACGAAGTATCGAAGCGTACTGTTCGGGCAAATCGATGAGGAGCGTTCAAGGCATTCATAATGCTGGAAGCGATGGAATCAACCTCGTCATCGTCCAGGTCAGTCGATAAATCAGTATCAGGTCGTAGTTCTCGTAGTCGCCCCCTGAGACTATCCAACGCCTCATCCAGAGCTCGTTCCAAAGAGATCATATCCCGGATGACACTATGAGAATGAGGAAAAGACCAAACAGAACGTCAGAACTTCCCATTTGTCAAGAAAGCAAACAGTATCACTTCTTCTCCTAGATCCATGCTTACCATAAGTACGGCCATGCGGCAATCTGCCCAAACTTTAGATAATTCTCCATGTCAGTGACAGTCGGGTTGACCAGTGCAGCAAGTCCAAATGTTTGCATCGCTGTGAAACGGGGTACCAGTGTCAAGTTTCCATGGTATTTTTGTTTGAAAACTTTGCCTGGTCATGTTGGAAAAGAATGGCACATTTGTATTGTAAGAATCAAGTCAGATGAAAGGTCTGATGGTGGTGGTGGTGATGGTGGTGATAGCCCATACTTACTGATATCCTGCCCAAACAGTTTTGGAAATAGTCCCAAACGACTCAATTTCAGGGCTCTACGAAAAATGGAAGAATCACAGCTTCAGTTGTCGTTCATCAGATTATTCAGCATGGTCAACACTCTCTCACATGACTCACCTATTGCGAATATCCCATTCAATCGTCTGAAACATCTTCCAATAATTACTTTTGGCATCTGGATGGTGTTCTTTGTTCAGAAAGGGAAGGACATGGAAATTCGTCTGACATACAACGAAATTCGATACGTTGAAAAGGGTTGCAATACGTTGAAAAGGAAGATCTGCTTGTACCGATCCGTCAATCCATTCCACGCCGTCAACTTCAAAATCTTCAATCTCTCCCATGCTGTTCTTCGTTTGTAATTTTCTTGGTTTCATGACACCCGGTAATGCACAAGACGCCGCGACAGCAGAAGCCAGTGTCACATGGGGTGTAGAAATATGATTTAGAAGCAGACGTTGAGCCGATCCCGAGTTGGCACGACTAGCAGACACAGTGATACACACGTGCTTCCCTGTTCGTTCAAAGGCTTCTGCAAAGGTAGTGGTTCCCCAATAGAATTCACATGTAGTGAAAAAGTACTAGAAGTAAAGCACAAAGCCATTCGAATTAGTGTCACACGAGACAGAACGTCCACAAAAGTGCAACAGAGACACTTACTTTACTGTCAACCAGAAGTCGCTTTTTCAACCAATATGATACCATGTCAGCCTGTGAAAAAAAGCAAAAGAGGATGAGAACGACCCGATCCTACTTTCGACATGAGCAAGAAAGCCGAAAGCCAACATACCATTGGAGGGAACCAACGAATATTTTTCCGTTTCATTTCGCCATTGCGCCCGTAGTCGGTCGACACAGTTGAAACACAAATGTCATCCAGAATCTCTTTCGGACTAAACATGGCACAGCAAGCCGCTGCAATGGATCCGCCACTGGTTCCGCTAATAACTTTTATGTTGTTGTATAGATCCGATTGGATCAAAGCACGAATGGTACCAAGGTGGTACATGGCTTGAGCACCACCACCAGACAACATCAAAGCGGTCCGTCCCATATTTTGCTTCATCTTTCTTAGTAACTTGATCCGATTTTGAACTTCCGAAAGGAGTGTTGAAGAAGCAGAAGGCTTCAGGGTAGAGTTTAGAACTATCGTTGAATCGTTGCCTAGCGCTTCCAGTCCTTTTCTGACTTCTGTATAGTATGCCGCAATGGCCTTTCGAGTTGTTGCAGAGAACTGATATTGTCCGGAAACTGCCACGGACCGGGCATTGGACACTAGGAGATCTTCCAAAGTCAAATGATTCCTTTTGACAACTCCGCTCAAAAGGAATTCCAGGCCGGAATCTCGTCGCTTTTCCAGCTCAATCCGTTCTTCCGCGAGTCGTTCTGTGGTACTTAGCAACAGGTCGGCCGTGGATGGGCCCAAATCTCTTGCGACAGCAAGGTATCGCTGGTCGTGTTGAAGCTCTTGTTCGTCCCTGAACGACTTGAGTTTTGATAGGGAGGAACGTCGCCTCAGCCGACCCGGGGAATCTTCTTCCGTGAATTGGTGGCTTTGATCTTCATTCGTATGCTCCTTGAGAGTTTCCATTGTTGCATAAGAACGTGACTTGCGCATTGCTGACAGCTTTTGGGATTCCTCGATCCTGGTTTCGATAGGTTCCGTATCGGACAATGTGGCAGCGTTTTCCAAGACAGGAATCCGAAGGAAGGAATCATAATCTTTGGCAGCTTCGCATTGCTCTCTCCACTCCCTCCGTCTGGATAATTTGATTCGAGAATTTCGAATCTTTTTGCTAAAGAAAAAGATGAATTGGGCCGTCCGCGAACGCATGATGACTTGGTACGTCTTGAGGAGTGTCAGGACAAAAATGTCCACGGCAATCATGCAGAATTGATACGACACATAGCACATTTGTACAAGTCCCATAAGGACGGAAGCAAACAACCAAAATATCCAAGTGGATGCCGTTGTGACAGCTACAAAGCAGTATGCATAAAAGGGCCAAAAGAGGAACATGCTAAGAGCAATGGCCACAAAGTTCCGTTGATTCTGAAAGCACACCGCATAAATCGACCGAGAGTATTCGTTCGCCTTCAGCGACATGAACTGCAACCTTTCGACAGTATAGTCCCAATAGGAAACAACCCATGGTGGAACCTGGATAAGAATTTCCATATTGTGATGATTGTAGGGGGATGATCCGTAATCTGGACGTTGCGACGCGTAGACACTACAACACCACAATGCGAAGTTCAGAAATGATAAAACTTATCAATCCGAGCGACTACCGTAGTCGTAACAATGCTGCTGAAAGCCCGAAGCCACACGGTAAGTGTAGCACAAACAGGCGGAAGGACCCTCCTGCTGAATCAACTTGCGCTTTTGCCCAGAGACAAAATCAATAGACACTCTGGAAGGTTCCACAAACATCGTGGTGGTGATGTGACAGTGAATTCGAATCGCGTCTATTTTTACTGTTGTTATTTACAGTTATTTACTCCGATTATTTTTGAAGTTGGGTTGTGTCAGAAATCGGAAAAATCTCGGAGGATGGAATCTGAAAATTTGATTTTCTTCCAGAAAACAACGTGTAATTCAAAAATCAATAGTTTTTAGATTCTATATTCTTTCCGTGAACAAAAGAATGTTTCGTGACTGAAGCGCTTCTTGAACTCTGCTCCTCGCGATCTTCACCGTCGTCATTCTCAATACGTCGTATCCAACAAGAGCACTACCGGTAATCCTTTTCTTTTGACTGTGAAGCCTTTTTCTCGTTGGTAGACTACTACTACCTACCTACTACGGGAGTAGTAGATTGAGTTCGTTCGTCTTGCTGACCTTTTTTCACCTCTACTGCTACTACTACTTTGTACCGTGCAAACCGTCCCGATCAAGATGAAGATTGCTGTTTTGTTGAGTGCCGTCGCTGGAGCTAGCGCTTTTGCGCCTGCCAGTCAATCGACTAGGGTGTCCTCCTCTGCATTGAATGCCGCCGACCTTTCTTCCATGCGAGGCGTTGGACCTGAAACCGGAGGCAAAGTTGTAAGTACTTGTGTTCAGCAGTAGCAGTAGTAGCAAGCAGGGTCAATAGGTAGTACGATGCAGTTTAAAAAATCTTCTTTCTCTCTTCTGGAGTGGATTGACGAGAGGGGGGATGTAGAACACATTTTGTCGGATCCATGGTTTCTCTATGGAGAACCTGAGGGAAGCCTATTGCAAATCATCCTAAGATGAATTTGTTCTCACTTGTTGTTGTTTTTTGTCCTTGTTGTTCTTGCTTGTCAAAAATCTCTTTGTCCGTTAACAACAGTTCGATCCACTGGATTTGGCACAATACGCACCGTTGGATTTCCTTCGCAAGGCGGAACTTTCCAACGGCCGATCGGCAATGTTGGCCACCGTCGGATGGAGTTTCCCCACTCTTTGGACGTTCCCCGATGGTCCCGTAGACACCACTGACCCCATCGAGGCGTTCTTCAAGGCCGATCCTCAATGGTGGGCCCAATTCATCATTTTCTGTGCGACCATCGAGGGAATCAAGTACAGAGCCGAAATGGACGGAAAGTCGTACACGGGTGAAATCGGAAAGGAAGCTGCCATCGACTGGACCGGAAACTGGGCCAAGTTGGACGATGCTCAAAAGGAGGACATGGCAATCAAGGAACTAAAGAACGGACGTTTGGCTATGATCGGCATGGCCGGATACTTTGCTAGTGTCCTCGTCCCTGGATCCGTTCCAGCACTCTCCTAATACGTTTTCCATCTACTAAGTATACCTCTCTTTTGGCTCTCGTGGAGTAGATTGAAAAAAAAAAAAACATAAATATTTAAAATCTCTCTGCTAGCTAGTAGACCACATCACGCGCCTATCGGTCGACCCGTTAGTAGAGTCCCTCGAGGAATGCAGATGTAGAGTTTTCCATGACACTGTAGTAGTTTGGGTATCGGCAGTATTGTCCAATTATCAGTGGAAACACTTCATTCTTAAATCGGAGGAACCATCGATATGTCCTGTAATAACGCTACCCATCCCAATGGGTTATCGTTTCTCCGACTACTAACGACATACACTGTAATATTTCTGACTCCATCTGATCATCTTTTGAAGAGGTCAGCCAATTTCCAGTTAGTACTGGCACAGCAGGAAAGCCTTCCGAGTTGAGTCATCCTTCTGTCAACTCCCTCGGTTACTCATCCAAACGGGAGATGGATTCATTCATTTCATCCATCCTACATTGAGAATGTCATGGCACTATAGTACTTTTTTTTGTATGATAGTATATTTCATTTGTATTCCGCTTTTTCCCATCTCCCGTCATTGGTTTGCCACTATCTTTCTTCTCACTGTCAATCATAATAATATTATATTCGAATACACACACTCGTCCAGACCAGAAACGAGATCAAGACAGAGATCGCTTCTGAGGATCCTTGCCTTCATCCCACGTTTGGCTGTACAGAGATGCAATTACTTTTTTTTTGTCGGTTATTTAAAAATCAATGGAACGACATCCATTGTTTTTGATATTTTGCAATACATACTATGCGCCATTATCCATCCATCCATCCCTTGCTTTGATCGTTCCACAGTAGATGCGCCATCCAGAGACTTTTGTGTCGTTACTGACCGATCGATACATCCCACATCATCAACACTAACGCCACGAAGAATCCAAAGACGCGGAGAAAAAATCCAAATGCAAGTTGTTTGTATAGCAAAAGCAACGGCAACAACGGACGGAAACGACCGCAAGATCCCATTTAGAGATCTTCGTCGTCGTCTTCGGGAAGCGGTTGGGCTGCGGCGGCCGAGAGTTCTTGCTCGTACTTGGTTTTGAGAGCTTCGTCGAAAGTGAATTCGGGAGGTTGCAAGGCGGGAGCTTCGACGAAGTGAAGGGCGTTGTCTCCAGCGAGCTTTCGGGCCAGCCACAAGAAGGGTTTTTCAAAGTTGTAGTTGGACTTGGCAGAAATATCGTAGTATTGGAGGTTTTTCTTTCGGTGAAAGGTGATTTGCTTGGCCTTGACCTTGCGGTCTTTGATTTCTACCTTGTTTCCGCACAAGACAATTGGGATATTTTCGCAAACTCGGGTGAGATCACGATGCCAGTTGGGAACGTTCTTGTAGGTGATTCGAGACGTGACATCAAACATGATGATGGCACATTGTCCTTGAATGTAGTACCCATCACGGAGTCCTCCGAATTTCTACAAAGGGAAAAGAAAACAATGGGAACGGAAATGGTAAGACAAGTTCGAATGACTGACCGATTGACATTAAAGGATCGAAACTGTCAACAAGGATTTCACAATGACGAGTTGTGGCTGTTGGGTTGGTACAGCAGCAACAGTGTCCATGAAGGCATTGGTTTTGTCTTTTGTTTTTGGTTTGGAACGCACGTACCTCCTGTCCAGCAGTATCCCAAACGTTGAACTTCATGGCACCACGATTGGTGTGAAAGGTGAGAGGGTGGACTTCTACACCCAAGGTAGCGACGTACTTCTTTTCAAACTCTCCCGTCAAGTGACGCTTGACAAAGGTTGTCTTTCCGACACCACCATCACCGACCAAGATGAGTTTGAATTCTGGGATTTGTTCTGCCTGTTAAATTTTATTTATATATTGATTGATTGATTGATTGATTGATGAATCACATGGAAAAATACACACGCAACAAAACAAAGAAAAAAAAAGGAACAACAACACGTGAGAAGAAGGAAACGAGGGCTGGTCATGACAAAGCATTCAAACGTTTTGGTTCGCCTTGATTCACGCGTCTTTGTTTGGATTTGTTTGTTGGTGTGTGTCAGTCTGTCATGTCCCAGTCTGTGCCAACAGAATGCCACTATGTATGTGTGTTTGTAGTGTCTGCGACATGTATGGATTATGTATAGTTCCTGTCATAGAAAGTTATCGCATTGTCACATCTCTTTTCTTTTGTTGACTACGTTGATGGGGGGTTGTGTTGGTGGAATCTTGTTTCTGTAGAAATCTACGTCTTCTCAGTACAAGAACCGCGCAAGACTCCGGACCACGGTCTTTTTTTTTGGTTTCCAAGTGCGATGCTTTGTCCATGATGTTGTTCATCTTCTACAGGATCAGCACTAACGTACCATTTTGATTGTTTGGTTGTTGTTGTTGATGTATGTTGTAAATATCGCTGCAGTAACGATATTGTTGTAGTCAATTCCGGCAAGTGTTGCAATGTAAAGGAGAGAGAGAGAGGAAGTTGTTGTTGTTGTTGTTGGAAGAGCCACACAAAACGATTATGATTACGAGGTTGGTACTATTACTATTTTAAACAGTTTATTTTTAATTTTTTTTAATTTTTTTTAATTGAGTTGCTGCAGCGGCTGCGCGATTTCAGATTGATCGATCCGGAGTCCGTCGATACAACTGAGTACGGCAGACCATCACAGTACGATTTTACTGTGGTGTCATAGTTCGTACCGTACCCTTTAACCGGATATTAAGAGTAGTGGAAATACAATAGAGTTCGATGGAGGGAGGGGGAAATTCCATCGGAAAAACCGAGAAGACGGACGAAGCCAGACTTATTTATAATTGTCGCTCTGTATGAAATACAGGTACGTACGTATGATGAGATGAATACAATGCAATAACGTATGATGGTGAATGTTTATACGGTATCATACGCAGTCGCAAGTACTCGCAGTATGAAACGACTATGACGTATGTTTTCAGGTATTTTAATACCGTGTATTTAAATACTTCGAAGCGTGTAAATGGAACGACGAATGCCGGTGCAACACTCATGCTTCGTATTTATGGCTGATACCGGCACTTAACTGTTTATTAAGAATGGAAAAATTAAATGCTAAAATTTTATATTCCAAAATAAAAAATGCATGTATCATTGTCCCGTGCTATCATACCATCTTTTTTGTCTCCTTTGTTTGCGACGGTTGTTGTGCGACAACCGACCGACAACAACCGATAGACGTGCAAGACGGGCAAGACAGTCAATACTCACTACTGTCAGTCATCAAACTTGTGTGTGTATCCTTATTATTATTTTAACTCTCTCTCTTTCACTCTCTGCTGTCATTTCTGTAATTCACATCATAACAATATTATTATTGTTTATCCGCTGTATCCATCCTTGGCGTCGTATGTGTCACTGTGTGAAAAAGAAACACTTTGTTGAATGTCGAGTGTTGTAGTAGTTAGTGAAGTTGAAGGAGAAGAAGAATAAGGAACAGTACTTCTTCTACGACTAAAAAAGGAAAGGCACAAGAGACAGACGGTAAAGTAGTCAAAGAGACAGACAGACAGCAGCAACAACAGCAACAAGTACGGCGGAGATTGCAAAGTCGGTGTCATTGACGATTCATACGTTGTTTAAATTGGATTGGGGATTCTTTTTTTGGAGTTGTCCCTACACCTACTACTTTTGACCATGTCGAACAATGATGCACGAGGTCGAGTAGAAGGCTTCACTCCTATTACCAACGGTCCACAACAACAACAGCAACAACAACAACAACAACAGCTACAACAACAACAAGTCTATCCAGCAGGTGGAAGAGGACAACAACAACAACAACATCATCATCATCATCAAGGACCGCCGTCCAGTGGAATGGTACAACCTGGAATGAGTGCTCGTCCTACTTCTAGTCGGGGGAGAAATCCAGTGGGATCTCCACCTCCAAATCAACGAATGGTACAGCAACAACCCCGTCGACAGCACCACCAGCAACACCAGCAGCAGTATCCTCAACCACCGTCATCTCCGGGTGATGACGCAGCTAGAGCTGCATTGGCACTGGCTGCCGTTGCACAGGCAGCAAATGCCAGTAATAAGTCACCAGCAGAGGCAGCAGAGATAGCAAAAGCACATGCGTTGAACATGGCAAAGATGCAGCATCATCATCATCAACAACAACAACAACATGCAACCCATGCACATCGTCGAGGTCCTGGACAACAGGCACCGGCACCCACAACTCCCATGACACCACCTCCACAACCACCTCCACGTAAGATCCAACTTGTACCGTTGGAGTCCGTCAAAAGTTTGTTGCGATCAGAACTTGCTGCGACCGAAACTACCATCTCTCGTTCCTCTTCCAACTTTCTAACAAAGCTAGCGGACGGAGACAATGATTCCTTTTTGCAACACTTATTGCTCATGGAATACTTGAAAGGTGTTTCATCGGCACAAGAAGACTCGTTTTCGGATCAAACCTCCAATGATCCAATCTCTTTACCAGGAGTCACGACCACGACCACCACCAACAACAACAACAATGAGGACCCTCAATCCGAAATTTGGAAGACCAATTTTGCTTGTGAACGAGTCAAGATGCTGCTCGGTCGGATAGAAGCAGCATACGATGCCATGCAGAGTATGCTCCCTGACGTTGACGAAGAACAGCAACAGGCTATCAATGAGGCGCGATCGGATGAAAGCGACGATGTCGAAGTACCCAAAATTGTGCCGGATTTGTTGCCACCCTGCACATCGATCAGCGGCGATTCCACGTTGGAATTTTTTCGTGCCTGTTTGGGCGATGGAAGAGGAGGCACTCCCGACGATGCAGAGACAGATGCTTCGACGGCAACGGGCATGGAAAATTTACACTCCCACGAAGGTCTACAGGAGGCTTCCACCGTAGATTCTACAGCAGCTGAGACCGAGGACGACGATCATCATCATCACGACGACGACAAGTCGTCTGCAACAACGTCATCATCCATGTTTTCCGGTGTCTTTACTATGAAACGACCCACCTTTCGAAGCAAGTCATTCGCACATGTATTCGGAAAGAAAAAGAAGGGAGGGAGAGGCGATCATGAGGATCAACATGCCACGAATAATTCATCGATTGAGGACCTATCCATGCAATACCAGTGTGAGAACGGTGAATACATTGTCATCATCGAACGAGAAATGCTCGGATTGACCGTGGAAAATGTCTTGGAACGTACCGTGGTTCGAACGGTTCTGGCCGGAGGACCTGCCAAAAAGGCAGGTGCCAAGGTTGGCTCCTTGATTGTCAAGGTAGGAAACATTGAAACCAAGAATTTGACCCATTTTGAGACAATTGACGAGTTACGACAAAGCCAGCGCCCGTTACAACTGATTCTACGGCAAATACCAGATGAAGCATTACGATCTGCTAGAGAAGAAATGGGCCGACTGATAAGAGGTTCCGGTTTTGGAAGGATTATGGATGGGGAGGGACTGCAACCACCTGTTCCCCCTTCACCCTCCGATGGAACGACGTTGACCATGGACGGACCAGGCAGACGACCCATGCAACAGCCTGTCGATCGAAGTCTTGATCAATATTCCAGTATTGTCAGGAAGCGTTGGATTGATGCCGTCAATTTGTCCCCGCGGACCAAGAAGGATGAACCGATTCTTCGTGTGGGAGAAAAACTGATTTGGATCATGACCATGTTCATTGTCGGATTAGAACGCGAAGCGGAGAGGTTGTTTGCACTGGCAAAGAACGATGATCACTTTGCTTCTGAGTTCTCGCGTCATTCACAATATCATCACTCCGGAAAAGATTATGCCGATGCAGCAAGAAGTGCATCCAAAATCCTGTTTGATTTCGTGCAGAAACGGATGGATCCCCTTGGAGTGTCACCTCCTACACCAGTCGGCGGTGGAGTGGGAGGACGACTCGGAATGCGTGGCGTTCCCATGGGTGGACGTGGAGGAAGAGGACGTGGAAGAGCCGGAAGAGGTCCGATGGGTGGTGACGGACGAGGAAATCCCGAGGAATCGATGGGCGATAAGCTACTGCTACAGATTGGCGATGTCCTCCAGCGTATGAGGACCTTCCTAGCAGATCCAACATCACCACCAGCTGCATTGTTACGCGGAGAATTGATTGCATGTCTATGTGACATTCTGGATGCAGATACGGACATGAAACTATCGGAAGAAGAAAACGTGTCTTCTACACAAGGTGGACGTACCGGCCCAATCACCGATTTGGGGGCAGCGGGCAGTCTTCTTAAGCTGATTGTTTTGAATTGTCCTATTATGAGAAGCCCTATATGCGAAACTATCTCGCCGGAAGAAAGAAATATTGATGAAGAAGAGATCCGGCGACGATTTGGAAGCAAAAAGGCGTTATCCAGCAACGACTACCACAGACTTCATGCCGGGAATCGGTTCTTGGCTGTGGTGCATCGACTGGCGGCTAGTAGAAGTACCAGTGCTCGAATCACGGCATGTTCCCTAGGCCCAGTGCTGTGGAGTCATTTGGATTTTCCACATCAGCTTCAGGTAAGAATCATTTGTGTCAACCTTTTTGTTGCTCTCATTTTCAACAATGCACCCTCTAAAATTACTTCTTCTTCGACTCAGCTTCGAGGAGTCATCACAAGAGCATTACACGATGTAGAGGTCATTGTAAGAAAGTCTACCGCGACTGTTCTTCATGAAATTGCCGAGTTGGTATTCGATCCGCGATGTGTCCCTTGGCTCGTTTTGATGTGTGAAAGGGCAATGACCGATCCAGAACCTCTGTTGAGGTCGGCCGCAATGACCTTGACATGGCATCTCGCGGAACATCTGCCGAATGCATTCCTTGGTGATGCTAGTAAAGGAAGTCGGTATCTTCGACGACTTCCAAATCGAGAGGACCCCATCTTTGCGGACGTGTATCTGTTGCAATGCAAACTCTTACCAGTTGCCACTCGATTGGCAGAGGATAGGGCTCCACAGGTCAGAATAGCGGTAGCGGCACAGTGTGATCGTCTTTGTGACGCTCTTGGAGATCATTGGTCCAGTGTCATCATCGATGTTCTTGTGGCGCTTCTATCGGATTCAGATGAACGTGTTAGGGCTGAAGCTGTCCTATGTGTCCCTCGGTTGGCGGATATTGTCCTCCTTTCTTCTCCTCCGGGAGTGATTCCAGCCGGTGAATCCAGTGTTCTTGACGCACTGATACCCGCAGCGATAAAACTCCAGAAAGATGCAAGTTCCTCTGTTCGAGTGGCGCTCGCAACTACTGCCGGTGAATTATTGACTCTCCTTGTTGGCTTACAACGGTCCCAAGATCAAGCTCCAAAGGAGTCTAGCAGTGGCGGTCCGATTAGCATCCGATATGAAAAGCGACACGTTGACGAGCGGCTCATCCCTCTTGTTCAGAGACTGTTGCATGACCCAGATCCAGAGGTGACCAGTTCTGCACTTCGTGCTGTCACCAATGCATCGCGAGGTGCCGCACGAGATATTCGACCACGATTTGACACTGAAGACGATGATTCCAAATCAATCACGTCCCTGCAATCTCATACGACTGCAAGCAGCATTGAGAGGAAGGATCCCCTTTTCTTGCCTGTTCTCTCGGAGGAACAGGTACTACGCCTCCTTCCAACACTGTCGGATCTTGCCAACAGTAAACAATGGCGTGTTCGTCAAAGTGCAGTTGAAATTGTTCCAGCTCTTCTTGGCTGTACTGACAAATTTGAAACTCGGGCAGATATTGCCAAATTGTGTATTCGACTAACCAGGGATAATGTGGACGCTGTTAGGAAAACGGCAGCGGAGTGTCTTTGCCTTGGCGGCAGCAGTCTTGGCAGTCACGGAGAAGATGTTAGCGGTGAATGGATTACTGCTTTGGTAATTCCGCAAATTCAAGCATGTTCCAAGCACAACGATTATCGCCAGCGGCTATTGTGTCTGAAAATGGTGGAAGTAATTCTGTTGAACGACGTGTGCCCCGCGAAATGGAAAGACGAGTCGGCAAACGCGGATGGAAAGAACACCCCTCTTCGGGAATTGCTCAAATTGACCCTTTCACTAGCTGATGACAAAATTGCCAATGTTCGTCTGAATGTAGGGAGGATTCTTTGTTCCGTGATCCACGTGTTTGCCGAGGATGAATGTCGCGTAATCAAGTACGCCATGTTACAGCAATTAAAGAAGGAAAAATCCGTGGAAGGTCGACAGGATCGAGACGTCAACTATTTTGCCTCCAAGTGTTTGGAAAAGGTGCGAACAAAGCTCCACAGTGAGGGAGGATCTACTTCGGCATCACAAACATCGGATGGTTCTTTTGGGGCAACAGACAGCGAGCGGCAAGTAATCTAGTATCAGTAGTGTTTTCTATCATCACTTCCATTGTAGTTCTTTTACAACCATTACTCCGTCGTAGTATTTCTGAATACGTTACGTCACCTACTACTAGGTAGAGTCGTAGATAACAAATTGTGGTCACGTCTCCACATCGGTCGTGTTCTTACGTCGTGCTCGCTGCAACAATACTGCGAATCGATTCCTTCAGTTTGTCGTTGAATTCGTCGTCTGTTTGATGAGCCGACAATCCTTCTGTCAAGGCTCGAGAGAAGCTCGCAATCATCCCATTTTGTCTCAATAAAAGATCATTGGCTTCTATTTGTGAGTATCCACCCGAAAGAGCTAGGACGCAAAGACAATTCGGATGTTCGACACAGGCTTTGTATTGATTGACATTTGTTGGCAACGTCAACTTCAGCATAACTTTCTGGTCCTTATCTAGTGCATTCAAGTGACGAAGTAGCTCGTCTCGAAGAATATCTTCGCATATAGGTTTGTCGAGTGCCGCTATATCTACTTCTGGCTCGATGATTGGAATTAGACCGTGGCCTAGAATTCTCTTTCCGATCTCAAACTGTTGTTCCACGACCGTAGCAATTCCATCCTTGTTGGCAGAGTGGATCAAACTTCTCATTTTGGTGCCGTAAATTCCGTTGCGTTTCGCCTTCTCCAATAAGTCATCGAGATCGGGCATTGGTTTCAAAAGCTGTACTCCATTCTCTTGTTCTGCCAATCCTTTGTCGATTTTTAAAAACGGCACAATACCTTTCTGTTGCCACAAGAATGTTGCTGTTGGAATATCGTCAATGGTTCTGTCCATGGTATCTTCAAAGAGAATCGCCCCTAAAATTGAATCCCCCGTAAAGCTTGGAGCATTAATGATTCTTGTCCGCATGTCGTGAACCAATTCGTACATTCTATAGCGGGTAGCCAAACCGACAACAAGATGATGAGTGGTGTTTGCTGTTAACGACATGATGCGGCGAAGAGCTGACTCACTTTTCTGGTTCGGATTCGTACTCATTGGGAGAGATGCCATAAAGTTCAAGTGCTTTGGGTGTAGATCCTCCACTTTGATCCAATGCTGCCAGGAAAACACCACTCTGGGAAGTATCCCGAAGAATCCTTCGATGCATTTCGTCCCAGTCGTTCGATGCAGCACATGCTTTGTCGGTGTTGCCCGTCTCTGTTGCTCCCTCGCATGTGGAGAGTGTTGACAGCAGCCACGAAAAGGCCACAACACCCGATCCAAAATTGCGCATTTTGAATCCTGCAAGACTCTACTCTCTGATGGTCAACCTGCTGGTTACTTCAACGTCGAAGAATTCACGTTGGTGTGATTATAGCTTCAAAAGTCTCTTGATACTTCCTACTCCGGTATGTCGTTGGTCCTGGAAAGAAAGACGGGCATGTATCGATTGAATGGCGTGCGTTTGTATGGTTTGTTGGATCTTTCGAACAGAACCATCTGTTTCCTGTTTTCGTCTGTCTGCCGACAACGGTGAACGCCACGTGGAAGTACGTTAAAGATGCTGAAATCCTTATCTCTACTGATGGCAATCAGTTTTCCGTTCTAAAATCCCTCGCCTTGAAATATCATAACACTAGCTTGCGGACGACGATGGACTGATCATCTCTATACCCCTGCATCATCGCATCTGCGGCCCACATATCCGATGCTTTCACGATGAGCTGTTCCGCAGCACCAGCAGGAATACCACCTTCCGCGAGGAAAGACTTCGCAAGAGTTTGAGCAACTTCTTGTTCCGACAGCCGACCGTGGTCAATAATTCCATCTGTTGCCGCCACCACAATATACTCTTTGTTAATAGAGTCCAAAGTAGACAAATCCAGTACGTCCGTAGTTGGATCAGCAATAAGACCATATTTTGCTCCGTCGTGATCTCCGAGAGATCGGCTCATGGCAAGGCCAAAAACTTGAATGCCGTCGGGCATTGGAATCAAAAGTCGAGCCGTGGCACCTTTAAATGGTGGATCCTCCACTGTACCACCAACTGCCTCGATTCGACTGCGCTCCTCAGGCATATCTGGTTTGTGCGGTCTTGTCGCGTAAACAATATCGACCAACGGTTCTGCGGAAGATTCGGGATTCTTGGCGAAACTAGCCACAAATGCCACAGAGTCGCCCACGTTGGAAAGATAAAGCGAATTCCCGCGTCTCCAAATACCAATACCAGTACTTCCCGACCCGTACAATCGAGGCATGGATTGGTTTATGCTCAAGAATATGTCTTTGATGGTATCCTTGACTATCTCCGAATCAGTGGGTTGGGATTGTTCGGTTTCAGCGTCCCACTCCTTTCGTATACGTTTGGCAACCTCCAAGCTGACATATTGAGATACACAATGTCCATAGGGACCATGACCATCGAATAATCCGATCCAAAAGTCATCCTTGGTCATAGAATGTGTTTTGTCATTATTTCCAGCGTTCCGTGTGATCAACAGCACGCGATCTTGATTGGGTTGTCGATAAATCTCTGAGTCGGTTCCTTCTTTTTCTTCGTCGTCGGAGGGCCCTTCTCCCTGTGAGTATTTATTTCCTCTTCTTGTTGATACGACAGGTTCAAGGTGTTTTCGTGATGAAGAGAAAGTAGCGGTTCGCAACGAAGTTCCAGACATCTTGTCATTGTTATTGTTGTGTTGCTTTTGGGACAGTACAGACTCCAAGTCGACCGATGGAAAATGAATCACATAATCGATTGTGTTCCCCGAAAGAGACGGAAAACTGTACGATCCAATCATTGGTTCTTTAGCCCAATCGTTCCATTCTCGCATCAATTTGGAATTTTGAGCCATATTGTCTCGAATGGGTGGATACACTGGTAGTTGAATCAATGGCAGTCCATTACTGGACGATATTGCTTGTTTTTGGTCGCCCCGTTTGGATTCTTTTTTGCGACTGCTCACAACTGTAGAAGCGGTAAAGTGGAAATGAACATAACACACAACCAGAGCAAACACCAACAGTCCTTTCCATACGCAAGGACGGCAGCGATACCCAATATTCTTGTTGTTGATGCCTCGATTCCGAAACCGCGAATGATGATTCGTCATAGGTAGTGACACCCGCAAATTTGTCTGTTTCATTTTATAATATTATATATTGAGCCTGATATTGTTATTGTCTTTATTGAAAGAAGAGGGACCAATGCATTTGTAAGTCGACTCATTACGATGTGTATGGCGATTGGCATACGGCAGCATGTGTTTCCAACAACGTTGGTAGAAACAAAAGCATTTTTTCCCCATATCTATCATTACACTGTCAATTCATTGCACAGCATTTTCGTCTCTCACAAAGCCTACGATTACGTCCATGACATAGTACTTCTTACTCTTTTCTTGGGTTGATACGGCTACCAGTCTACCGTGTCCATCGTCAGGGGTGACAGAGACAACAAGCATAACGTCGGATGTGAATCTCATGGAAATGCATGCGGGAAAAAACTCACAGTCAGTAAAACTTCCGTAGAGTGGTGATACACGACTGGAAAGCATGACGCCAGATGATTGAACTACCGTGGTTAGGTACGGTAGTTCTATTAGAGAGATAATAAAATCTATTTTAAGGCTATCCAGACTACTAGTAGCTAGCTACGGCCTACGGTAGGTAGTGCCGTCTCTAAGTAGTTGGATCACCCGCCGGGCCCCGAGGGGCGAGGCAATGCAGGGAGTACCAGGAAGATACTCCAGGGAAATAATTATGGTATAAAACCTCCTACGGGAGGAGGAAAAATTCATCTGGTGGAGTAGAGGATCAGATGAGAAGGTGTAATACCGATGTTTGTGTGTTTGTGTGGTCTGTTACGGGGGTGGGGGTGGTTGTGATAACTCGGTGCCAGGAGCTGCTTTCACCGTTGGATGAAGTGGTTCTATAGAAGGGTGGAGACGCTGGGACATATAATGGCATGTCCTATTTTGGCTTTGATCTTCTTTTGCTAGTAGGTGTGCATCAGACATGTTGTCATCTTGACAAAGGGTGACAGTTGACTCGGTACATCGTTTTTTTCGCATAGAAGAGGGGACGGTCTGGGAGGGAGGTTGGAGGGGATCTTGGGGTATGGAGCGCATTGAAATTATAAGTTCTTGCAGCATGGTGATCATTTGATTAAGTTGTTGGTCATAGCGTGCCAATCTTTCCTCCAGTCTCTGCTCTAGTCGCTGCTCCAGTCGCTGTTCTTGTGATGCTAGGAGGGCCTGTATTTGTGCCTCCGTGTATGATGTGTTGGATGCGGTTTCTGGTTGGGTAGGTGGTAATGCGGTGATAGTTCCTGCCGCTACTGCTGACCAGGAGGTATGTCTTGGAGTTGCTGGGGGGTAGGTAGTTCTATTACTCCGGAGTATTAGGTAGTACCGGTAGGTAGCGTAGCTACCGGTAGTACTACGGTAGTAAAGTACTCGGAGTAGCTCTACGACGTAGTAGCTGCTAGAACTAATTTCTCCGAATACTTGCTTTGAGAATGAAGAAGTTAACTGTCGTCATGATTTCCCTTGTCGTTCTTAAAAATAGTCTACCTCTTAATGTTTTCATAAATTGGGCTAACTCCATCAAAAGCTTGCATATTGCCAGGAATTTAAGCATCTTTGATTGCAGCATTCCTAACGTCAGAGTCGAACTACTAGCTAGTAGTACGATCCTCCTTCAAATGAACACTGAGGTTTCCAATTTGAAGACGACCTTGGTCAGCAGCTCTTCGAGACTAGACTCGGAAATCGGTATATCCCCGAGAATCGTTTTCATGAGCCATGCTTTTTCTTTTGGACGGAATGACTTCGTGTTTGCCATGCAACGATAACCAAAGCATCCAACTTCGGGCCGATCAAGGAGAAAGTGAGTATGTCCAAAGCAGAGGCTCGTGTAACTGGCGCCTGCTGGACCCAAATCGCAATCAATGATTGCCAGATTTGGGTATGGGGACAAAAACCATGTGAATGGTGCACCAAGCGCGTGATAAGTAGTCAACAGCAGGAAGGATGATGACTTGACAATGTTGGAAGATGGATCTTGAAACAAGCAACCTTAAAGTGTCCCCTAAATGGAAGCAGCAAAAAGCTATGTACACCCCATCATCCGGCTTGACTCCCGGTAGTGGTGATAGAACACGCTCAAGGCGGAAACAAAAACACCGCAGTATTTATTACGCTGTCTTCTTAAATCTCAAACGCATGTAATAATACTTGCCGATTGGAGAAGGAGTGAGCTTCTATTCATGTGAGAGTTGTGTCATGCAGCACAAGTACTGTATCTGGATTAAGACGGCAGGACGCAGCGACATGCCCGAAAGTTTCTCGCTTCACACATTATTCCTGCTTATGAACTGCTGCTACCGCTAGACGAACTGGACCCACTGCTGCTGCTACTGCCAGACGAACTGGATGAAGAGGACGAACCAGATGAGCTAGACGAGCTTGAAGAGGTGGAAGAGTCATCATCCTGCTGTGACAACAAATACGGATGTTAGCACATACCAAGTACAGCAAACTACTTCAGACATAATCACAGCCTCCAAAAATTCCACTTACACTTTCTTTTTGGACAGAAACTTTTGAAATAGTTGGGCTCTTCGCATCTTCGTTCAATTCATCCAATATTTCCTCTAAACCCACTATTTCCCCCTTTACCTCTTCTACTTCTTCCTCCTGCACCGTGGCTGATTTTGTGTTGTCGTGTGTCGAGTTTGAAGAAGAAGAGGAAGAAGAAGAGGAGGAGGAGGAGGAGGAGGAGGAAGATGATGATGATGCCGTGGAAGAAGATGACGATGAAGCAGTGGAAGCATTGTCGTCGACATCGTTCGCATCGGTTGCCAAAATTTCGTCTGCCTCGTCCAGGATCTCAGTAGGCGTATTCATTTTGTTTTCGTTGTCGCTTTCATCCTTGGCCAGTTGCTGTTCTTGAATGTAAGCTCGAAGTGCATCATCCATGCTGCTTTCTGCAACATCCCCTGGACGATTGTTAGGGGGGCTGTCAGAAGAAGATGATGCGCTTCTATTCTCGTGCTCCTCTTCTTTCGATTTGTTTTCTGCCTCAAACTTCTCTCGCGCACCAGTCGCTTCAAAACCAACACTCTTGACTTCCACCTTGGATCTGTCCGTCGACGCGCTATATTCGTGTCCGTCGACGCCAAGGAGGATTGCTTTCTGGATTGGTCTTTCTCCAATTGTCAAGCGTTCCCACATGATTTCGCTGAATGCCGGGTGCGTGGTTTCCCAAACAACTTTTCCCCCAACATCTGGTCCTTTTGGTTTCTTTTTTAGATTTCCACCAGCCTTTGTTACAGCATATACAGGATCGAGCGGCCAACGAAATTTTGGAGTGGAAGGGTCCTTGAAGCTGAGATTGAATGAGTACGGACCTTGTTGAAAGCCATTGTCGCGTACTGTGATACTACCAGTCTGATCTTCTCCTGCGATATTTTTCCAATATAATTTCCAATAACCATCAAACGGATACAAATATCGATGCTCCTCCGAATTCTTTTTCTTGGCACTTTTCGACGCTAGTTTTTTGGTCTTCTTGTCCAAAATCCTCTCTTTTCGTTCATGAATGACTCCCACGTGAATTGAAGTAAAGTCTTTCTTGAATCCCAAAACAACGTCCCATCTATGCGATCCTTGAAATGTGATTGGATTCCAAAGAACTGTTCCGTGGAATGTTCGAGTTTTGGGGTCGTAAAAACTTCCATTTTCGAAATATTTTTTCACCGGAACGGAGGTGCCATCATTGAGTAACCAATTTTCGGGGTCTTGATCGATCGCTCTTGTGAAGTCCATGTACGGTCGATCCTCGGGATCATTGAAAAGAAAGTCGCACAACAACTGTTTGCTGTCGTTGGGTCGAAACACTAAGCCACTCAACGGTGAGTTTTTCAGGTCCGTTTGTCTCTCATAAAATAGTTTCCTGCCTTTTTTTCTGTCAGTACTATTTTTTGATTTTGACATATCTTTTAATCCAAACTTTCGGATTTCAGCTTTACATTGGGGGCATCTACCCAGAGTCGGAGCAGAAAGATGCCCATCTTCCACGGATGGGTCTGCGGGAGGCTTGTGCAGAAAAGTTTCAATACAAGGACCACAAAAACAGTGGTTACACAAGCCACCTGCCAACTCTTTGATGCTCTTGTCGTTGCAAATACAACATATCAGCTTGATCTTCCGCTTTTTCTTTTTCTGATCATCATCCGTACTAGCCCTTCTGCTTCTTTTTTTGTCCTCGGTCTTTTCGCGTTTCAGTTTCTTCAGTTTCTTTGATTTCTTTCTGTCACTACTTTGAGCTCGCTCCTTTTTCGTCTTCCTTCGTTCTTCCCGTCGCTTCTCCTTTCGACGGTCCTTATCGTTTGAAGAGTCCCTGCTTCGCGAGGATCGCCGTTTGTGGTGTCGCGATGAATCCTTCTTTTTCTTCGTCTTCTTGTCTTTTTTCTTCTTTTTACGTTTTTCTCTCCTCCGTTCGTCCTCGTCATCTTCATCCTCTTCGTCGGAATCGTACGACTGGCCTCGACTCCGACCACGATCTTTGCGTTCTTTCTTTTTGCGATCCTTCTGTTTCTTGTCGGCACGGATCTCTCTCGACGGTGGTCGCGATCGGTGTTTCGACTTTTCTAGTTTCCTCAACTGATGTCGTTTCTGTCTTCGGTAGTCATCGTCATCGCTGATACTGACATCATCCAAATCACTTTCTGCAGAATGGTATGACAGGCGCTTCAGCTTGTCTGTTGAAGATGAAGACTTGGTTCTTGAAGGAGGCAGTTTGCTGACCGGAGCCGACTTGGACCGCTCCTTCTGTTTGGTCGATGCCGACTTGGCCGGTCGCGGTGTCCTTGTTTCTCCCATATTCCACGATGACTACTCAATACCAGACGACTGTTCTCATCTGCCACTGCAAAGTGTTGACATGTACTACTTTTTGAAAGAAAAGATGTGCCACAGCAGACAGCAGTGTGGAAAAGCGTCCTTTGCGTTAACTGGTG
This sequence comes from Nitzschia inconspicua, assembly GCA_019154785.2. Classification (NCBI taxonomy): domain Eukaryota; phylum Bacillariophyta; class Bacillariophyceae; order Bacillariales; family Bacillariaceae; genus Nitzschia; species Nitzschia inconspicua. The sequence goes on from JAGRRH010000020.1 coordinate 3,144,338, forward strand.
GAGTAGAGAGGAGAAAATTGCTATCATACCTCTACTGGTAGGTGGAAGTTAGAGGTGGATACAATAGAGAGGCTCTACGTATGATAGAAGCGAAGCCCGACAAATCTTGTTCGTAGTAATAATTGAGGGAAGTCATTAACGATGACTTAACTGCTTTTAACTGTAAGTTCATGACTCACAGTCAACTAATAACTGTTGTAACTGTAAATTCGAAGAAAAGCTACTCCGGTACTACCTCGGAGTACGAATGCTCAACTCGCACTCCGTCGTAGTACGGTAGTACCCAAGCCTAAGTCTTACGGGAGTAGTACGTGGTATGATGGTGTACTGCAGCACTCTTGTTGTGCCCGAGTAGATAGAAGCTAAAAACACTTGACGACTTATGATTGTCATATACACTCGAAGGAAAAAACAAATAATTTCAGTAGAGCACTAGTACGAAGACCTGGCCACTAACAGTAAATCAACGACCTATTGCAACCAAAGTTGAAAAAAATATGATCAGTCGTTGTTTCAATAAAGCAAAACACTCCAGTAGAACGTCCATTACTGATATTGTTGTTCCATAATCTCCGATCTAGAAACTTGTCGAATTTCAAAGACACTATACACCTTTTCGTTGGCAGCTCCAAAGCGGTGCTCATCCTTTTCCATTTGTCGGTCGCGAATCAATTCTCGAGTTTCTAGCCCCAGGTCCGCCTCGGCCATGTTGGGATACAATCCTTGTCGAACGACCTCACCGTTTGGCTTGACTTCCACAACCTCGAACCACGTCTCTCCAAAGCCACTTTCAACACCAATAGCGGATGCCAATTCTTCCGGATTTATGGAAGACGATCTGTCTTCAAAGACATAATCTGGTGGTGGTTTGGTCGAAGTAAGTTGCAGCTGTTCCTGAGCCTGACGCTGTTGTTCCTCTTGTAGTCGCTCCTGTTCTTGTTGTCGAAGCTGTTCTTGTTCGTTTTCATACTCTTTTTCCAAAATCGTCATCTGTTCGTCATATTTTTCGGGTTCCAATCGATGGTTCAACGCCAACGAGGCTTGTATGGGGGTCATTGTTTTGATGTGTTCCACGGAATATCCCAACGAATCTTGCAACTGTTGTTTCATCGACGATGTGATCATAAATGCAATCTTTTTGGAGGGATCGTCCCCGTTTTTGATGTTGTTATTGTTGTTTTTAAAGATTGCGGGAGTAATTTCAGTAGCATTATTTGAGGAGGAAGATAAACGGGCCTGGATCCTTTGTTGGAGGTATCCCTTCAACCCAAAGTATTTGAGTAACCCATATTCCTTTTCCATGTACAATAAGGAAGTTGCCACTCGATTAGATTGCCGAGCTTGATCCATCAATATTGGTTTCATCCCGCTTCTGGTCAAGGTCGTGCTGTTGCGGTGAGCCGTCCAGAGAGCACGTGAGAGTGCAACGCTGTCCCGGCCTGTGCGGGCAAATGATTGTATCCATCGAGACATGATAGATGCGATTTGTTTCGGGGCTGATAAAAGTGATGATGGCGAAGCCATGTCGGGACTATCTTGGGATTTTTTACAGATGCTCCGAGAACACTACGTAGTACTTCGGTAGACATCGATGGTAGAGAAGTACCGTATTTTTTCGTCACGCCACGAGAGAGATTGATTTTGCGTGTGTCGATCTCCATCTCTCATCATACGTCGTATCATAGCTATCTGATCGATCGTGAGAGGTGTCGAGTCATCTAAGTATTTTTGAGAAAGCGACGCGTATGCGCGCTCGAGCACTGCAATTCCAACATCAAAGACTGCAGTAGGTATGTAGTTTGACGTACGGTACTGTCGTAGCTACCTTACAGTTAATACCAGCAATAGGGACTCTCCGCGTGAAATCCCACCACTGTGCGATTGATTGCTTCATCCTGTTCCTCTCTACTACCGTACCTAGCTACCGTAGCTACCGTAGTAGCTCCGAGTAGTAGAGAACAAACCAATCATTATTTTCCAGAAGGACTCGTCACTCGTCACTCGTCAGTCGTCAGTTGATTGCCACACAGCAGTCGACAACATTTTCAATGTACAAGTACCATAGATAAGGAATCTACCTACGGTAGGTACCATTCACATCTACCTACCGAACTCGTCACACCACGACCACGACATTAATTAAGATGACTTGACTGTAAAACGTCGTAAGTTGCAAGTCGCAAGTCGTAGTAAAACGAGTAGAAAACTTTCGGAACCTACCGATAGAGTAAACATGATCCTTTCACAGTCAACAACTCAAAACTTTCAAGCCGCCATGGAACTGGAATGTCAAGTGCAATATTTACCCAACGAGAACGAGCATCCGTGTCATCAGTTCTTTACAGTTAGTGATCGGTCCATCACTTACAACCGAACACGCACCTAATAATCATCTTACTTTTTTCACCATGACGAATCTATCTTCTTTCGCCGCCATTTCCTGTTTTTTCCTGTTGGTAAATGTGATCGAGTTATTCCGGAATTCGGAAGCTTTCTCTGTGAATCATTCTTCCCAATCTCGTTGGAATAAGGAGCAAACGTCTCGGAGAGAGTGGTTGAGACAAACGATGTCTCTAACCATAGCTGGAACGACCGCCGTTCTATCGTTTCCATCCGTAAGTGTCGCAGCGTCTGTCGAAGACTACATACAAGAACTAAAAACGACGAAATCCAAAATACAAGAAATTCCGGATCTGTTACAACAACAAGAATGGGACAAGGTCCGAACCATCCTCAAGACACCGCCTGTTAACTACCTTTGGAATTTGGGCGACAGTAGCAACACAGTGCTCAAATTGGCCAAGGAAACGGGTGATGTCGACTTGTTTGAAATCAAGGATGATCTGGCGTACAACCTACAAATGTGCGATCAACTGACGTATGACAATGTCTTTGTTTACTTTCAACCTGGCAATGGAAAAATCAAAATAAAGGAACCCACCGATTTCATCAAAAAGGCCATTCAGCAATTGGACGACATTCTATCATCCCAATCGTCCATTTGAATGCATTTTGTAAATGAAATATTAATATATATGATGATCATCCATCATCACTGACGACTAGATACGGTAGTAGCGAGAAAAAGGAATAGAAAATGACACAAAGAACTAACTGTGGCGGAAAAATATCTACTACTTTTCGTAATGGTACTTCGCTTGTTCTTCGTCTATGCACGCTCCTTCACGTCCTTGAATCTGTTGCCGGTGGGCAAAGGCCTTGGATTCAATAAGGCCCGTCTTGAAATCATCGAGAAAGGCCGCCTTGTCAACTTTTCTGGCCTTTTGAATGGCTGCCGAGCGAATATCACGGCTTAGAGTCCGTGCTTGCAAGCTCTCTTGTACCACCTCCGTACCGCCGACTGCCCAAACTTCCAGATTGTCGATTTCGAATGTGGCAGAATTTCCTCCACCTAGACCGTCGAAACTTGTCCCAAGAAGCGATCCTTTTTCAAAGGTTAGATCATCTCGTGCCGCTCGACACTCGTCAAACGATTCCGCCAGAAACAATCGAGGTTGATCCACTGTCCCTCCAAAACCGATCCCGTGTGCTTGCTGATCATAACCTCGAGACCGAGCAAATGAATTACAGTACATGAAATTATTGGATTGTCCGGTTGGTCGATATACTGCAATGGTTCCAGGACAGAGCCTGTACAAGAAGCAATCATGATTGCCATAAAAATCTTTTGATTCCTTCCAGGGGGAGGCCGTAAAGGCACCGAACGTCGACGTTCCACTTTGAATTACCAACAAAGTGGGCCCACCATAGCCCAGCAATGCATTTTGCAATCGATTGAACGATAAGCCATCGGATGCAGATGTGTACAAACGAAAATACTATGATGGAAAATTAGTGAGCAATGATAATATTATGATTGTGGAAAAACCACAAATGCTTCCAACACGTCAACACGTACCTCTCCACCTAGCGCCGATGACATACATCCAAAACTAAACAAAAGAGGAGAATTCCCATTAGAAAAGACGGAAGATTCTTGTGAAATTTGGGGATAATCGAAACTGGTCCTTGATGGTGGAGTTGGTTTGTTGGGGAAGAAAATCAAATGCAAAAAAGTTGGCAGTATGGACCCAAACATCGGGCCGACCTGTTCAGCCCATTCCAAAACATCCTCTTCGTCTACCAGCTGGTCATGTAAGTCAGATTGTGTATACGGAGTGGCACGTCTGTACAATCGTTGCTGTCGCTTGAGCGCAACTTCGGCCAGTGAATTAGCCAAGGCTTGTAAACCGGGAGCAATGTCGGAATCCTCCATAGGAGGGATAAATTTTGAGACGTCCACTTGATCATCATCGTCTTCTGTAGTACTTGTCTTTGGCGTGGTAGTAGCTTTGAGAAACGCCGCGGCCAGGGCAATTCGATAGCCAAGCGATACAAACTCCAGAGGTTGAATATAAGATGTGGCAGCGCCACTGCCTGTGCCTTGAGAAGACTTATAGTCAAAGTTACTTGCAACAAAATCTGATGGGATTTCTGTTCTTGTTTTATTTTGATTGAATGATGGTTGACATGGCATACAACATCGAAACAGGCATAACAGGGAGGCCTTGGTTCCTCTTCTAGTTCCGTCGGACAAACCTTCAAAGAATTTTTCAAGCCGGGCCATGCGGGTATAATCATCGACTGGAATTTCCTCCATCGCCTCACTGTCCCTATCGTACATCGATGTATCGTTGGAACGAAGAAAACACTTTCGATACAGTGTATTACCGAAATTGGGTGGGAGTATTTTTTGTTCGACGACGTCCAACAAGATGTTTCGTTCGTCTATTTGTGAATCCAGATTCTCCACGGTAACAGAAGTGGTACTCGATGTGGGTGGATGATTCTTTTTTAGTTTTGATTGTTCCTCCAATGTCATCATTGCAATATCCGTCAGAAACGACAGCCTTCTGGGTACTGGCTGTTGTTGTGGATTCTTTTGATTTTCTTCCACTGGTCCCAAAGTCTGTTCACTGTTGGAGAGCATTGCACTGTCATCAACGACAAGGCGCTGATAAGCACGGTAAACTAACAACAACTCCTCATCTCCAAAAGGGAAACGATCTCCCAAATACTTAATATCGTTCTGGAGTTGCGAGGTACGGCTCCCGCTTGCGGTGGACGATGATACTCCCATCGTTGCCTGCCGAAGAACAAACAAACAAACTAGGATCGTAAAGTGGAGACGACGATTGTAGTGGGAACAAGCTGTAGTTGGCAAAGGTCTCCTATCTGTCCCGATAATAAGCTCTGATAGAGGATTGATATGTGAGATTGCTTTTTAGACAACGAAACCTGTCAATGGATGTGATTCTTTTTTCTGTGAATTTGGAACGGTATGTAGCAGCAGCAACAGTGCCGATGATGATGTTGTCGTTGTTGTTTACATAGTACTCCGTAGATCCGTAGTAGAACAGTTAAACGACATAGTGCACGACCGGACTCATCATCGCCGTTTGTTCGTTTATCTTCAACCTCTACATGATCGATCCAATCGATTCGATCACGTTCGCGCGAGCATCGAAAATCGCGCGCTGGCAGTTGGCAAAATCCGAAGCGGATGCTTGTTTTTCAGTGGTGGCGGCGGCGAGAGGCATTATTCTTTTTTCCCAAGAGAGCAAACCTACTCTTGGCTCGATCGATGTGTAGCAGTTTACTGGTCAGTAGAAAACTGTAGGTACTTAGATTAGACGTCGTCTATTCGGATCGTCTTCTAGCGACGGAGTGTGTGGCGGGTGTTGCTTGTCTTGAGTGGCGCTTTCAGAGGTTGGTTCTAGAGTAGCGTTGCCGTCAACTTAAATACATCGGTAAACTACCGTAGTAGTGGAAGACGCCGAAACGAGGAACCGAAAAAGACACCTCTTGATTCGGTCACATCAACGCGAAACGCGAAACACAAATCCCACAAAAACTGTTACGTAGAATTTTCTTGTTTTCTCCAATACGTCACCAACGACCATGAGCAATCGCCGAGCGACCAAACGCCGTCGGCATCAACATTCGTACACACCCTATGGATTCCATGCTTCGTCTGCTGCTACTACTAGCAATGAAGAACGTTTACTCCATCAGACTATTCAGAATAGCAAGCTAGGAGAAACTCGCGGTACTAGGGGTGCTCTGGGCAACAAGATAGAAGTACCTTGGGGCCCTGTCTTCTTTCCAACCGTGGAAGACATGGAAGGATCTCCTCTCGATTACATTGATAAAATTCGACCAATAGCTCAACGATATGGAATCTGCAAGATTGTTCCACCAGAAGGATGGAAACAGAGGGATTTCTTTGGTAAGTGTCTCACGAATACCTAGATGCCGAGAACCATGGTGTTGTGATTTGTGTTTTCAGACTTGCTGCTGCGATTCCGTCATCCGCAACGACTTTTGTAGCGTGGGCTATTTATTCATTCTTAGACTATTTGTGATGGTTGGCATTCATTTCGATGAATGAATGGATGCTTTGCCATGAAACTACAGTGATTGCTTCCTACCGAAAAACTTTCGTTTTGAGAACTCTTGTTTCCCACCCCCCCCTCCTTTTTTCCAAGAGGCTTTCGTTCTTACCTTTATATCTTAATTTACCTGCTCTCAAATCTTATAAAAGCTGCTAAAATGGAGGTGCCACGCAAGTTCTCGACGAAACTTCAGCTACTACATCGCATTCAAGAGGGCATAAGCTTTGGCGATGGGGACGAATACAACCCAGGATCGTATCTGCGGTACGCTTCGAATTTTACGAAGCACTACAAGCGACGGGAGTACCCAGAACACGATCTGCTCACGGCATCACAAACAAATGCAACGGCCGTGGAAGGCCAGTCTCAGAAGAACGAGTCATTGAAATCGTCCGTACCAATGCAGGATGATCGTCGCCTCTTCATTCCAGAGAACCTCGAGCAAGACTATTGGGATGTTGTTGAGAATCGAAGTCGTGAAGTAAGTTTCCCTATATTCCTCTAATTGTGTTTTGAAATCGATCTTCAACTGTATTCTGATATCTCCCTTCCTTTAAACTCCCGTTTGCAGGTAATCGTCGAGTATGGAAATGACGTCGATACTACCGAATTTGGATCGGGCTTTCCGCTCTCGGAACGTGGTCGCTCATTGCAAGGAACTTTAGACCCGAACAAAGAAAGTCTCCCAGAACCCAAGTTTGGGACGGAAGACTTTTATAAGGAAACTTGGTGGAACCTCAACAACATTCCAAATACGCCTGACTCTGTCTTGCGACATGTGAAAGTTGGTATCAACGGCATTAATGTTCCCTGGATGTACTATGGGTCACTCTTCACTACTTTTTGCTGGCATAACGAAGATAACTATCTATACAGTATCAACTATCATCATCACGGCGCCCCAAAGCAATGGTATGGTGTGCCTGGCACCCAAAAAGATGCAGATGGACTGGAAAAGGTCTTTAAGAGCTATCTATCGATGAAAATGAGGGACGTTCCGGACTTGTTGCATCATATTACTACCCAGTTCAGTCCTCGCTTGCTGCAGAATGCAAATGTTCCCATTTACAAACTCCTTCAGCATGAGGGAGAGTTTGTTGTCACGTTCCCTCGTTCGTTCCATGGAGGGTAAGTTTCTGTTGTAGATCGTTCTCAACTTTTCCAATGTGCTCAATTTTTATAGACTTGTTCAGTTTGTTCACTCATTAATCATTCTTTTGCATTCATCTTGTTCCAGTTTTAGCATGGGACCAAATATCGGAGAAGCTGTGAATTTCGCTACTCACGATTGGATCGCTCATGGTTCTGACGCCAACGAGCGATACCGGTCTTTTGCTCGACCAGCAGTATTGTCGCATGATCGTCTCACCTTCACTATGGCACATCACCTCTCCGAGCAGAAATCCTACAAGAACTGCAAACTTCTACTCAATGAATTGGAGCGAGTTGTTACGGAGGAATTGCAGTTGCGCCGAAAGCTCTTGATGCAAGGAGTGAGGGATGTTTCGGACATGATTCAACTTCCCCCTAACCGTCTCAATCAGTTGGATGAAGACAGTGCGGATTACGACGACAAGCGTTTGTGCCACGCATGTAAACATGTTTGCTTTTTTTCGGCAGTAGCTTGCGAATGCAGCCAGTCAAAAGTCAGTTGCCTCCGACACAGCCATTACATGTGCCGATGCACTACAGAACGCCGGTATTTGATGATTTGGTCTACGGAAGAAGAGCTGGAAAACACTTGCCGTGCCGTACGCGATCACTGTGAGTCACTCAAGCCTGAGGGATTCGTGGACGAGGATGAAATGGAAACGAAATCCTTGGACCAACTTCCCGAGGTGGCCGTGGGTGTGGAACGGGATTTGGAACTCCACAAACACGATGTGATTCCGACGGATCCATATGTTCCCTCACAAAAAGATGAACCGCTTCCAGCTGCTGAAGTGACCACTGACGAAGATCGAGACGAAGAAAGAGAAGATGTCATCGGGCTTGATGACAGTGACGATGACAAGAAAAAGGACGGAGACTACCAAGACGGCGTGGAAGGAATGTAGCAATGTAGCATTTGATTCGCAATTAGAACGAGACTGGCTGAGTCATTCCACCAGTCTTGCAAGTCGCAAAAGATAGAATTGAACTTACAAAGATCGAAACGAGGAAAAAGACGATGTCATCGGGCTCGATGACAGTGACAACGACAAGAAAAAGGATGGAGGGTACCAAATCGGTGAGGGAGGAATGTAGTATTGCATCTGGTCGTACAAACAATTAGACGGGATAGAGACTGTGATGTGGTGTTTACCACTTTCGTCTCAAACGAATGATGTAAATCGTAATACGGCTATATTAATGTGGTATTAATAACAAGAACTAGGCTCCGCGAATTGCATTGTTAGTTTGGAACGAAGTGTCGTCACATCAAACGTCATCTCGTCAGTTCGTCGTGTGATTTTACTATCTTCCGCTGTCGTAGATAGAACCACAACACTGCTGAAAACAGGAAACATTCCTGAGACGGATCAAGTTGCACATCCGTTCGCTAAATGTCAGACTGGTTAAATTTGACTGACTCCTATATATTGTATTTATTTTATGGTATACGACTTGGTGGAAATGCCTTGGTTAAATCGGAGGAGCAAGATAATCCATCATCCCCTCGCCATTTCCAGTAGGCATTCCAACAAGTCCTCTTAGGCCCGAGCAATCGAGACGACCTTGACGTTCTCCGACATTACTGGCTGATCGGCAGCTGCCTTGACAATGTCTTCCCGAATTTCGATTTTTCCGTCGGCCAACGCATGTACCTTGAATTCCCGCTTGAGGGTAATGCCAGAAGGGCCTTCTGCTTCGCTGAGAGTTCGAATCAGCAATCCTCCGTGAGAGTCCCCTCCTTCGGGAGCAGGGGGGCAATTCAACTGTGTCTTGCCATTGTCAACAAGAAGTTTGTCGAATCCGTGGACTTCATTGATGATCTTGTCGAGATTAGCCTCCAAGAAAGCAACAACCGCGTCGAAGTCATTTTGATGGTCGACATCGACCAATGTCATGAATTCGGCGCTGGGAGAATGGCTGGCAACTCCAGCGTCTATTTTTTGCGTCATGATGATTGAAGATGTTAGTTTTTTAAAGTGCAGGGGGAGAGAGAGGGACAAGCTTGTTCGGTCGAAATGCTTTGGCCAAGTGGTACGTTGATTTTTTTTGTGAGGCTCGAGTGACGGCAGGAAAAGATTTTTTTACCGTCGTGCCATTAGAGGGTTTATCGGGATGATCTGTGTTGTTTTCTTCGTTCATCAGCGTTCTCATTGATCGCTGTTCGGGTTGCGAGAGGAACGATCAATCACAACGGGCTGAGGAACATTCTTCGCCTTCTACAGGTGAGAAGGTACGACGTTTAGGTAATTTGGTACGTTGTCGCGGTAGGCATGAAGCCACTTCTACTATTACGAACCCAACACATTGAACATACGACTGGTAGTAGGTACCGTACTCCACTTCCTTTTGGCTACGACTACCGGTAGGACTGCTACTACGGTACGAAAGCTATCGTATTAGAGACAACAACTCCCGACATGATAGAGACTACGACTACCGGTAGTACAAGGAACAACTGTAATATTGTTGTGAAATTCAATTCCCTCTCAAAATCTAGTTACAATAATGCAGCTATATTACCAACTAAACCGACCGCAATCCCCGTTGATTCGGCAGTTCCATTTTCTTGGCCAATCCTCATCAAGAAACATAGCCAATTCCTCATTCTGGGTAGAGTAATAATGTTCCAACCATTTCATTTGATCATCAAAATACTGATACGAAGAGACTCGACCTTCATATGTTGGATTGACATTGGTGGTGAAAGGCTCCGCAACGTCCGCCCACGGGTATTCGGACTCTGGGAGAAGGTCTTCACCGACATGATGAAGCAATTTCTTCACAATTTTGGACGGTTCATCGTCCATGTTCACCACCAACACATTATCTTTCCCATAAGTATCGTACCACGGACGTAAATTATGTAGAAAATCGCCTTGTTTCAAGTACTGCTTTCGATTGGTGTCACAAAATCCTTCTTTCTCGCTACAGATTTGTTCGTTGTGAAATAGCTGGACAAAGGCACCAAAATCGGTAGGTGGCTCTACTCCATTGTCCCAATACAACTGTTTGTATCCTTCGTATGGATCAGCAAGAAGAGTATGGAATTCACTGTAAAGACGTTCCGCCGGATTGCACAGCGTCGCAACAATCTTGGCGTTTGGCAAATGGGTCTTGGCATACTCGACAACCTCCGGGAAGAAAGATATATCCATGTACGATGGCGACTTGTCAAACGTCAAGGTAGTGATCCCGTCCGTGCTTGGCAAGCGTTTGCCAAACTCATCCAACCAGCCGTTAGACATTCTGCGACGGACGTGTGTGAAATCGTCTCCATCAAAGATCTTGCCTTGCTTTAAGGCTCCTTGGAACCATCCCACAATGCAGCCTCCCATTGTATTCTTTAGATCGCACGAGTTGAACCGCATGCGTGGATGTCTCAATAGCATGTCAGCAATGGTGGTTGTTCCACATCTTTTGGCGCCAATGATTAAAATTTTGGGACCACAAATTTTGGTTTTGTCCAAGTCTACTAGACGTTGCCGGTTGCGCCAAAAATACCGACCGCCATTCAATGGGAGAAGATCGCATGTCTCTTCAGCTTGCTGAACCGAATCTGAAAGGACGGAATTTTCGATTGCAAATAGCTTCCCGTTTTCATCTGCATGTTGTGCTCCGTTCATCACAAGGTCCTCGACCTGTTCGACGTTTTCATGTTCATCTGCAGCGTCATTAGATTCGATGTATCCTTCTGGCACATCCTCTTCTTCATCATCTCCACTGGAACTGTGAGTGACCTGTTCGACGTTTTCGTGAATGTTTTGAAGACTTGACTGAGATTCGTTTTCATGTTCATCTGCAGCGTCATTAGATTCGATGTATCCTTCTAGTACATCTTCTTCTTCATCGTCTCCACTGGAACTCTGAGTGACAGAGTCTCCTTCCGGGTCTTCTTCACTATCGTCAGTTGAGGTAATTGGTTCCAGTGAATTCAAAGACTTCCCATCGCTGGAAATGTCATCACTCTCCTCTTCCACTGCCTCGGTATGAGTCGTTATTCCGACGATCATCGACCCATGTCCTTGCGGTGCTTTGAAGGAATCTCGAGGAGCAGGAAGTCGTAAGTTGCTACTAGACGCCACTGCTAGAGACCTCCTGTCAATTATCGTTATGAAGTATATCAGCGAAAATATCGCCCAAGATACGACTGTACACAACACCAGGATCGACGTCTTCCGGATAGATTGATTGACAGTCTTTCCCCAAAGTGAATTGATATTAGTCTTTTGTCTCACAGAAAGCTCCGCTGTACTGCTTGGCTGTCGGATCGACATGGATGATGATTTCTTGGGGGATACCATGGAAAGATGATGCGTCGTTGTTGCAGAAATATCTATCTTTTCCCTTACTACGATCGAGCGGGCAGCAATTGAAAGTCGGTTTAGGATAGAACTGCGACTACCGGCAGTATATTAACTACTACAGTGCATCAGAAAACGGAACGTGTGCACATGAAAGGTACCCGTCATCACCCAGTCGTATTGCATAGGTATCCAAGAGCAAACTTGAATTTCAAAAAGAACGAGTATGGAGAAGAATTCAAAGATCTGCACATGATGTTGCTATCTATGTCACCATGCTCGGATATTCGAATTATTCTATATTCATGTGCATATGAAATTCAATTTAGAGCCGTTAGAATGTCTCAATATAACAACTGCCCCAACTATTTGTTCGCGACCATCAATTTTCCTACCGTTTCATCTTTTCGACTGCTCCTACCGACATTTTCAGATCCTTCAACTGTCTCTCCTCTCCCAGGAGAGAAATCCACTATCAGTACTCTGCTACTAAGTACAATCATCGTCTCCTTCCACCCAATCTTTATTACAACATTTCTCTTCTCCATACCTTGGAAGTAACCATACCACTTTTCGCTGCTCGTTGTGGCCATCATTTGTCAACAAAAACCACACGTAGTAACATTGTCTTCTGTTGCAACTTGAAACCATGACCAATCCTAGTAGAATAAGTAAACCATTGAGACGGTTTTTGGCTCTTTCAATTCTCTTGATTCTTCTGAGCAAGCCAGTTGAGTCGGTAGGAGCTTACTTACGAAAGCGTGTTGCCAACGATAGTGAAGGCAATGAATTTGGAAGGGAACTCAAATTGTTTCAAGATAACTATGGATTCGATGTGATGCCAAGTAAGAAATATGCAAACAGAGCCCATCGAAGAGCTACAAAACGCCATATCGTCGATGCAACGCACCAGAAAGAGATGTTTGATGTAGAAAAGGATATGGAACTGGCTGGATTTGTCGATCGAATGCTACAGCAATCGATGAGCTTAAGCATGAGCATGCAAACAGGCTCTCCAACTGCAACGCCTATCCAACCGCGATCTCTGCCCCCTACCTTAGTTCCAACCAGCGCTCCAACTCTGGAGCCCACTCCCGCTCTCACCGAGTACATCATGCCTACCTCACTCCCAACCAAGGCACCTACGTCACCACCACCAGTGGAAATCCAAGAAACTGCTTTTCCAACCAAGGCACCTACGTCACCACCACCTGTGGAAATCCAAGAAACTGCCTATCCAACCAAGACACCTACGTCACCACCACCAGTGGAAATCCAAGAAACTGCCTATCCAACCAAGGCTCCATATTCAGCGCCCACACCGGTGCCAACTGAATCACAAACCTATCTGCCAACTTCTGCACCCACAATTGTGCAATATACGCTGTCGCCAACTTCTCCTCCAACTGTACCAAATGGTTTTCCGACAATCCCACAAGATGTATCTGACGCACAAAGGGATGCAAACGTTCGAGTTTTATCGGCGCAGCAGACTCCAGGTGTTTGCAACGGTCCATCCAACGGAGTCGGATGTGCTAGCGAGTCTCAAGAAATGCAGGGAGGAAATCCTAATGACATTGTAAACTGTTATTCTGCCGCTACCACTGGACTGTCTCCACCCTTCCAGCTAACGGCAGTCCGATTCTGGATGGGAGATTCAACGATGCCACCTGCCGAGCTGTCAATCGAGGTCTGGGCAGGAACGGTTGAATTCGGGCCCACTACTACTAACTTATACTCTCAACCACTGCATGGTTATGTTCCCGGAGAAAACACGGCTCAAGTGACGGAAACTTTGCTTATTTTTGATGCCGAGTTTTGCGTGGGTGTCAAATCTTCTTCCATGACCGACGGTCTTCGTATCCAAACGGACGCGGGCCAATCGGGTGCTTCTTCATACTTGATGTCTCCAAGATGTGGTGTGCCAGAGTTCAAATCCTTGGGGGAAATTGCCAGCCCGGGTGATTTTTGCATCGAAGCAATGGTCACAGAAGCTGCACTGTAAATCTTTTCAGAAATCTTTATGCAGGCATGCTTCCCGGGAAAAAGAAGCATTGCAAATAATTGTTCGTGAAAAAGGTACTTTTGTATAGAAAGGGTACCTAACTGTAAACAACTACGTAGTAATTATCAAGATCAAAATGTTTTGGTTTCGGAGTAGACTAGAGAAACACAACATCATGTTGTGCTTCAACATCTACTTTGTCATCTTTTGATTGACTCGTTAACATCAAGTTGTCTACAAGAGAAGTTTATTTGCGTTGTATACTCCAGTAGGAACACCACTACTGCGTAAAAGCAATACACTAGTCGTTTGAGTTTCATGGCGTGCTCGACTGTATCAATACTATATATACTCAAGGTATATCAGTTACTTGTACTACCGGTACTTTGATTGTGACACCTTTGATTTTATTGCTCCAATCTTGCTCGATCTTTCAACAACTTTGCTAGCGTAGGATGATGATGACTTAATTGGAGATCATCTTGGTAGATGGATTGGGCCACTTGGTACCAATGGCAAGATTCTTGTTCCATTTGAAGTTTATAGTACACGTTGGCCAAGGAATGTGCGCTTATGGCTACACTGGGATGACATCGTCCAAAGATGGCTTGTCGAACCAAAAAGACTTGATGGTATGCCTGACAGGCCTCTTTCAGTTCACCCAAGTGCAAATGAACCGACGCCAACTTGTTGTATGTTTCGACCGTGTCGACGTGCCATACACCCAGTTGATGAAACCGAATGGCAAAGGCTTGACGTAAACTTTGTTGTGCCCGTTTCATCAACATGGTAGTTTCCGTTGGTTCTGCCAGTTTGGAAGATTTTGTCTGTTGTGCCTTTCTCATCATGGCCAGTCCGATGGCATCCAATGCCCGTCCGATGGTGACGTGATGTGGTCCGTGTTTGCGTTTCCACGTATTCATTGCGGCAACAAACTGTTCCATGGCCAACTCGTACTGAGTGGACTTCATGTATGCTTGACCAAGATTGAAACGTATGTCGGCCGATTGTTGGCAACCATTATTCATCGAGGCCGTGTGTTTCCCTGCCGCTCGTTGGATCCGTTCCCACTGTTGGTTGGATTGATGGAGACGTAATTTCCAATAGTCGATTTCTCGTTGTTCTTTTCTTGGTATTCCAACGTGGGAACAATCTATTGACGGCCTGGTAGTGCTCAGTAAGGTAGAGTCTTGAGCGCACGTTCCTCGTAGTAACGTGTGTCCGTGTGAAACAACATGAGGTGATACCGAAAAGGGGACCGGAGTGCCACCACCAGATGCAATCGACTGCTCTCGTTGGTACAACTTCATCTCTGAAGGTAGGCGTTGTCGTTTTCCAACCGTTTGATGGTACCGTGAAAACAGAGAGGAGTCGACCAAAGCCCTTGTATCCATCCTGATACAGTCAAAGAATTCATTGGCGGCCGTCGCTCCTAGACTGGACATGTCATCATCTGAAATTCCAGTACGAGAGGAAGGGTACATGTTGTAACGGGCTGTTGTTGTGGTTTCGTTGCCTCGACCATTATGTTTGTCAATGTTTGACCGACCATTTGGAAGACTTTTATAATAATTGCAATATGATTGACGATTGTCCATGGTAGAATCTGACAGTTCGACAACACCTTCATCAATGTGTGTGTAGAGAGAATTGACTCGTGGCGGTGTTGATCCTGATACATCCCGACGAGAATTGTAATTGTAGTTGTAATTGTTGTGGTTGTAATTATTATGGGAAGCCAGAGGATTATTTTCTTCGTCGGACGAATCGTCCGTTCCCGTTTGGGATGTCGTATTGTTACTGTTAGTACAGGCCATGGATTGGATGAGAGGCAAACTGGTTTTGTTGTTGGACAGTTTAAAGATCAAATCTTGTATTTGAAACTCTGCTCGAGAAGTCCCATCATCGTCATGATCGATGAGATCATCATTCCACCACGTGGAACCGATCCCACACACCGCTGCCGTCGGATTCGTCGATAGATGGATGGATCCACTGGCAATAGATTTGACCGAGGATACTCGCGGTTTAGCAGGAGAGGTGCAGTTGCTCGTTCGTTCGGATCGGACATTGTTGTGCTTATTAGGACTAGTATAATTGTGATTGTATGGGGACTGCAAATAATGATATTTTCGATCCAGAGATGCACCACTTCCTCCACCTGTATAGCCTCTTTGCACAGCTGTGTGATGTCTACGATTCTCCACGTCCATAATGATCGAGAGTCTACCGATGTTCACTGCAAAACCTACTCAAGTAGTATGCACGATCAATCAAATGATTGACTGTAAATGACTGTGAAGAAATAATGATTCAAATCAAAATTGATTCCGAACAAATACACAAACCGCCCATCGATGTATTTCTGTAGTATTTATGATGTTACTCTTCTTGTTGTAGCACAAATGATGGTTACCGAGTCAATGTTTTGTTTTTTCTTAATTCTCTCTCGATTTCTCATCAGATTTTTTCCAAGTCCCCGATGACTATATATTATGGCTGAGGGCGCTTTCTATCGTAAGGCTAGTGAGAGAAGTTTCGACAAAGTTGTGGATATGACATTTACCGAACGGTTCTTGTCTTGTTTTGAAACAACAACAAACCTCAACTTCACGCATGTAACTTTCTTTCATCAACCGCGACACCGCGACTCCCAAAAATCCATCCGCACACATGAAAATCTTTGGGATGTGGATGGAGAGGCCAGCGGCCAGCCGCCACCGATGAATTTCGGCCTTCCCGCGTATAAAATCATCACACATATAAAACGGTGCCAGTGCACTACGGTATCTATGCTACCATACCACCGTAGGTATCACGACGAAGACCGGAGTACGGTAGCACTGCAGTACCTCGTACCGTTGGTTCTACCGGGTGTGATACCGGGTACCGAATGACTCAGAAATATTCCGAGTCCATGAATAGGGACTTTATTATGCATTAAATGTTCGCGTACGTAAGCAACGGAAGTATACTGTCACACTGACTGTGAAGAATAAGTAAGTAGACTACGATTCTACTCCAATAACTTGTTGATGTTTCCAATTCACAAACGTACACTGTTAACTGTAAATGAAACAACAAACTAATAACTGAACTGTAAAAGAAATCCTTCTTCGAAATTTGAACGTTTTCATGTTCACAGTTTCAATGTATGACGTAACACAAAAGCTTCCATTATCTTGTGTAGGATTTTCTCTACTCTCTACTAGCTCTAGTAGAGAGCTAGCTAGCTAGCTAGGTAGGTACTAGCTACTTGAAAAAATCCAAGCCAACAAAATACAAACTACCAGTTGCCATCGATTCCGCATCAGAAAGGTTGGCTCACTCGCCTGGCAGCAAGCAACATTTTGTTAACTCACAGTCAATAAGAGAAGTACACCAATCCCCACACCGATACCATCATGCAGGCGATATGAACGACCAAACAACAGGATGGTAACTGGAATTGTTGTCCCGTTCCTGCGGATGTTGCTGTTTCAGAGGATCCGTCGACGGCGTCGTCCTCGTCTTCCCCCTCGACCAATCCGGGATGGGTGATATTGGTCGTCCGTGTGGGGACGTCACCCGGTGTCCACACGCAATCTGGATCTCCCAATTCTTCACCATTGGTCAAACCGTCACCGTCGCTGTCCATTTGACACAACTCCACCGTCCATTTCTTGTCGGCCGCTCGAAAATCGGTACCAAACGGATTGAAGGTGGGCGATCCTCCCTGTGGCACTGTATGGCCGACACCCGGCCAGGGTTCTCCATTGTGAAACACATTGTCGCCTGTGAATGTTTTGAAAAAAAAGAGAAGAACGGTAGAAAACCATGGAAAAGAGAGTAGGAAACGGACAAAACAGCAGTACTTGTTGTTTAAGTGATTTCTTTGTGTGACGAATCAACAACAACAACGATGTTATAGATCATAGTAAACACGTACCGTTCGGAATGAGGAATTGATAGACAGGATTGCACGAAACAAGTGACAGTGTTGTTGACAGTGAAAGAAAGCCGATAGTGGCTACACTTGTAAGCGTTCGTGGCAGCATCATGATGGTGAATTTCAAGAAGGAAGATCAACAATATGAGTTGCTTGGAAACCTCATTTTTTATTGTTGTTGGCTTATGTTTGATGATTTTTTATCTTGTGAACGAAATGAATCCTCTCGGGAAGTTGATCGAACACCACAAACAATTCTACCGTACGTAATCCACAGTAGGAACGGATGTACTACTATTCCGGAATCCGGAATACTACGGTAATTAACAGTAAAGAGTAGATAGACCATGATGAGATGATTGATGAGACACGTGCCGGCCACGTGCACCACGAACGTACTGGAGTACGTTTTTACTACGGTAGAACTACCGGTAGCTACCGGTAGTAAGAGGAAACAATAGGTATCATACACTGAACGAGGTTTGGGGAATGGGGAATCAAAAATCGGCAGCTTTCGGATGTCGAATGTCGACGATCGCTCGGTATTGCGATAGTAGTACATGGACTTTGCAAGTCGTAGTACCTTCATACCCTACTTGACGATATGACGCTCAAAAACACTTGATTCCATTGGTTGTTGTCTTCAAAGTCAATCCTATATTTTATACAATTTAGGCTCCTGATTCAAAAAGATGTATTTGTAACCGTTCGACAGTGAAACTGTATCGTCCATAAGACTTTTCATGGTATGTATGTCGCATGGCACATTCACAAAGGTTGTTTTTGACTGCCCAGCACGAAGCTCTTCAACGACGGCAAAATGCCTGTATCTCCGCCCTTTTTCGGGCTTACTTGTTCTCAATACAACAAAACGTTCGCGTGATGGTTTGGAAAGGCAATCGTATCGTCCATACCACTTTGTAAGGTATGTATCTCGCCCGGCACATTCACAAAGGGTGTTTTTGACTGCCCACCAAGCGCTTCAACCACAACCAAAAGAAACTCGGCCGATTTTCGAGCTTACTTGTTCTCAATACAACAAAACGTTCGCGTGATGGTATAGAAAGGCAATCGTATCGTCCATACCACTTTGTAAGGTATGTATCTCGCCTGACACGTTCACAAAGGGTGCTTTTGACTGCCCACCAAGCGCTTTCACGGCAACCAAAAGACATGAAACTCGGCCGATTTTCGAGCTTACTTGTTCTCAATACAACAAAACGTTCGCGTGATGGTATAGAAAGGCAATCGTATCGTCCATACCAATTTGTATGGTATGTAGCTCGCCTGACACGTTCACAAAGGGTGTTTTTGACTGCCCACCAAGCGCTTTCACGGCAAAATCGGCCGATTTTCGAGCTTACTTGTTCTCAATACAACAAAACGTTGACATGATTGTATAGAAAGGCAATCGTATCGTCCAGACCACTTTGTATGGTATGTATGTCGCCTGACACGTTCACAAAAGGTGTTTTTGACTACCCACCTAGCGCTTTCACGGCAACCAAAAGACATGAAACTCGGCCGATTTTCGAGCTTACTTGTTCTCAATACAACAAAACGTTGACATGATTGTATAGAAAGGCAATCGTATCGTCCAGACCACTTTGTATGGTATGTATCTCGCCTGACACGTTCACAAAGAGTGTTTTTGACTGCCCACCAAGCGCTTCAACCACAACCAAAAGACATGAAACTCGGCCGATTTTCGAGCTTACTTGTTCTCAATACAACAAAACGTTGACATGATTGTATAGAAAGGCAATCGTATCGTCCAGACCACTTTGTATGGTATGTATCTCGCCTGACACGTTCACAAAGAGTGTTTTTGAATGCCCACCAAGCGCTTCAACCACAACCAAAAGACATGAAACTCGGCCGATTTTCGAGCTTACTTGTTCTCAATACAACAAAACGTTGACATGATTGTATAGAAAGGCAATCGTATCGTCCAGACCACTTTGTAAGGTATGTATCTCGCCTGACACGTTCACAAAGAGTGTTTTTGACTGCCCACCAAGCGCTTCAACCAAAAGACATGAAACTCGGCCGATTTTCGAGCTTACTTGTTCTCAAAACAACAAAACGTTGACATGATTGTATAGAAAGGCAATCGTATCGTCCAGACCACTTTGCATGGTATGTATGTCGCCTGACACGTTCACAAAAGGTGTTTTTGACTACCCACCTAGCGCTTTCACGGCAGCCAAAAGACATGAAACTCGGCCGATTTTCGAGCTTACTTGTTCTCAGTACAACAAAACGTTGACATGATTGTATAGAAAGGCAGTCGTATCGTCCATGCCACTTTGTATGGTATGTATGTCGCCTGACACATATTCAAAGGGTGTTTTCGACTGCCCATCAAGCGCTTTTACGACACCAAAATGAATTTATCTCAGCCGTTCTTCGAGATTACGTGTTCTCAATACAACAAATCGTTCACGTAATGGTGTAGAAAGGGAATGGTATCGTCCGTTCCATGCAATCCCGTAGGTATGTGGCCTAACCTATGCTGAAAGAGTGTCCTCTACCTCCTTCCATGACAAGATTTATAAAAGATTTGTAAATCGCATCGTCTCACACGTTTTGAGTCACGGTTTTGACGTCATGGATTCTACCTTGGAAATTCCTTCGCCTTGAGGAATTCTTTCGCCTACATCTGGAGCGAACCTTAAAAAGGAGGAAAGATGAGAATACTGCTGGATTCAGTATCAATTCCTCGTACACGTTTACAGAATTGTATCTTCTACGTATTTACACATTGGTGAACGAAACGAAACAAAGCGTTCACCTGTAATCACAATTTAGAATATCATTAGTTTACATTCGACTTTCATCAGTTACTGTAAGCCTGCTGGATCTCTGACCCTGAGATCTTGGTGTATTGGACGCATCAAGCAGGATATTCTTAGACCGGCTCCCTTCTGGAGATATCCCTGGTCTTTCTTTCAAGTTATCGTAATCGCTGTTAGCCTCACCGAACCTGCCGGAGTTTTTGTTCCCTACATACAAGGAACCAAGACTCCAAACCTTTATATTTTTCGTCAGATTAACAGTCGCAATTGACTCTTGAGCCAACAAAAGTCAATTGTAGACAACCCATTCTCACAACTCGCTTTCGTCTCTACACACCACATATTGCAGCGTGTAGAGGCAACAGCGACATTACGATGCCGCTCACTAAGAGCCAACGGGCACAGTCTCTCCAGCACATTCTGACGAATGTGTTCGATCTCGAAGCTGAAGACCCACTCAGAGCAGCATTACGCGACGACGGCATCGTCGGCATTTACGATCTCGTCAATATGGAGAGAGAGCACGTGGGAAGCCTGACCTACCTCGACGAGGTTGATGGAACCTCGGCATTTACGATCTCGTCAATATGGAGAGAGAGCACGTGGGAAGCCTGACCTACCTCGACGAGGTTGATGGAACCCAACAGAGAGTCCTAGTCCCCAGGGGAACAAGGCGGCTTATTACCATCCTCCAAGACTTTCTCAGGTACAAGGTTGCAATGGGGGAACCAATTGAAAACGATTGGACTGGAATCACCCAGGAGCAATTCGACGAATTCAGAATTGGTGATGCCTACCTTCATGCAAATGCGATGGCCAATGGCGGAGCACCCGACTTTAAGCCTGTCGTAAACTCTTCCACAAGTACTCCTCTTGTCCAAACTCCTTCGGCAACGACGTCCGCACAACCATCGGCTGTCGAGATGTTCAAGAAAGGGATCAAGAGAGATCAAGAAGTTTTACGGCCCATCAAGACCTCCATGGATGCTGTCTTGGAACCCAAGGTGCAAACATCCAAAGGGAAGGAGGCAATACAGGAGCACGAAGCCACCAAGGATGCTCCAGCAGCTTATGCCAACCTCATGGAACATCACAGGAAGTCAACTGCTGCGGACATTGAAGTCAGAAAGACAAACACCGTCGCCGCTACCATTAGTGATGGGAAACTCAAAGGAACTACATCCGAGTTTCTAACTAACTGGACCAACGGATTGAAGCCCTATGAGAATCTAGTGGGAAGTAGTTATGCCTTCGAGGAGGATGAAAAAGTTATGCACCCTTCTCAAGCTATTACCACAGTTTCAGCACTTCGACAAGTCAAGCTTATGGCAGACATGCTGCAGGTGCTCACCAAGCATCCCATTGACTTCCAGCAGTATTCTAGACTCTTGTCTGCTGCTGCAGTTCAATATGATGACTCCCTGACACATGAGGACGATCCTTGGGACCCTGGAGGTTCTTTTGACCTTGATTCTCCAGTATCTCATCTTGAAGCTAAAACCCGCATGTCTACACTGCAAAGGCAGAGAAGCCAATCCATGGAGAATCCATACCATGGAAGAAAGCTTTACCAACGCAATCTCTGTGAAGACATGGAGGAGTTCCAAGACTCTTCAGTTGATTCCCCTGTTGAGACAGTGCAGTGCAATGACGAGCTTCAGGATCACAACGCTCTGCATTGGCAACCTTCCAGGTTTCCACCTCGCAACATTCGGGCAATATTGTCATCCGAAGGCAAGAGAGCACCCGTACGCCAAGTCAGCACATGTCTTACATCAAGACCTGTTATCCATAGGGTTTCCTCTGAACAGTTGGAATGGTTCAAGAATTCGGTCTGTGATCGATCTATTCATGTTGGTGAGATGCAAAGGATCAAAAGAGCGAATGGCTACATCATCCCTATAAGGAAATCACATGATCTGCCCTATGTATCTACGGATAAAGAGTTCGACACCCTACCTCATATTGTGTTGACGTCTGACAACACTGCCATCATAAATTTTGATCATGAGGAAGAGGATGATCAATGGATTGATGCCGTTGAAGGCATCCGTGCAACCTTTCAACACGTCACCCAACTTGCAAGGAGTTCCACCGATACCCCACTTCAGACAGTACTCAGGTCACAAAATCCAGCCTTGAATGCAATCCGGTCCAGTGCCACCCCAGCTGTCGATTGTGGAGCCACACCATGCCAAGTGTTAGTATGGATGAACACTAATGTAAATCCAATTCAAACCAGCACACAGCTTGTCAAGTCACTTGAAAACAACGTACGATGCTGGGGAGCACCAACCAAATTTGTCTCTGACAGTACCCCCATAGACATCTCTGGGAGAGCCAATAGGAACCTAATGAGTCAACTTATGGGGAGACAACATTCAATCCATCTCCCAAGACAAGTGAACTTGTTCCAACATTTCGTCTGTGACAGACCTGTCCATGTTGGATGGATGCAGCGGAATAAGACTACTGATGGTTGCATCATTCCAATTGCCACTGCAGATGGACCATCCAGTGTCAACAGGAGACCTTCCACAGGCCGGGAGTTCAATACCCTTTCCCATGTTATTATGACCTCTTATAACACATGGAACCCTGGAGATGGTGAATTGTCTGATGCCATCAACCTTCAACTCGGCACAATTGCTGGGGAGGCTAGGTCACCTGACCCTGTCAGGCCCACTATCTTTTCAAATTTTTTCGATTTGTCACATTTTTCAGATGATAGGACTGACAATTTAACAGATGACAGGAGCAATTATGTCGATTCAAGATCTGAAGACAATGAAACGGAAGGTAATCTCATCATCAATGAGAATGGAGATACTACGGTACTGTTAGACAACCTGGTGGGAACCTACTACCTGATGAATCTAGATGTTGGAATGAACAAGAATCATGACGGCAACCTTGAAGCAGACTCCAAGAAGAATGTATTTCTTTGCACAATGATGGATCTATTTAATAGAGATGGGGAGAATCCGGTACTTTGGAAGTGTAAGAAAATTACCTCTCACCAACGTCCTCTTCGGCAAGAAGACAGAGACTACAGAGGATCTGCTAAGGATGTCCTTCAGGAACAGGAGACAGGGGAGATCTCAGGGATTGATGATCCTCTGATATATGCTATCTGTGTCATGAAGAAGAAAGAGCCTCGTGTTTGGGAGTTTCTAGCTTTACATGTTGAAGATCTATCAACCACCAGACCGCAAATCCAGAAGCCCATTAACCAGTTGACCTCCTTGAAACTTTCTGAATGTAAGCTGAAAGGCACTGGGGAGATTTTCAATCACCTCATAATGCAGTACAGTCAAATTGAAGACAGGACACTGTACTCGGAACACAAGAAACTCCCTAAGATCATTGGTGGATATGTCCTACTCTTTGTCTCCAAGTCCAGAATGAACTGCCATGCCCCTGCAAAGAAAGGTGATCACCCAGAAACGGACATGTCTAGGTTTATGGATGAAGACTCACTGATTGGAGCTCTCCAATGGTTCTCTGGATACTTCGAGAGAATTCAGAGGAACTACTCATATCTCCACAGGATGAGTGAACCCAAGATTTGGTCAAGGAATGAAGAACCTAATTATTTCGGTCTCTTTATTTATATCTTTGGCTGGCCCAAGCCTGCTTATGGTTTTGTCTCAGAACTACATTCGGATAATGCACCTGAATTTTTTGATCCATTACATCATTCGAGGGAAGCTGTCACTGCGGGCATCAAGTGTGTCACACGCATCCCGATTAAAATTAACCCTGGCAATATGCTAAGCAAGGTCTTCCTGATCCATGGGACTCACATACGTCCATTGATGAGAAGTTTTCAAGTAGTCATGTCTCTTGCTGAACTCAATGGTCTTGAGTTGTGGTCAAAGGAAATTGGCAATACCCATTTGGAATCTTACCTGGATAGAGAAAATCGTGCCCTCATCATCTGGAGAGCTTTCTATGGTTTAAACTTGAGTGGACAAGAGTGGCATGACAAGCTGCATGATTGCCTTGTGGCACTAGCATCATTCCCATGCAGGGTAGAGCCTGACATTTGGATGAGGAAGAATGGGGAGCTCCAAGTTTCGGAATACATTGTTTTGTATATTGGTGATTTATCAAGTGCCATGCAGCGTCCCCGGGTACTCATTGGCGGTCTGACTCCAAAATTTTTTGAATTCGAATTGAAATGTATCTGGAAGGTTTTTCATCATTTGCGAATGCAGTTCCGCCAGGACAAGGACCATGCCCTACGCTTGGAACAAAAGAGGTATCTGATGAAGATGATTGATGGATTTTTTAAGCCAAGACCCAAAGAAGATGCTTCCCTTGAGAGGGGAAGCCACCCCAAGATGAACACATCTCCAACTCTGGACGAGGAGAAGTCCAAATTCTATCAATCACTTATCGGTGCACTCCAATGGATTTTCACCATTGGCTGGTTTAACATCTTTCCTACCTTGATCATCATGTCATTTATTCAGGATGCCCCTAAATACAGACACTTGGAGAAGATCATGAGGATCCACTCTTGCCTAAGCTTTGTAAGGGGTAACACTGCCGGAACAGATCAAAACCGCAACACATGTACATGAACTGACGATGTGGGGAGTGACAAGATTTATAAAAGATTTGTAAATCGCATCGTCTCACACGTTTTGAGTCACGGTTTTGACGTCATGGATTCTACCTTGGAAATTCCTTCGCCTTGAGGAATTCTTTCGCCTACATCTGGAGCGAACCTTAAAAAGGAGGAAAGATGAGAATACTGCTGGATTCAGTATCAATTCCTCGTACACGTTTACAGAATTGTATCTTCTACGTATTTACACATTGGTGAACGAAACGAAACAAAGCGTTCACCTGTAATCACAATTTAGAATATCATTAGTTTACATTCGACTTTCATCGGTTACTGTAAGCCTGCTGGATCTCTGACCCTGAGATCTTGGTGTATTGGACGCATCAAGCAGGATATTCTTAGACCGGCTCCCTTCTGGAGATATCCCTGGTCTTTCTTTCAAGTTATCGTAATCGCTGTTAGCCTCACCGAACCTGCCGGAGTTTTTGTTCCCTACATACAAGGAACCAAGACTCCAAACCTTTATATTTTTCGTCATTCCAAAGGTGTTCATGACGACCAAAAGACGGCTTTCTACACCGTTTTTCGAGATGGGTAATTTGTCAATACGACACAATGCTTCCGCAAGGATAGTAGAAGAGGATTCGATCGTCGGTTCCATGTCATCTTGTAGGTACGTCGCTTGATAGAGGCACAAAGGGTGTTCTTGACTCTCTCTCTCTCAAAACTTTTTCGTGACATCCAAAAGACATATGTCTCCACCCTTTTTTTGAGATGATTGTTTCTCAACAGGGCATAATGTTTTGCAAATTGGTTATAGAAGGAGATTATGTCGTCCATTTGATGATATCTCGTAAGTATCTCGCCTGACCGAGACTGAATGGGTGTTTTTGACTGCCCTGCAAATGTTTTTGTGACGTCCAAAAACATGTATCTCCGCCGTTTTTCGAGATGATTATTCCTCAATACTACGAAACGTCTGTGTAATGATAGCAAAAGGAAGTTGCATCGTCCGTTCCATGTAATCTTGTAGGTATGTCAACTGACCGAGGCCGAAAAGGTTGCTTTTGAATGCCTTGCAGGCGTTTTCATGACGACCAAAAGACGTTTATCTCCGCCGTTTTCGGAGTTTACTGTTTCTCCATGCGATACAATGTTTTGGTATCTATTGAACAATGAAACTGCATCGTCCGTTGTATGGAAGGTAGGTTGTATTTTTATGTTGCCTGACCGAGGCTGAAAATGTGTTTTTGCCTGCCTTCCAAGCGTTTTCGTGACGACCAAAATACTTGAATATCATCACTGATTTTTGAAGATGGTTGTTTCCTAATGCCGCAATATGTATCAATATTGGTAAAAACAGAGAACTGTATACTGTTCCATGTCGCCTGACAGAAACAGAAAGACTGTTTGGCTGCGAGTGCTGTAAAAGAAGTTTGGACACTACAGTACTAGTATGACCTTAAAAACCGGTTGCTACATCCTTTTCAGGGACGATTATTTTTGATTTGACACAACCTTGATATTAAGGATACGGAAAAGGTAATCGCATAGTCCATTTCTCATGGCGCAGAGCACGCTTGCTGTCTCCGTAGCTGTCGAGGATGTTTGATTGTGTTGTTGTTGTGTCCTGTCAAGTCACAATCCCGTCTGGCGATGAATGAGTGAGATTTGAGAGAAGACAACATGACCAGATCGCCATGGTATTTTATTAATTGGACGTCAATATAACTGCTTGGGGAGAATCACTGTAAATAACTGTAATACAACCATGATACCCTCGTGCTGGGAAGAACACACCAGATGATGGATAGATCCCAAGAAGATGATCTGCGCAACTTCGAAATGTAGTGAGAAATTGTTCTCGGAAGAAAAGCATGTCATGGTTCCTGACTTACAGAAGTTCCATGTCTCCATTGGTGTTTGAAGCTATCGTCTTTTTTGAAGAAAATCGAAAGTTGCTTTCTGGAATATGAGTGTATACATTATTATACACATACAGCGCTCAAGCCATGCGCATATCCCTACTTTTTCTTACCGCCCACTTTCGGGCGGTAAGCTTTACGATCGATCGAGTCAAAAACTCTTACCGCCCACTCGAGTGGGCGGTAAGAGCCCCTTTTCAACTACTTATATCTTTTTTCCCTCCAGTTATTGTCGCTCCTTTAAAGCTACGGATCGCTTGCACACAACAAAAACAAACTCTCTCCGTCTTCGAATTTTTCATTTACGGGCCTTACTACTGAGGAAAAGATCTCTTTTGTCGCCCCCAATAGGGATTCGGGTTATTCATGGCGCGCCAAACGATTTCCTGGGGCGCCACAACATCATCATGGGTGCGCCACAACCACCAACAGCAAGATCAAGGTGGATACCCTCGTATTTGATGACACAAAAACTGTCTGGACGCTTTCGGAAACATGACGCCAGACCCCATGAAAGCAATTCCGGCAGAGCTGAAAGCTTTCCAGGACGGCTGGGAAGAGATAACGGACGATAGCCAGCCATACGAAGTAGTAATGGAGGATGACTTCTCCCAGGAGTACTCAGCAAAGAGGATGTGCGACATTCTTGGCCACATCGCAAAGCGGCTTACCTCCCTCATCGCACAAAGAGGGAAGACGGTGAATCGCGTTGCCGTTCTGGACATGCTTCTTGTAGCCGTTTCAACGTTTCCAACGACGTCGCATTCGCAGAATCGATGAAGAATGCGACCAGCCACAATATCACTCTCATGGAACGGGATCGCTTCATCGCCATCCAAAGTTGCACCCGCGGGTACGCCCAAGCTGGAAGAACTGCGTCCGTCGAGTCGAATGCCTGGATGCAACAGGGGGCGTTGCTCAGGAAAATGAAGGAGATCGAGGTCGCCTTATTCGCCAGAAGCGTCGACGTACTCCTCCACATAGAAAGTGGATTCATTGTCCTGGACGATGAACTAATAGCCTCCAGGGCTGCCGACGTTGAAAGCAAGGTAGTTTCTAACAGGAAAAGGGGCAAGGAAGGTCCAGTAGCGGATTGCGTAGCGTGTTCCATGCTGAGTACCTGCCTTGGAATGCGTTTGCGTGTGAAGAATGATTCCAGCAACGTCGCTCGTCTACTGGATTCACTTTGTATCCCAACAAACGCAAAATGCGGAATCGAGCTTGCTTTTGATCGGGGGTACGGCAAGCTCCCTGCAGTGCTGGCCGCGGCTGAACGTAATCTTGACGTCATAACCATCGCAGGAACGTTGGGCTCCAGACACCCTTTCAACACTGTAGAGGAGTGGAACGCTGCTGTGCAACGGCGGGCACATAACCCAGAGGAGATCCGAAATTGGGAATTGCAATGCAGCCGGTGGTTGCTCGCAAAAGACAAATTTCTTGGGTGCGAAGTTCGTGTCGCAAAAAGGCAAAAACCTGACTCTCAGAGGGGGATAAAATGGATGAGGACGACATAGAGGCGGAGGAGACGGAAGAACAATACTATGACGACGTTTATTTCCCTGAGGACATTGATTCCCTTGAGGATTCCTCGGAGGAAGAGGAGGAGGAGGAAGAGGAGGAGGATTCGGAATAACTTTCACGTATCTGTTGTCCGTAGTCTAGCAGGTTGTTGTGAAATCATTTTATATCTAGATAGTAAGATTGTAGTAAGATTGGTGAAGTAGCAATCGTTACAACGAAAATACAGAAGTGTACTACGTAGTCTCAAGATTGACTAGGTCGACTAGATCGTCGTAGGCCTAGTACTCAATCCTCGTTAAACCCTTACCGCCCAGTGGTAGTGGGCGGTAAGGATTTGTGTATCTCTGGTACACAGTCTACGTTACCGCCCACTAAAAGTGGGCGGTACCAAAAAAGTAGGGATATTGACGAAATTTATAAAAGGTTATCTCATTCGGATGAGTCAATCAAGACTATATAAGTTCTGGCACTCATTGGATGAATGTCGACGTAGTCCACCAACAACACGAAACACTTCTGAACACGGAAAACGTTATTACATTTTACATACATTAACTGTAAGATATCTCACAATTCTAATTTACTTTGCACGCAACACGGCCGAATCAGCAGCACTGTATTCCCTTGGATTAATCACCCAAGTCTCCCCTAGTAGCCTGACCAGTAGCTAGTTGAGAAACAGATACAGACAAGGTAGAGAATTGTCCCACTCAATCCTTTATTTTTCTCGTTAGATTAACAGTCGCATCTGTCTTTCAGACTGAGTGACTCTCGCGAGAAAACAACAAGACGGAGCTTTTTTTCCATCGACAAGGAAGAATACACTGCTCGAACCCCTCTTCTTTTTGTGTGTATCATACAGCTGACCACTGACCACACGTCCTTTAGACGCGCACATATCCACAACGGAGCCGTCTGCAACAACGGAACAACGTCCGTTCTGGCTATCACGACGATCAACAACGAGACATAGCCCATCCACGGTAGACGGACGACTGACAGACTAAGGCGAAGCCCCGAACCGCGGACGATCGACAGACCGAGGCGAAGCTCCGAACCGCGGACGACGCACAGGCGGAACGGGCGACGGACAGACAATCAGAGAATCCACGAAACTCCAAGATGGTTGCTACGAAGGCCCAGCAAAAGGATGCCCTCAAGCATGTACTTGAGAACGTATCATATTCGCTGAGGAAGCAAATGGCCCAATCGCACGAGCACTCAGTGCAGCATCGATTCAAACCGTGCTTGACATGACTGCCATGCGGTATGACGACATTTACGAGCTCAACCACATAGGCGACAACGGTACCACCGTCATTGACTTACCTAAGTACAAGTGCAGCTTGATCCTTCTATTCGCCTCCCACCTTCCAACAACCACAGTGTACCGGATCCTGTCGAACATTTCAAACCAGGAATCCCACAGAGCGTCATCCTTCAAGTTTCTGAATTGGGCGACGTCTCATTTGATGCCTCGTTTGAAGTGTTCGACAGGATCCGGTACACTGCGGTTGTTGGAAGGTTGTGTTGTCGGTGAGGATTTGGCGCCGTTGTTCATGAAAAACAACGCATCAGAGGTGATGCGGTATTGGCTGAAATCCTCTTGTGTGATGGTGATCCAACCATCGGGTTCGGGTTTGACGGGCCTTCCAGCGCGGTCAAGCCAGCTGAGGTAGGAGGCGAATAGAAGGATCAAGCTGCACTTGTTCAAGCATTGAGCGATCCCAAAGGCTTCGCATTCAAACTTAAAGGCACAGGTCCCATGGGTTTTCATCTACAATGTGACGTAGATGATCTCGCCATAGCCATGAAGGATCCAGCACCTTTCGTTCAACCATTGAGCGATCCCAAAGGCTTCGCATTCAAACTTAAAGGCACAGGTCCCATGGGTTTTCATCTAGGATGTGACTTCTTTAGAGAAGAAGACGGCACATTGGCCATGTCCCCGAAGAAATATATTGAACGGATGACCGACGGATATATCCGGATGTTCGGTTCCAAGCCAAACGTTCACGTATACTCCCCATTAGAGAAAGGGGACCATCCTGAGTTGGATGCCACACCGCTCCTCGATCCTGAGGGTATACAACAGTACCAGTCACTTGTCGGGTCCATGCAATGGGCAATCTCTTTGGGACGACTGGATATATGCACGGCGATTACTACATTATCCAGTTTCAACGCTGTACCAAGGGTCGGGCATCTAGAACGAGCCAACCGTGTTGTCGGGTACCTTAACCGGTTCAAGGATGCCGCAATCAGATTCCGTACTGGCCTACCTGACGTGACCGACTTACCATCACATGTCAATGATTGGACGTATTCGGTATACGGTAACGTATGGGAGATCATTCCACAGGATATTCCACAACCTCTCGGCAAACAAATTCAACTGATACACTATGTCGACGCCAATCTATACAATGATTGGACCACAGGGAGATCGGTTACCGGAATCTTACATTTCATTAACCAGACTCCCATAGCATGGTTCTCCAAGAAACAATCGACCGTTGAGACCGCAACATATGGATCAGAGTTCGTTGCAGCACGAACAGCTGTAGAACAAATCATTGATATCAGAACCACATTGAGATACCTCGGTGTTCCTGTATCAACTTCGTCCATGATTTTTGGAGACAACGAGGCAGTTGTAAACAGTTCTATTGACCCTAACGCGAAACAACACAAACGACATACCGCGTTGTCATTTCATAGAGTACGGGAAGCAATTGCATTGGGTATGGTTAAGTTCTGTCATGTACCCGGCAACATTAATCCGGCTGACGTACTTAGTAAACATTGGGGTCATTCAGATGTATGGCGGCAACTACAGGCATTACTTTTCTGGAAAGGCAATACTGATGGTATTCCTGATGACGGCGACACCAACGTTACAGCCGATGTCGATGACACACCTGTCGCGAGATAAGGGGAGTGACGAAATTTATAAAAGGTTATCTCATTCGGATGAGTCAATCAAGACTATATAAGTTCTGACACTCATTGGACATCGAGGATGAATGTCGACGTGGTCCACCAACAACACGAAACACTTCTGAACACGGAAAACGTTACATTTTTACTTTAGTACTTTGTATTACCTAGCTAGCTAGTAAGGTCTGCTGTTAGGTAGTTATCGTTGCAATCTCAGCGTAGGCTCGAGACTATCGACCGTGACTGTGAATACGTCCCGTCAATATGAATTACGACATCATGGGGTCGTAATAATGACTACTCCGGACTCCGGAGGAGTACGTATGGTACCTGTACGAGGTGTACGTCGTAATCCAGTACGGTACTCCGTAGCCTTCTGTACCGTATGTAGCTATCGGAATTCCTGAAGCTACTGGAGACTACCATTTTCTACGGCTATATAGCTAGCATAAATAATAGTTCTTTGATGCAAAAACCATAAATTGTAATCATTTATCATACCTACCAATGGATCAAAATCCAAGAAATTAAAAAGAGATTTGTTGCAGATCTGAATAGGTCCCATCGTTGAATCGGAACGAAGAAAGAAAAAAAAAAAGTGGACGACTCGTACTGCGAGAGTAGAGTCAATACCAATGAATCGTCCGTGTATTCATCGCCCTCCCGTCGTGTGGTCGTTGTCCATCGAGGTTCTTTCCGGGTCTACCCTGTCGTTTTCCACCACCATGGAAACGCCAATGATACCGATTCTTCGGTTCTCGAGTTGTAATCTTGACAGGTTACCTCCTCCCAATAGGGGCCGTCGTCTTCTTCTTTGGCCATTGGGATCTCTCGAATGTTGTTCCTGTTCCACCTCACTCTCTTCTTGGGGGTCCTTCCGGCTACCAATCGGTACATTGCATAACGGACATGCATTTTTCCGTTGCACCCATGTTTTCAAACAGTCTACATGGAATTCATGGTTACATCGCAAATCTCCGATCCGATCTCCCTCCTCGAGGGGGGCAAAACAAATCGTACAGGAATGTTCATCGTACGAATTGACGTCATTGTCATGATGATCTTCGTCAGGGACGTCGTCGTCCGGACTGCAACTACCCCCTTCGTTCCTAGTATCTTTCAGATCAATCGTTGTACCGTTGGAATCCTCAGTGGTGGTAATTGGTTCATTGTCGTTCAATGACGTCTCTCCACGGGAAGGGGCATCTCCACTTGTCGGGACGACGGAACCAAGTTCAATCGACGACACCAACGGAGTAGCAGCGGCATCTTCGCTCATCGAATCATCGCCCACTTCTGTCCAATCTGTCGAGTGATGATGATTATTATGATTGTTGGTCCATCGTTTCACTTTCAATTCCAATTGCGGTGCTGGAAGTCCCTGTTGT
The DNA here is from genome assembly GCA_019154785.2 of Nitzschia inconspicua. Taxonomy (NCBI): domain Eukaryota; phylum Bacillariophyta; class Bacillariophyceae; order Bacillariales; family Bacillariaceae; genus Nitzschia; species Nitzschia inconspicua. The sequence continues at coordinate 3,177,333 of JAGRRH010000020.1, forward strand.
CGCCGTCGTCGTTCTCGATTGTATTCCTCATGTCGCCAAATCCATTGTACCTGTAACATCAAATTTTGTTCGAACCGATGTCGCTGCCACGACCACCAGTTGTGCCTTCTGGTATCATCGTTCCTTGGATTGTTATTGTTGGAATTAAGCATCCGATCGAAGAACCGTTCGTTGTAATGCGGTAGTAGGCACGATTTGACGCATTCACCGGCAGTGTGTCCATGAATGGTGCACAAACAAATCACCGACAAACCAAAGTACCACAACAAGATGAGGGGCCATGCATTCCGTGCCACGACTTGTTGCATTTTGACTGAGTAACATGCCACTGGCATGGTACCGTCCACCGGTACTCCACAATACGATGCATCCGCATTGCACAAATGCAACTCATCCGCCGTGGAGGAACTTGCCGTTGTAGTGGTACCGGACGGGGACGAGGATGATGATGAACTGAACCGATTCCTTCCATTGTAGCAAAGACAGGGTCGGATGAAAAAGATCTCACCATTTCGGTAGTTATCTACCGTAAAGTTGGACACCGTCCCATCCATGTCTCCATCAATACCACCATCACCGATTACATCATTTTGGTTTTGAAGGATTCTCCCATTATTTTGTTCCTTGGACAATGAAATTTTCAATGCCGGTGACTGCTCGTACTGTTCTTCCAACTGAGTTTGAGACATCAACAAGAAAGGTGAAATTTGCTGCAAACTTCGTCGGAGAAATGATCGATTTTGGTGTTTATCATCATCATGATGGGATGGTATAGATGTTGCAGCCCCACTGGCACTTTCTGTTGCTGGCGAAGAAGAATTGAACACATTTTTATTATCAACATCATCCACTAACACCATTGATGGTGGCGTATATTCATCGTCGTTGGTGTTATTGTGGCTGCTGCTTCCACCACCAAGGTTGTGATTGACAAATATCAATCGATTTGTTGCAGTGTCAATAGCGACAGCTTCCACACTTCCCGTTGGACAAATTTGAGCATACCACTCTCCGGAGACCGGTTGAGCAACGACCGAAACAAAGAACAAAACAACCGCAACTGATATCAAGAATCGAGGGAAGGATCTATCCCCAAACCTCCTCACAATGGGATGAGCAGGATCATGACGTTCGTTCCTCCTGCTCCAACACCGACGATTTCCAAGCATCAATTCTTCCTGTGAGGATGGTGGTAGTGGTGCCATTGCCGTATTGTGTGTATTTTATTTTGTGTCGATCTCCACAGGACGGTTTTTTCTGTTGCTACTCTGTTCTACTATTGAATGGATCAATCGTACATCCTCTTGATACGATTCCGTTTATTTTTTTGGGGCCACCATTCGCTGGAAGCAATTATTTTTTCTTCCAACACCGCAAGAGAACTGTTGTTGCCTCTCCACAGGCCAGATTGGACATGGGACGATGCTTGATACGACTGACTGTGAATGGTACAATGGTACTACCCACCGCCCACCGCATGTGTCACCAGGTGCCGGATTGCTCATTTTCTGGTCGCGTTTAGTGCCCGCGCCTACTATCCCCGGCCAAACTGCATGATAAATAACATTGTAAGTATAATAACTACCGTAGAAACCATAAACACGCGACGTTCTTGGAGTAGAACGGACCTTTCACTCTCTACCACTGGAATAGGTATCATAGTAGTACCTGATACTTCGAACCACGGAACGTACTCGGAGTAGGTACTTTACAGCAGTTAAACTGCAAGTCGTAACCTCGAAACACTGGTATCATACTATCATACCCGGAGTAGAACCAACGACGGTCTACTAAAAAATAAGTCTACCCGAAGTACTACATGGTACTACCGGTACCTGGTACATACCTACATACGTACGAGGAGTAAATGTTGGTTCACAGTCAATTCATAGCTAACTGTATAAGGTACAGGCTGACGTCTCTACTGAAATTGAAGAAGCCGCATAACATATACCGACTACGGTAGACGAGGTAGCACCTACAAACCAGCTTGTTGTGGGCTTACCCACCTATCGCAAAAGGAGCAGGAAAAATCATGCAATAGAGCAGGAAGTAACTTTCCATCATCGTCCACTCAGCAGCACTTCTCTGTCGCTTCCCGCTACTACTACCATGAACTGGAAAGACAGAAGAAGAACCAAAATCTCACATGAATGAAGAGAAAGAAATGCCAGACTTCCACGTAGTAGAAATGTCGGTGCCCAACGTGGTAGTTTCGGACTACTACAAAGGAGAGAGAAAATACTTCCGATCGAACAGCGGTGAATGCAGGGTGCCGTTGACTGTGAATAATAAGCAAAATAGCAATCAGTAGTAGCTCTGTACAAACTACTACCGGTTGTGGGACCATAATATTATCTTCCGTTGCACTACTGATCCACCATCATGGACCTTCTTCGGATGCTTTCGTACACCAGAGAATTTGTTTTACGGGAGCAAACCTTCCGGTAGACTACGGGCACTATCATTTCACAGGGTACTGGAGTAGTTCCAGAAACTCTGACTTTACCTGACTTTACCTAAGAAAAGACATGGCGTTTCTTTCTCCTACTTACAGTTAATTAACTTTACGAGAAAGGGAAAGATGGTTGACGGATGATGATTCACTGTCAGTTCGGAGTATTTTTCTCTCGATCACAAGCCTCTTGGCATATCGGAGGAACTACTATATCTAGTACGTACCGGTAGTATTATTTACAGTTTTATTACGACAAGGATTATTAATAATACTTCGAACACTACTTCGAACGTAGAAGAAGGGTTTTTCTTAAGCCGAAAAATTATTAGGTTTCGGTAGCTTATTTACAGCGGAAAATGTCATCAAGAAAAAGAATAATGACCCGTATGTAAAAACAACAGCAATTCACTATGAACAAGGATCGATTGATTTGGTGCTCGATTCTTTACTTACTGTTATTACAGTTACTATTATACTGGTAGAGGGATAAAATGGGAAGGGACGTTTCTCCGATTTGCAGGTATCGATGGAATCGTTACTTAGACGTGAATGCAACGTCAGAAGTGAGTGACTCTGATGACAGCTGTAGTTTACAGTTAAACATGATGTAAATTAACCAAATTCGTACTCCACAAAAAGAAGATCACAAAGAAGAATACTTATCTCTCGCTACAATGCAATCCCTTCAGTCACATAAATCAGTCAAGGCAAAGCCGCCCATACAGTACAAAAGCCGACGATTCACTTTCACTCCCCCATAGTTTTGCTTCATCTTGTCCTACGTTCTTCTTCAAAGAATTCCATAGTCGTGGAAAAAATCATCTCACATTTTTTCAGTTTTGGTCAAGATGACGAGCCAACTTGACTCTCTTACTTCTATCGCAAATCACATTGTGAGAGGCGATTACGATCTCACTATCTTTCTCTTGACGGAATCTCTCAAAACGCTCAGAGCAGAGGTCGTAATGAAGATGGAGGAGGAATGCCGCAGTCGGTCTGCCGAATCGTCACAAGACATGTTTGAGATTCACTTCGTTGCTGCTGCCGAATCTTCAGACTTTCGAAATCAAGGTAGGATTCCAATTTTCGGTCAGCCGCTCGTGGTGCGATGTGCCTTGGGAGTCATAGTCCCGCCTGAGACGTTGTCCTTCGTTGCAACGTACAATCTTGCCCTTGCCTACCAACTCAAGTATTATCATGAGGAAATCCAAAATGTCTCAAACTTGCGCAAGGCAGCCAACCTATACAAGTGTTCCCAGGAGGTAGCTTGTAGATTAAGTGTGAAGATCTCGGCGATTCATCTCTTTACCCTCGTTACCAACATGGCGAGTGCTCAAGAAGCTATATGGGGGAAAGAGGAAGGAAGGCTCTGTTTGGATCACGCTCTTTCGGTTTACATGTTCATGAAGTTTGGCTGTGAGGAAAAGAAACTTCCACAATCGCTCTGCTGCTTCTTGTGGTATGTTTTCCCGTTCCTTCTCCCTGAGCCAGTGATAGCCCCTGCTGCCTGACGTTCAAACTTTGTTAGAACGCATAGAAAACACAGACAGAAATCATTCATTTCAAAGTTATACTTTTTCTCATATTCATCACAAAAGATGAGACATTACTCTGTTTCCCTACAATGCAACAAGGCAGCATTCTCCCCCCACTTTTTAGATCTCCGACCTGTGACTAAATGAAATGATAGAAGCACAAAATCTTTCCATTCAGAAACGGGTTACACATGAGGCCATGCACAAGACGCAGTAGTTTGTGCCACATGGGGACAATATCTTCCACTACGCTGATAGACGTTAGATCATTTCATACTGTTAGTTCCACTGCCCCCAACAAAAAAACGTGTGCGGAGAGCCTCTTTAGTTGGGTTGTGAGAAACTCATTCGATGGCAATCTAGTTAATAGTAAAAATGACGATTTCCTAGCGTTAGTTTTTCCTGTGAGGATGATGGTGTGTTACCACTGTCGTATTTTGTATATTTATCTCCAACAGATGGTTGTCTTTGTTACTGTTATGAAAGTATTCCTACCTTGCACGGAGCAGTAGTAATAAGAGAGAACTGTTGTTGCTCCAGATCTCCTCTGTTGATGCTGCAATGTACAGAACAACTGACTGTGAACACCACTTACAGTTAGCACCTTTGAGCCCCTCTATGACCTCAAGCCCAAGTGTTTCCCACTACTGACTGTGAAAACCACTTACAGTTAGCACCAGGTGCCATATTACAGACTACCCACTCATTTTGTGGTCGTGTTTCTTGCCTTCGCTATTCATCATTAAGACAAAGTTTAGGCATAGTTGACGACCTATCACTACGGTATTTGAAAAACTACCAACTGTTGTTGTCTTCGCTATCTCGCCCACTAGTTCTGAGTGGCAGACAACGTTGCAGTGCTGACTGTGAGTAAGAAATTTCAGATATCTTATGGTGTGGTCTTAACAAGTGGCTGATGGAAACACTGCAATAACCTCATTCGTGTTGATGCTATCTACTGTTACCTGTTGTACCTCCATAAGGAGCTCCATAAGGAGGATTGAAACTTTTCATATACTTAGACTAGCCAGCTTGAGTGCCAGTATAGTACTAGTATTAGTAGTATTTTCATGAAAATATCGTGAAATATTATTTTCATGAAATATTGACCTTCCCATGCACTTGTCAATTGCTTGAATAAGGATGCAATTTCTTCCACAGAAACAATGTCAGTGCACAGCCTATTTCTTACAGGTGTATCATGCAAAGGCAGTCTTCTTCCTCTTGCTTACAAGCCTCCATCCCACTAACTGTAAAGAAGAGAAACCCAATACTTCCGATCGGACACCGGTTATGAATGATGTTATGTTGCATAAAACAGCAGTAGCTTATACAACCGATGGAACGATCTCTTCCATTGCAGTGACTGTGAGATAGTCGGAGTAGATCGTGATGAGACAGGGTGGTTGATCATTACTACAGTATTATTTTTTGCCCTCTGTCAACTACTACTACTACTCGGAGTACGAGTAGAGGCAAAGCTGGTCAGCGGATCAATAGTCACTCTCAGGGCGGAGTATTACTATTTTCGATCTGAAGTTTCTGAAGTAGAAAAAGAGTTTTTCCCCGTTGCTTTGACGAACCGCTCAATTCCAAGAATACTGAAGAGCACAACGGTAGGTTTCTTCGCTTTTATAAAGTGTCAAAAGCTGCTCTCTACTTTTGCAATGCCGGAACTGACTTCATAAAATCCGAAATGTCATCATCAAAGTGGAATGTACGATGGAAATAAAATAAGACTAACAATACGCATTTATAATGGAAGATAAAAATAGGAAGGGATCGTTGTCCCTACACGGGTAACTCAGGAGCCATAAAAAGCGAATTTTCCATTCTTAAATGTGGCGCCTTTGAACTGTTTTTTTAGATGGCGTCAAGAACTATGACTACCACGGTAGCTACGGTAATTTCACACAGTAGAAGGCATCCAAATATTTTATCATCATCAAAAGAAGACCACGAAAAAGATTATCTCTCGCAATCTCTTCATTTCCTCCTCTGTTAAAAAAAACAGTATTTAGTCGTCTTGGAGCGAAGCTGCTCCTTTCGAAACGTTCCACTTCCATTTTTCTCATAGTTCTGTTTCTTCTTTTTTCTCACGTGCTGCTCGCCAAGTGTTATAGTCGTGGAAAAAACCAACAAAATTCACATTTTCAGTTTTTGGTCAAGATGACGAGCCAACTTGACTCTCTTACTTCTATCGCAAATCACATTGTGAGAGGCGATTACGATCTCACTATCTTTCTCTTGACGAAATCTCTGACGACACTCCGAGCAGACGTCGTAAGGAGGATGGGGGAGGAATGCAGCAGTCGGGTTGAAGTATCGTCAAAAGACATGTTTGAGATTCACTTTGCTGCTGCCGAATCTTCAGACTTTCGAAATCAAGGTAGGATTCCAATTTTCGGTCAGCCGCTCGTGGTGCGATGTGCCTTGGGAGTCATAGTCCCGCCTGAGACGTTGTCCTTTGTTGCCATGTACAATCTTGCCCTTGCCTACCAACTCAAGTACTATCATGAGGAAATCCAAAAAGTCTCAAACTTGCAAAAGGCAGCCAACCTATACAAGTATTCCCAGGAGGTAGCTTGTAGCCAACGTGTGAAGATCTCGGCGATTCATCTCTTTACCCTCGTTACCAACATGGCGAGTGCTCAAGAAGCTATATGGGGGAAAGAGGAAGGAAGGCTCTGTTTGGATCACGCTCTTTCGGTTTACATGTTCATGAAGTTTGGCTGTGAGGAAAAGGACATTTCACAATCGCTCCAATACTTCCTGTGGTCTGTATTACCGCTACTTTTTCCTGAGCCATTGATAGCCCCCGCCGCCTAACTCGTAAACTTTTGCTATAGTCTTTACAGTTAGTACTACATAGAAAAACACTGGCCGTGGGAGGCCAAAGAAGACCGCACACAATTCTCATATTATGTTGAGAATAGCACAATGGATTCCAATTTTGTTGATAGGGTTGTGAAAATGGGGATTTTGGAAATCCAAGGAGGAAAGGGGTATCATACAACAATTCTGTGGGAAGGAGGGGTTGTGAAAAGCACATTGGATTGTACATGCTTGTGGAGAGGGTCCGTTGTGAAAAAGCGTTATGGAACTTCCTACTAGAGCAAGAGGAGGAGGTGGTAAACTTCTAATATTTTTTTTAAACCAAGTCGTGAGTTTTTTTTTGGATTTATTGAAGTCAGTTACTACCTATATTTGAATGTCGACGAGACAAGCGGATTATCCTCCAATTGAATTGTTCCAATGGTTGACCACCATTTTGGTTTTGTCAAAGGGACACACATAAGGAAAACCAGCGAGTTCTGCAGTTCCTGTTCTGCCATCCTTCCTTCACCTACCTAGAGATAGTCTAATTAACGATGGATGTGAACGCCTGATTCGACAAACCATAGTCCGTACTTGTCTAGGGAGGATCGAGCGAAGACCTCTTCATGATTCATGATGGGACAGTTGTGTCCACAATTTTGTTGCGTGAATTTGACCGTGCTGCTGGCACCAAGATATTTGGTAGAATCGACGTGTTGCAAGTACACCTTGGCTTCACGTCTCCAATACGTGACTCCACTCGTCGAACAAACGACCCTCCAATCGTCTCCATTGTCACCCAAACCATCCCCCGCGCCGTATCCACTGACTTCCTGTTGTCGACTCAACGGCGATTTGACATTGTGGGAATGTAAGTTGCGCATCGTTTCCAAATGTGTCAACCGGATGATTTGTCCACATTTGATGGGAGATGCCGTACCACCCGAACAGGCTGCGTCGTTGCCTCGACTGGGTGGATCGCTGGGTTCCCGGACCCACCATAAAGTGTCGAGAGATGTTGGATTGTCCACGGCCGTAACGATCTGTTGTCCCGATCCGCTACCAAGATTCTTCGCTTCACTGTTCAAATTATAAAAGGAACCGGATTTCGTGGCAGCAGCGGCCGACGACTCCACGTGAGTCAGTTTGATGACAGACCCACACGTCACGGCATCATCGGGAGCATCCGTATCGACCGAAGCAGCAGCGGCTGCTGTCGTTGTAACAGCAAACGTTGCAAAAAAGGCCGAGACGAGAAGACTCCAAACGATCATCGCTTTGGATGTTTTCATCATTATAACAATTTCTTTGGTGCAGCTCTTTGGGTGATGATACTTTACATTTACTATTAATATAGAGAGAAAGGTTGAAACTGTCTGAAAATGACCAACTTCACACAACTTCTCTATGATACGTAGTTGTACGACAGTCGAACGATGTTCCAAGAAAAAAAAGAGTGGTGTTCGACTTTCGTACTACTTTTTTACAGAGGTACCGATTACGGTATGTACGGTAGGTACTCGTAGTACTAAGGTACCAGGGTACTATTTCTAGGTACTCGTAGTACTGCGGTATTATTTCCACGTGACGTCATGTGCTCGATAGCACTCTACCGTAGGTACGGGGTACGTATGCCACCATAGAGGTGCTACTGTTACATAGTGGCACAGTGGCGTGAACGTCGCGTCTCTCTACCCTACCACTAGAGACAAGGGAACGAAATTTAGCTATGGCGAACTAACATGAGTTGCCAGAGCTACAGTTCACACAAGAGCACAAGGCTTGATTTTTGAAAAGCACGGAATCTTCATTGCTATCTCGTAGTGATGGGGATTGCAGTGTTGTAGGAATTGTGTGCTTGGATGTGTGATGCATGCAATTCAATCGTCGTGTGTCTGTCCTCTGTCTGTCTACCGCTCGAATCCCGACTCCAAACACTACCGTAGTCCAACGGCGGACAAGACCCGAGCTACCCTCCGATAGCTCCCGCAGAGAGTAGAGACTCACAGTTACGTAGTACTACTACTTCGTAATAACATAAACGGACACATTTCCCAATAATCGAAAAGGGGATTTTCCTTCTATCCCTCCCCCCTTTTATTCACTACCCTACGGTAAGCTGCTCTGAGGCCTGAGGGCTTTGATTCAGTAACAACCTGTCGAGTGAGTCGATAGACTTATTTGGAGTCGAAAGGTACAGATTTGGCCAACCAACTGTTCATTGTTGATAACCTTTCCAATTTTTCCTCGAACTTCATCGAACCGTCTCCTCTTTGCAGGTGAAATAGGATGATCGTGCGTATATTGAGCCTGGTTGACTGCTTGGCCCTTTTCTGTTCTTTCAGCTTCTTTGAAAGCTGGTAGATGAATGTACAGATAAGTAATTGAACGGATCTCCATTGATCCCCATCATCACAGAAGAAAATGTCAGCAAAGTCACGAACATTTTCTACAGTGCCATTGACTCCTATGTCAGCAATTCTTCTGACGACTTTTATGGCCAACTCATTCAATGCCTGAATATTCAATAATTGTCTTGGTTGCTCTTTGAAACTGTTGTTTCGTTCCCTTCACTCCCATTTTTTCATGCCTCAATCACCAAGACACTATCACCATGTCCTACAATTGGACAAATAGCTAAATTGCTGCCACACTTGGTAGTGCCTTTCATGGCATCTGGTTAAGATTGACTGACAGTTGTATGGTCCTTTGTTGTCATGGAATTTATTGTTACAGCCCCCTTGTAAAGATCCTGCATGGCTGCAAAATGGATCTAATACCTCAGTGATTACATCATTCACTTCTTCCAAATTAATGTCTCTCAGGCATCCCAGTAAAGCAGGTTTACTGGTTAATCTCTATCATATCCAATAGCCGTCAACCATTCATGCTGCTATGGCAGTTTTGAACATTCACCAAAAACTGTGTACTGTCGCGGCAATTTCCCATCTTCTTTCTCCTTTCTCCACCTTTCCAAATAACTTCCCTTTAACCATCAAGTCTTTATTAGCCGTTCCTGACGAGATAGGATGCTATTGGTTCAGCCACTTTGTGAGCTTTTGTTACCATAAAGGCTGCACCAAACACACCTTCTTTAACCAATTGAGGAGATTAGAAGATGCCCGGAGAACAAACGACCTAAAATTTTTACGACTATCATACCTCTCTAGCTAGAGAGGTACCTACCGTAGCTACCGGACGTAGCTAGCAACAGGTACATAGACGTTCCAACTACGGTACTGACGATTTCTTCTGGAGGATCTTCATTTCTTAGAAATTCGTGCTGTGTGTAACTGACTGTGAGGTTGAACTACTGGTTCTATTGTTCCTACAGTCGTAGTACTTACACGGAACAAGGAGTGCGAGAACAATATGTGAAGCAAACTTCTTAACGAACAACGTGGTCCCTGTTTGAGGAGTTTACAGTGTAGAACGTAGTAAGAATTATTGTCGAAACGAATCATGACCCTTCTCTTACTTGAACTTACTGTTACAGTTAGCCGAGAAAATCAACTAATAATGGGATGTACTGCATTGAACGTAGTCGAAGAAATTTTTGGAAGAGAGATAAAAATAGGAAGGGATACTCGTCAATTCAGAACGAAGGAGTATTACTAGGGGTTGTCAAAATTAAATTCTCGAAAAAAATCAGATCGCGAAATGGTTTTCTGATGACGTCACATATAAGTATTTGAATACCGGATGCCCTCGAGAATTTGCTTCTGAATGCCCTCTCTTCTGAAGCAATTTTCCCTTCAGAAGGCGAAACTCGTCATCCAAAAAAAAAAGGTTTCATGTGACATCTCGAGGATGGCGCGAATTCACAGACATCCATGGACACAAAAACCACAACAAAAATATCCTCCAAAACAACCAACAATCATGTCGACTTCAGACGATGCTGCTGTTATCAACGTTGATGCTGTTACGAATGCCGACAACGGTAAATGTCAAGTGAGAGGCTGCCGTGTCGCTGGAGCACAACGGCTAGTTTGCGCCGCTGATGGCTGTAACAAAACGGTTCACTTAATGTGTTACCAGGGTGTTGTTTTGAGGGACAAGAGTGGCGGTGACCTTCGACCGTTGTCAGAAAACCATGTCGTCTGTACAAAGGCCTGCTACAACAATTTCGTTAAGTCACTCAGTGGATCGGATTCTAGTCGAGGTAAATGGACCAACGATGGAAAAGGTGGTCCTGATGACCAACATACATCAATGAGAATTCTCCTTGACTGGATGACAACAGAAGGAAACTACAGCCGTTATTGTGGCAAGGGTAACAACGGAGTCACGAAACTTCAGTTTGCTTCTACTCTTGCTGAGAAGATGAGGGCCGAGACGAAGTCCGACACAAGGAATGGGAAGCAAGTATTGGACAAAATTGCTAGGATTGAAAATGCTTTCAGAGATGCCGCTAGTTTTGCACGCTCCGAAACCGGAGCTGGAATACAAGAAGGTGAAGGAGAACAAACTTTCCAAGCTGCTGTGAGGAGAAGGTGCCCCTATTACTACGAGTTGGTCGAAATAATGGGCGATCGATCCTCCACCCACCCAAAATGTACAACTACTGTCATGGGCCCGTATAGAGATGAAAACGTCTCATCTCCAACCCCAACTAATGGCAGCCCGTCATCGTTGAATGACGGTAGCAGCAGTGATGAACAGAATTCCCCGGAACAAGCCGACCAGAGAACACCCGGTGAAAGCGAAGGTGGCAACAAAGTATCGGAAAAACCACGATCGATTCCGTCCATCAAGGGTCGCAAACGGTCGAAACGAAAGCACGCGATGTTACAATTTGACGAAATCAGTGTGCTTCAAAAAGCAGACGAAAGAAGTGATGTGAAGATACAAGAAGCGGCACGGCACAACCGTCGAGTGGAACAATTCAACCAGCAGAAGCTTGAGCAAGACCAGTTGAGACTGGAACAAGAAAAATTTTTCAGACAAGAAGCGCTCAATTTAGAGAAGCGCAAGTTAGACCTGGAGGCTAATTCGTGGAAAGGGAAGTTTGACATGCTGCAGTATAAGTCACAACTTGTCACTGAGTACCACAAGATGAAGTCTCAGGGAATGTCTGAGAAACAAATTGTTGCAGTTTTCCCTGAGATGGAGCCTATCATCGCCGCTTTCAAGGTCGATGATGGTAGTGATGCGGATGACTGAAAGTGATCCAGAAGATGCATGATGGTATTGTTTTTTTTCGTGGAAACTGATGCATGGCATTAGGTTAGTTGTTTCATAAAATTATTTAAATCCAGAAGAATTCCTTAAAGTAGTGCAGAAGCTGTAAACGCCGGGTGTATTTTGGAGCATTTTCTGGGATGGGTAGATTCAGTTCATCGTCTTCCTCGTAAGGTGCTCTAGCCCAGTCATCCATATCGGAAAAATCGTCAAAGTCAATCCAATCTTCCTGTTCTTCCTCACCAAACTCAACCAGCATGTTGTGCAGAACCACCGTTGCATCAATAAGGAATAGTATCTTTCTTAAATATCGAACATCCTCTTTTATGAGCAGCCGGATTTGGCGCAACCATGGAAATCGACCTTTCAACATTCCAATACAGTGCTCTGATATAATTCGAAGCTGGGAGAGCTTAGTGTTAAATTGCTCCTCATCACGATCCAGTGACATGTTGGGTAACTTCTTGAAAGCAGGGACCACGAACCAGTCATTCTCAAAAGCTGAATCTCCAACGAGATACTGGTTGTGTGCAAAGTGAGAATGAGGCTCTTTCTTAAGTTCTGTCCCTTTGAACACACGATTGTCGTGAGCAGAACCTGGATATCCAGCAAGATAATACCGGATTTTCCTTCTGTGATCGCATACAATCATCGTTGAAAGGGAAAATGCATGCTTTCTTCCATTGTAGTCAGGCGAGTCCTCTGTTTGCGGTTCAGTGGCTAAGGGGAAAAGTGTCCCGTCGGCGATGGCAACACAATGTGGGAATCCGTACAACATATGGATTTCACGAGCAATTTGTTGCCGTTCTTCTGCATCCGGCCATTGAATGTAGCGATCTCTCAATGAACAGAGTGCTCTAGTCACTCGGTTACGATAGGTAGTCGCCGTGCCGTACCCAATTGAGAAGGTGTGTCGTTGATTTGCATTGGAAGCGCCATTTCCTTCTGTTCCAACATATTTAAGAAATACCATTAGTTGGTGGGAAACGGGAGCTTGTTTCCTGCCGTTAGAGGTAGACTGAAACACAGGATGCTGTTCAATCTCCTTCAGAACCCTGTCGAAACTTTGTCGACTCATTCTATACTTTTGTAGGAATTCTTCGTCTGTCAACCACGGCAGATTTTCAGCCTTGCCCCCATCACTACAACTATCATCGCCACTTTCAGAACTATCATCGCCGCCATCTAGATCAGCAGAGAACCGATCACATCCTTTCCGGTAGGATGCTTTCCGAAAAATATACCTGCGAGATTCAACTTTCTTCACCTTAGCAGCAAAGTACAAATCCGAAGAATCCTCGAAAGAGTCGTCGTCATCGTCTTCAATTCTGATGGCTCTCCGTAGAATTCTGCCTTTCAGTATCTTGCGTAGACCACGGAGGTACTGATGTTTTTTTGAAAAACGAGGCATGTTGTTGGTGATGTTGATGTTGGCGGTGTTAAGATGTTGTTGTTGTTGTTATTATTGTTGTTGTTGTTGTTGTTGTTGTTGTCTGTAGTTGGTGCTAGCAGAGAACGTACCAGGTACATGGTACTCTACTACCGGGTAGGTAGGGAGAAGTGTGTCGCGCCAAAATGAGGCGGAGAGGAGAAACTTGAAAAAAACGAAAGAAACGTCATCAGCGATCTGAAAAGATATCTGAAAGGGGTGTTCAAATACAAAGAAAAATGGAGTGATGTGATTGGTTGGAATGGTGGCGCAAGAAGAGTTTCCCTTTCCTGCTGATTTTGTTCGAGAATCAATTTTGACAACCCCTACTGTAGTATTGTTAAACTTGATGACTGTGAATCTCACGGGTGACGGATGCGATTGTTACAAGCAACAAATAAATTCGGTAAATAGTCATTATTAATGTTGATATTTGTCAAATGGTCTGTGTGTGTCGTCATTGTGCTTTCGGGCAGTCCCTCGCTTCTAAAAATCTACCAAACGCGTGTCACAATGAGGTGTCGGAGATTTTTCCTTCGTGTGATAAAGATTCGAAGATCTGGCCCGGAGAAACGACCGAAAATTGTACGACTAGAGGTACCGGTAGTCTACATGGCTAGCAACAGGTATGATAGACGTTCCAATTACGGTAGCGTACTGACGATTGTTTCGACCAACTTGAAGAAAGCGGAAACTTGATAAGCCCTTTCAACTACAAGGAGGCACCTCCTTGAAGTTTTGAATGGCGACTCTTTTTCTTTAATCGATGCACCTACTCTCTACTAGTCAACATGCATGCCACGACCTCTCGTAATAACAGTGTGACACTGGAGTACAAAAACAGAAAAAGGCAGAAATATTTACTTAGCACACCCGAAGTACACAATACGGTAGACACTGCGTCATAATTCGAATTATTTATTTATTCATTCGTTATTAACTGTAATCTGAAGTAGTGTTTTGAGAAAGGAGAATTCTGAGAAATCGATGCGGATTTGCCGTAAATAATAGAAATGGACTGCAGACTTTTTAAAGAGCACAAAGAATGATGTTACTTGTGAGCCTTGCCTTACAGTAGAGTAGCAATAATATTCTGGATGTGAAGAGAGCCGACTTACTGTTGATGTTTGGGACATAAAAACATCTTCCCCGAATTGGTTTTTGCTCGAAGTAATATCTTTTTCTGTCTCTTTTTGTTTGTGTGTTTCATCCCAAGAAGGAGATCAACACCAGGCAGAATGGACCGTTGCGCCAAAGAATGGAACAATGTTGGTGCCTCTCAGCTTGTGAATGGTATGTTTTCCACTGCCATTGATTCTTTCACGAGATCGCTACGGATCGTCCGGAACGCTCTCGCTGTTTTGGCTACTACGGAGGAGAAGGATGCTGATGCGACACGTTGTTCGAGCAGCGGACCTTCGGTACTACCTCCTCGGCATTTTGGGGCGATACAGAATCAAGAAGAAGATGGCTGCCCCGTCATTCATACTAGGGACAGCTTTGTTGCTACCATGGTAAAGTCACGACCGTCGTTGGTTGTTCGTGACGACGACGACGATGCTGGTCCTCTCCTCCACGGCCTCTACGTATCACCTCTGTATCTGTCGGAAATTGCGTGCTATGACCGGTACGAGACAATGGTGGAAGCGTCCGTTGCCGTCATGTTTAATCTTGCCTTGGCCCATCACTTGAATTCTATACTCGGTAACAAGGATGATTCCTCTCAACAGCAGCATAGAACTCAAGGTTTGTCGTACAGCAGGACTTTGGCACAAGCCACGGCCCTGTACGAGCTAGCGTTCACCGTTCAAATGCAAGAAAAGACGGACATCGACGTGGAGTTTGCAATGGCCATTGTGAATAACCTTGGACACGCTCATCGTCTCATGGGCGACGACGAGAAGGCCGATCGTTGTTTCCGACATTTGCTCACAACCATCATGTTCCTACGATCGTGCGTCGGCGGCGGCGTAGGCGACGACGACGACGACGACGAGGAGGAACAACAACAACGACCATCATCATGGTGGTGCGACGACGATGGGAGCTGGTGCTGTCCCATCGAAATTTTCATACACAGCGTCTCGTATTTGGTCTTGCGTCGGACCGCGGCCGCGGCGGCATAATGACAGTAAAACACAGCAGTAGTAGTGACTTTTCCCGTCACAAGCGTGCCCCCCCACCGCCGCCGGTGACAAAGTATCATACTACTACTCACTCTGTCAACGAAATATATTTTTTTCCAAAAAGTTTTTTTTTTGGGTTTTTGGACGATTTCAGGTGATCTGATGGTCATCCTTCTTCGACTACTGGATATGGTAGTCCTCACTCACCAACCTATTTTACCGTAGTAGCAATTTTATAAAACATTTAAAACATCCATTGAAAGGATAGTCAAAATTATTATACGGTAGTTTTAGACACACACAAAAACGGATGGAAAACAGACCATCATCCACAGCCCTATCCTCCAAACTCCAAACGGCCTTCCAAGACCATGATGGCACGAAGCACACAGTGTGTATTCATACAAACTTGTCAAACTATTCGATATTCCTCCATCTCTATTCTCTCTATTATATTACTTGTCATCTTTTCCCATTTTCTCATCCCACCAAGTCGACTACTGGCTGCTGGTAGCTGGTAGGGTAGCGACGACACTAATAATAACGATGCCCCTTCCGATTCCGTTGGGAGGTATATCCGCATCATCTGAAACGATTCCGCATCATCCTGTGATACCCCAGTTGGTTGAGTACAACAATATCCATAGGAAGAATGGACAACAACAGCAGCGGCAACAACGAAAACAGCAACTGCAACATCTTTACCAGAGCATTGCATTCGCTATTTGTCCTTTGAAGGAATGGCAAGCCAGAGTGGTGACATCCTTTTACGATGTCATTTTGTTGTGCGAGACCAAACCAACCAACAATAGTAATGGTGCTACAACTGCTAGTGCTACTGCTAGTATCACTGATACTACTGATACTACTGATACTACTACTCGACAAACGACCATGGTAGACATACGGATACAAATTTCACCTCTTTCTTGTCCACTATCTGCACAACGTTATCGAGAAACGTCGTTTCGGTTGAAATTGATGGACGGTGCATACAACGAACAATATCCCAAACAACAACAACCCCAAGTTGTGTTTTCCCAAGATAGACGATATCTGGTAGTACTGTTGTACCATCCCCATCAGGAGACGTCTACGGTTGTGATGTTTCAATTACGAAAACCTCGTCATCACAACAACAGTAACAATACTACTGCAACAACAATACGGAAGAATCAACGACAACGACCCGCAATTCCAATTCCACCGTATATTACCAACTACAACAATTACTACAACAACAACAGTAGCAATACTACTACTATCAGCAACAACAACAACAACGATCCGTCCAACAGTAACCTGATGGTTGACTGTGAATCTCCACCCGTCTCTCCTGCCGTGGCGACCAATCCCAAACTCTTGTCCGTTTGGGGGATCACTGCCATGTGTCCGATTCCCGCCACAACATCAAGTAATACCACCACAGCGGATTCCAATGATCGCAACGACAACAACCCGTCCACAACGACGACTAACCACCATATAGTAGTGGTACAGTCCTCACGATCCATTCTCATGGCTGTGTGTCAAGACGGAACGTTGGTATGGATCGATCTGAAAACGGCAGAAACGTGTGCCAAAGGTAGATTGCATTCCAATTCGATCTTTCCGGACGGATCCATCGACACGACGTTGTCCGGACAGTCGACGGATGATGATGATGGTGATGATGATGATGATGATGTCAAGTCCGAAACGTCAGAATCATTGGCATCCGGTGGATCCTACCCACAGTCATCTTCCTCTTCTTTCTCCTCCTCTTCGCTGAAATCTCCTCTCGAAATCCAACCAGTATCGAATGCTGTCCATTCCAAGTGGTTACCGTCCATCTTTCCCATAACGTCCATGCAAGCTTCACCGACATCATCCTTGGAATCTGGAACGGTCGCACTAGTTGTTACAGCGCAATCCCATTCTTCCAATGGAGGAACAACCGTAGTACGGTCAAGTCCAGTAGAATGTATCTTGGCCTCCTGGTCTCTGTCTGTAACCAAACCAAGAGAAAGGACACTCCCCAAACGAGCTAGTACGGGAACAGTCAGCATCGATTCGTGTCCAAGAAACACTCTCCAAACGACCACACCAAGCAAGAAATCCAATCGTAGTACTACTAGTACTACTACTTCTACAAGTGCTACCAGTGTCGGACGGAGTTTATTTTCCAAAACGAACCCGTCCGAGGGACATGATCGACAAGCTCCATCACGGAGTTTTTCCGATACGTTACAGACACTGTTGAAAAGTCCCACCAGTAATACCTCGTCGACGTCGAAGGTACGAACGAATACCTCCCGGTCACCGACGACACGACCGCTTCGTAGAGGAAAGAATCCAAACCGGATCATCACGACATCCAACAAAGCAACAACTGCCGATTCGCAAGCAGGAGGAAACCACCATGGTCGGGATCCACCGCCACCACCACCGTCCACTCGGACCGGGTTTTTGTTCCGATCCAAAAGTATGGAACGGAATAGTAGTACCATGGACCTAGCGGAAAAATTGAGCAAGATTACCTTACCGGGTGTAGTAGGGAACTTATTGCAAAGTGATACCAGTACACGATCGACGATACTACAAGAGGACGATGAAAGAATGGCATTGGAAGCAAGAAAACAATTCCTACTTCAAGAACTACAGCGACGACCACCGTCCGCCGGACAATGGATCGTCCAAGAAGACGAGGAAGAGTTACTACAGTCTTCTCCTGGTAGGAACGTTCCAAAGCGAACCAAAAGTGGGTCCGTCCTTGGTGGAAGTCGTATACGCAGTAACAACGTCGTCGTGGCACCACCCCTTTCTCCACAATCACAACGGCCGGTTGCCGAAAAGGACGAAGGTTCGAGAACGAATCATCGACATCCACGGAGACGATCCAATCCCGATAAGAATGATACCAACGAAACATGGAGAGATATGAAGGTCGATGTCTTGTCGACTTGGTCCGGCACCGCTGGAAACAACGAGGGAGAGCATCGACATGTCCATTCCAAAAAGGCCGTCGTGAATGTTTGTTTTGGTGCCCTTTCGACGGTGCTTTGCGTTTCGTACAAATCAACGTCGGTAGAAATGGAAAAACGACAACGGATCGCTCAAATCCTGACGATATCCGAAACGGGACACTTGTCGCCAGTCGCGTCGCTCTTTCTGTCGTTGGAACAGGTCCAGAACGCTCCATGTCTTGCCAGGAAAGATGCGACTCGTGCGTCAACGGAATCAGGCAATATCGGTGATGATGATGATTCGAATGCACGAATTCTCCCCGTGGAATCAACGGAAAGTGTGTCATCACAATCTTGGTTTGGACTCGATTACGTACGTGAACACGACTGCTTCGTAGTCAATTCGATATTCGGCGGCCAAAAGCGCTACTGGTTGGGTTGTGTCTGGAGCTGGAGAGATGACTCTTTAGGATGGTTGGTTCGAAACGACGCGTCGACGAGGACGTTGTGGTCGAAGTTGTACGTTTGTCAAGATCCTAGGAGGGGGTCTCACTTTGTCCAAATCGAATCAATTGCAGGGACAGAAGACGATAGCAACACGAGGGATATGGAAGTCAGGAAACGAATCGTTTCAATGGCATCCTTGTCACCCCCCAATACCAAAAATGCCGAATCATTTGAAAACTGCACCCTGTTACTGTCGTCTTCCTCTGTTGGGATTCCCCTCGTGAACAGGACTGTCTCGGATTCGTCCGTGTTCGAAATAGAATGGAAAATGTCTTCCCTACCGGTATCCTATTTGTCAGCGTGTGGACCACCAAGAATAGCCGCCATCGGTCAAAAGTATTCCAAATCCGTTGCCGTAGCATCCCAGTACGGCCTTTGTATCTGGGATCTACAAAATCGGCCCAAATGGAGACTATTTGGTTCGCCGGCAGAAGAGAAAAGCTTTGTAGTGTTGGGAATGGTTTGGTGGGAAGGGCGAAGGATGAAGAAGAAAACAACCCAACGGGAGGACGATCTCTTAATTGCCATCATTCGAACAAATACCGGCCATCATTATCTGTCTTGCTGGTCACCCAGAAGGTGAGTATAAATCCGTTCTGTTCCATTCTCAAATTACTTTCAATGTCTCACCTTATTTTTTGTTTGTTTGTGCTCCTCAAAAGGCTTGATCTTGGTCACCAGTTATTTGACAATCCACAGCAACATTGGGAGTTGGGAGAGGGACAATGTTATGGTCAATCCTGGGGTATCCCGTTGCCACATGATATACAATTGTCAGAAATGTCCTTGCTTGCTGCACCCTCAAATGACAGCGACGGTCCCCGAAAAGCCGTCTTGGCCATCTATTCGACCGACTGCCAGGCAGCAGAGTTTGAGTACAGAATTTTTTGTTTGCAAGTGGCCAAGAACAGGGTCCACAAAAAGAAGACAGAGTCCTTCTCGGAAGCGTCCGAAAGTCAAATGTATTTTGTCATGGCACACGAGATGCTGAAAGGAAGACTGCGAAATGGAGCGCGGTCGGTTGGCCCGGTGTCTTCCATATTCCTCGTCGGATCATCATTTCGATTCGACTTGAGGAAATTGAAGAAAAAATCTGCCGTTATGGACAACTTTTTCGTAACCATCGGTGTTATTCGAAGTCCTGGAGGTTTAGAAGGTGTCTATATAGGGAATGACGGGAGTGTATTCGTTTCGTCTGTCACGAAAACGGAGGTATCGAAGGTTTGGCTCTCAGATCTGATTCACGTTAGCACGTTGTTGGGATCTAATGGTCCTCCTGTCTCTGAATTTTACTGGATCGTGAAGCTCATGAACGGAGAACTTGCTTGCTGGTCTGTTCCAAGCATTTTTCCTTGCCAAGTAGATGGGCAAATGGACAAGTGGGAAGGGAGTTCGGGAGACTTTGTCGAATATCCGAAAGGATTGTGCCCTCCCGTTCTTGTGTGTACAAAGGGGAGAATTGCGGTAGGGAAAAGGTGGCTTCTGGGCAAATACTGCGGTCTTGGAAAGTCTTCGGATTGGATTCAAGAAGCATCGTCAGATACACAGTCAACAATTTCCATGGGGCATGTTCCTGGTTCTAGATTTGGGTGTATACTGCAGGCGGGTCCTGATTCTCTCATTTTTGGTGCCACTGAATCTTCCAATGATTTCTCGGCAGAAACGGACGGCAGACACGTCTTCTGCCAAGGCGCATTTTTGATGACGCCACCAGCATTTGTTACGTCTCTATACTTGCTTCTCCTTGAATCAGCGTCACTTCAAAGAGAAATTCGTACTCGCGCGTCTTCGTCCGAATCAGATGGCTCCATTCAAAGCCTAGAAGCACGGCTTTTGGTAAGTCGGAGGTTGTTTCTCGGGCGTGGGCGATGGACCAATAAGGAAAACGACGACATCTCACAAATTGTTGTTTCTCCAGATTTTGAGGAAGCATCTGCAGTATCGTCTGTCGTCTACGCCTAACAAAGATGCGATGATGATGGGTCTACGATTGTTGATCTTCCGATCAGTTGAGCTTGTGACAAAGTTCTACAAAAGGCATTCCATTGACCAATCAGACTTATCGAAATCTCATCTTTCCCTTGCACAAGGATTGTTTGAAGGATCTGTCGACGCTGTCCGTTGTTGCACCACCCCTCTACAATTCGCATCCTTATTTCTGGAGGTAGGAAGACAGATTGAGCCGAGTTCCTTGTCCCATCTCTTTCCACTCCCAGAAATCAAGCCAGCGCACGATGCAAAAGGAAGTTTGGACGAGTTACGATCTGTGGTTGATCTTCTTACAATTTGCCTGGAAGAAAGCGCGCTTGCTGCATCGGCTTCCGCGTTGCCTCTATTGAACAGCCAATCCTCCTCCCGACGTTACTGCGGAGTCATCTTGGATGAAGCCTTGGACACATTTGTACGAAATACTCATTCAAAAGGCGTTAGATATGACGCTACAGAAGAAGCCCGGCAGATCATTGGAGACATCTTTCGATTCGGGATGAAACTTGAAGACGCTGAATTGGGTGTCACGGAAAGACTGCCAACAGCAGCCGCACCGTCCAAGGAAAGAAGGGGAGGCGGCGACGACATAATCTCGTTGGACAGCTTTGGCCACACCATGGCCAGTCGCACGACTAACGACAATGATAGTCTCGCACTTTCTGATACTGAGAAGCCGTCGCAGCTCATATGTGGACTGAATGGTAGCAACTCCATTCTCAACTACATCGTACCGTCCAACATGCTTGGGTTGTCTGAAAAGCAAAAAATGGAAGAAGCGATCCGCCGTGAAGCTGCGTCGTTCATCAAGGGTAGCTTGGACAATCCATCACTTGATTTTGTTTCGCTTCCCAACTGGGACGACCGATCCGTTTCTGTGCACTCGATCGATACTGACATTAACAGCGTTGCTGGGCTGATCGGTGACGCACTTTTGGAACTGCTGCAGTCGTCTCGAACAGACTGCAGTTGGAAAGCCATGGGAGCTTTGGCACATTTGATATTCCCCGATGGAATCGGTACCCCCCTCTCCTTTGAATGTGTCGGAAAGATCGCTGCAAGAGTGGAATCGCTAGATGTGGTGTCCATACTACCAGAAATGTATACCGACGGGGAGAATTATTACGAAATGCTGGAAATGTATCTGTCAGACGAATTTCATCTGTGTTCGGAACAAATATCTGATACGGCAGCTCTAGATCTTGTGAACATGTCGATTTTTATTTTGAACCGCCTCGAGACGTTGCCACTTCCGGACAAAGGGGACCAAAATGTGATGGAACTTGGGATATCCATCATTGTCCTTGTTTCAGGTCACCATGCGAAGATATCGAAATCGATTCTTCATGCCATTGCGGACAGAGACTGTATTTTACGACAATGCTACGAGAATGTTGTGCTCTCCTAGCTAGATTGTGCTTCACACATCATCATCCATCATTTTCTCAAGCTAAATAATGTACAATGCTTGAATAATGTATTGCGTGCTACTTGCCAAGATGATTCTGGATTGCTTGGCGATTCACAGTCCATCAAATTCATCCCCATTGGAACAGGTTCACTACGATGACGACGTAGTCACAACAACAACTGCCGTAATACTACGACGTGGTATTCCCCTCTAATAGAGCGACCAGGTTGGTGTGACAAGAATACAATATTAGTGAAACATGTTCGACTTTCCAATGATGATTACAACAACAAAAATGATTATAATTTTCTCTAACAGTATAACAACTGTAAACTACTATTATAACAACTGTAAATACCAACTGTAATAAAGTCGTACGTACGTGACCGATGAGGAGCATCATCCTATCGTACATACTTGTAGCTAGGTAGGTATTTAACTGTACCGCTGGTACCTACCTATCGGTATTAGGTATGGTCCTTCTTGTATCATACCCCTTGTTCTGCAGTGTGAGTTAAAACGGACAAACAGACAGACGTTTTGTTCGTTCATTGGGAGATGAGGTCGGTCTCGCGCGAGGAGGATATGCAACGAAGCCGCGGCGGGCGACCACGTAGTTGTACATAGGGTTTTAACAGTAAACACGATTGTTTCTCTCCCAAAAAATGATGGGCTAAAATACGTAGAAGATACGTCGTATCAGTACTACGGTGAAATGAGCGTAACAAAGCAACTTGGAACACAAGGCGCTCGCTACTACTTGTGCCTCTGTATTAACTGTAACACTTGTCAGTCTACCCGAAATCAACCTACACTTACAGCTCGTATCTGATACTCTACTACTAGAGAGTAGAGACTTATCCCTCCTCCTTGAAACCATTCCTTTGAGTGTTATCACTGCTGCTACTAAAAGGTGGACTTTCAGTGTATCATTTGGTTGACGAATCATCAATCCACTGATTCTCTAGCTACCAGAGTGATTGTTCGTTTGTCTTTGGGAGGTGATTTTATTGTGTATATATGCTCTTTTGGGGGGACAGTTTCCAATCATACAACAACGCACAGAACAATAACGGATATCGTACAACGAGTAGTACGCAACTTTTCACACAGGTCAAATTCAACAAACATAATAAACTACCATGACTCCATCGGTGTGCGGAGGATTCCTTACGGACAAACGATCTATGGTCGCCTTTACTTGGTCCATCACCACCGTATTGACTCTGTTTGCATTTATAACGGCTGTGATCTTAACGATCCAAGTTCATACTCATTATCGAAGGCTACGAAACTATTACGAAGGTGACGATTGGTATCAACAGAACGATAACAATTATTACAACAACAACAACCAAGAAGGAGAAGGAGAAGGGGGGCAGCCTTCTCGAGATGAACAACAGTACGAACAAATTAGAGAATCCTATCAGCTGTTGGAAAGTATGTCTGCCAAATCCATCACCTTTGTTGCCGTTTACACTATGATGTTATCGACAGCACTCAGTTTGTACGGCAGTATGGCTATTGTGGGATTCACATCACTCCGTGGGGTGTACATTGCTCCCTGTTTCTCGTCCGGTGGCAACAAGTTACGTGTGGGAATTTTCGGTGGCGCCATTGTCATCTTTGCCAACTTGTTACTCGTTTGTGCCGTCATCTTGGGAGAAGTCAAGGTACGAATACAATCAATACACGAAAACAAGAAGAGCGTTCATATCTACCATGAGTGGAAGTTTTTGATTGGATTGGATTGGATTGTTTCTCAATTTGACCCTTGCTTCGTCCTATCCGTTTGATTTTTTTTAGGTTGCCGATTACAATGATCGACCGGAAGAAGAAAAACCGGAAGGAGAAATGGAACCGTATCAAGTGGAACGGATAGCGACCATATTGGCCGTGACTTGTATGTTCCTCAGTGCCTTGTATACGGTCTTTGCCGTATTGTTGTTTTTGTGTCATGCGGGGGAAGAAAAATCGCTCTTGAGATACAGTGGTGATGGAGTACACCACGATGGTACTCCGGGGGTAGGCGTGTCTCATAACAAGACCCCACTCGTCGGTGTCACAGCACATGCAGGTGTCGGAACGTCCATGGGGGAATCACACCATCATCATCATCACCACCACCATACGCAACATACCACCACAGCCCTTGGAGACAGTCCGGGATTCATCACCATGGACAATTCATCCCAAGGAACGTCCGAATAAAAAAACAAACTTTAAAAAAGAAAAAAAGTTAGACCACAGCAGTACGTGTTTTTCTTTTTTTTGGTACTTCCAGCACTCGTTGTTTACGGCATGATTTTGTTGAATGAAAATTGAAAGTATCTTCACAGTCATCAGTAACGACTTAGTAAACAAGCTCGAGAGTACGGTAGCTAGTACCCCTACTAGCTAGAGAGAGTAGAGAGAAAATACCGATAGGTACATACCGGTAGGGGAACCAGTGCATTCGTTACTTCTAATATTATATATATACTATGATAAAGAGTCAGGCAGTTCTAACAAGCTCTCTCTCTTCTTTTTTTCTTTTTTTCTTCTTTCTTTACGATTCTTGTTCACCCCATTCCAGGGCTCGTTTTTGGAGTTCGAAGTACTCCACGGCTGCCTCGTACAGTTTCATATCCATGGCGTTATGAGCGAGGATCGCCCGTCGAGTGTCCTCGTCGGGATGTTTGGGTAACTCCCAATGCGAGTCCGGTTTGCCCTTTCCGTTTTTGACACACCGGTTGTTGGTGGGACTGCTATTATCATGGGGGAGGGGACACGTTTCCTTGTACCCCTCCAAGGTTTCGTTCATCCATGGAAAGACTGTACCTAAAATCCGTCTCGTTTCGACCAATTCTTCGGTCAATCCGATCACGGTGAAGTATCGTTTCATATTCGACACGGCTTCAGCGACCATGGCATCTTGTGTCTCGTGATCGTCTGGATCGGGATGTTCCGGCCAATGTGAACTCGTCAACAGATTCGCAACTTCATGGTTCCGTAACTGGTTCAAACACAACGCATCAAAGGTATGACGTACTTGTGTTTGTCCGTCCTCTGGGGACGGTACAGTAATGTTGTTGGTATTGGCATCGATCACATGTCGATATATATCCAACAATGGCATACATTTGTAACAATTCCGTGTTTGGAATTTGAACATGGACCAAACTCGATCGACCGGATGACGCAACACGGTAAAGGCACGGATCCGTTCCGACTGTAACGACCCGTTGTCGGGTTCGGATTCAGCACCAGCAGCAGCAGCAGCAGTGGTAGGTGTCACCGTTACAGAAGATAGGCTTTGAGATGTAGTGTTGGCAGTGTCCTCGTTGTCGTCGTCTACTACTACTGACCGTCTCGGGGGGTTTGGTTGTTGTTGTTCTTCCAAAAAGTCCCATTCGGTCCAACCGAATTCGTCCAAATTCTTGAGGGCCGAACAGTAACTCATCACGGCAGCGTTCTTCATCTGGATCCGACACGAATCGTCACGATTCTGTAGACACTGAGTGAACCGTGACCGGCTGCATTCATGGATGCTGTAGTACGGAACATCGTACAACGGACCGCTCGTCGTCGTCTTTTGTTCGACGACGACAACTTCCGAGGTAGTCATCGGTACGGTCGTATCCATGTTGTTGTTGTTGTTGGAAAACGACGACGACGGTATGGTATGATATTGTCTTTGTTGCTGCTTTCCACGCAATCGATCCATGGCGCAACGTAACATATGATCCATAGACGTACCACCCGTCTTCATGTGATGCAGATGCAGGAACTGATGTGGTTTGAGTTTGGGTAACGTCGTTCGTTCTTGCATTTCTCCATTCTTATCATCATCGTTATCATCGTTATCATCGTTATCATCATCGATATCATCGTTCGAAAGGACTTGCAACTGAACCGGTTTCAGTTTGAAGGCAATCTTTTCGATCAATGCCTCTTCACTGATCTCATCCTGAAGCAACAATCGTCGAGAAACTCGTGGAGAAACTGAAACGTGATGAGTATCCGTAGGAGATGTTGTTTGTGTTGTTGATGTTGTTGATGTAGTTTCTTTTGTTGGTAACGTTGGTTGTTGTTGTTTCTTGGTACAACAAGCACCGTAGGCAACCAGAATCGTAACAACCACCAACGGTACCACGACACCCAATCGTAACAATAACGGAAATCGTTTAGTCGTCATCGTTTGGTATGTGACTTTGTATTCGGTTGTTGTATTATATATTATAAACTTAGTGTAATACTCCCTACTTTATACGTAGTACTTGGTATAGATGATTCAAACAAAAAAGTTTCCGTGGAGATGACTTTTCCCTCATACACGCACGATTGATAGTGTTTGTTTTGTAGTTTGTTTGTTTGTTTGTTGGACTGCTGTCTGTCTGTCTATTCCCTTTTTCCTCCTTTTATTTTCATTTACTCTATTGTTGGATGTTGTTGTTGTGGCTGTTGTTGATGATACGTATCAGGTTAATGATGGTTTTCTTCCTCTTTTCAATTGTGAGATGTGACTTGATTTGTTTATGATCGTGAGAAGCAAGTCCATCTGTCTATGTGATACATCTACCTACCCTCTTCTGTCTCTGTTTCTACGCTCTACTCTCTACCTTACCCCTGGTATGATACGGTACTCGTACTCTACCTACCGGGAGAAACACTTACAGAGGCAGAGAGAGAGAGAAGACGGCGGTGGTAGGCAGAAAAATGGAAAATGGCCTTCTCCTGTTTCGCCAGATTGTCGTTTATCCGTAGGTATGATACGAACCAGAGTACCGTACGGTAAGGACCGTACCTGGTATGATACACTTCTACTTGGTACCTCTACCGGGAGGTATGATAGAGTACCGGTAGCTACAGTAGGTATCATAATCATAATAGACATTAACTGCCATGTCTCTTCTTCCGAGTCCACTTTATCATTTGTTGGTTTAGAGAGGAGTAGTAGGAGTTGACACCTTCCTAAAACACTACTACCGAAAAGCTACCTGCCAGGTTGTTTGCGATGAAAGAAAAGAACAGTAGTAGTCTACTTTTGATTGCTTAAAAAGTTGCTCTTCATAACAACAGAGATTGTACGGAGAAATCCAAAAACAACAACTTCAAACAAGGAAGAAGAAAATCCAAAACCGATACCATATACACAGTAATATATATGTATATAGTGTTACAATCCCGGCATTCCAAGCAGTGCCGCCATTTCTTTCTGTTCCGTGACAGTGAACAGTTCTTCTCCTCCTTGCATCCGTTCCATCACGGCCACATCTTGGGCCATGTGTTGTATGCTTCTCGTCCCTGACAATGGCGTGACGTATCCCAAACTCATCAGAAACGCGTACATGTACGTTTGTGCCGTCAAACCTTTCGCCGAGGCCAGTTCGATCACTTTCGGAGACGCCAACGCCGTTCGGTTGGCCGTCAACGTCCAAAAGGACTGATATTTGATGTTCCGATCTTTACAAAAGATCCGTAATTCGGTATCGAAGTCCGATTCGGCATAAAACCGATTCTGTACCACGGCCGGTTTGACACGTGCCTGTTGATACAACGCTCGAAATACGTCCATATCATAACAGTTCGAAATACCAATCTGTTAAATGAAAAGAAACAACCACCACCAACGACAAAATTGTCATAACAACAAGTTATGGCAAGTGTCCATTACAACAACAACAACAACAACATTGTCAGTCAATATTATGGCAATCATATTATCATTATCATTATTATTATCATGATTCACTCACCTGATGTGCCTTGCCACTGTCTACGGCATCTTCCATGACACGCCACACTTTCATCGTATCCTCAAAATGTTCCATCGGAGAGTGCAAGACCCAGCTGTCCAAATAGTCGGTTTGAAGGTTCCTTAACGACACCTCCAAAGACGTCCTGGCTTGATCGGCTACCGGTGCATTTTGATCGTATGGGACGTTGTTGGGATCTTGTCCCGAGTACGGAGTGAATTTGGTCTGGATCCATAGGTCGGCACGTGTCAAACCCAACTCTTGAGCCGCCGATGTCCATCCCAATCCTACCCCCTTTTCGTTGTAATGTTTCGGTTGACATGCCGTATCGATGAAACGAAACCCAGCCTGGATGGCGTCATGGACATACTTGGCCGTATCGTCCTTCTTCCAGGCGGTCCCATACACCAAATGTGGCTTGTTCACGAGATACTTGGCCGAATGGGCGTCGACCATACCCATACCCATCCCACCACCACCGGTACGAAGCTGAAAGGCACGGGACTTATATAATAAGTTACAACAAACCAAATCAATCAAAATAAAGAAACAAATGCAAAAAAATGTGAGACAGTTGCGTTCGTCATTGTTTTTACAAAGAAGAAAAACAAATCAAATCAAATCAAACAACTCCATTATTTCATGGCTTTTTTTTTGTCGTCGTCAATTCTCTCTTTGTTTGTGTGTTTGGTTCTTTTTTTTTTCTTTTTCTTTTTTTTTGGATTCGTACCTCTTGTCGATGAAATTTCAAAAGTACGACACCCAGACCGATCATCCCAAAAACACCAATCATCACAAGAAAATGTTTGGCAGGCGTAAAGAAGGCATTGTCTTTCTTGGGAGCTTTGACTCTCACCATCATTCCAATGCGATTTTGTTGTTTGTTGTTGTTTGTTGTTGTTGTTGTTTGTTGTTGTTGTTGTTGCTTGCTATTCGGCACCGATCGCATCTTTCCTGTCACCCGAGGATCTCGCTACTACCGGTAGTAGAGCTACCGTTGGTATCATAGAGTAGATTATCCTCAACTTTATTACAAACACATTGGGTAGATTCGAGCGAGAGATGAGTTGGGGTTGAGGATAAAGAATAGAGTCATTGTTTTGGTCATCATCATTCACAAAAGTCGGAATTTTATCGTACTACCGTAGGGAGAAAGATGAATGAATATTATTATCGATGAGGGGTGTATTTTTCAACTCTATTCGCCGTTCTCAGGCCACAGATCACATCAACGCCACTCATCACTGTCAATATCCATCTCTCTTCTCGTTGACCGGGAAATTCAGATTGTTCCAAGTTCGGTTAAAACAGCGTCATCACTTCATTACGCACAACATTTTCACTGGCCATTTCTTCTTTCTTCCTAAAGAGTTTCATCATGAAGACACCTTCCCGATCTCCGTTCCGTTCCTTTTGCTTCCTACTTGTATGGATGGCTGTCTTGCTGTTGTCGTCGTCGTCGTCGACAAGTTTGGTTCATGCTCAAGAGGAGGCGGAGGAAAGAGCCTGTGATTGTTCCGCTGACATTGAAAGTGCCAAACAGGATACCGCCAGTTCCTTCCAAGCCACCATCAATGAGTTGAACCACAAACTTTCGGACGCTGCTGCGTCCGTCACTGGAAAGGACGGTGAAATTGCCGAATTGTCGGCACAAATCCAAGAGGTTACATCGGCCATGACAGCCAAAGTAGAGGAATTGACATCTCAACTCGAAACCAAGGTAAAAGAATTGGATGTCACAAAGCAAACATCGAAAGCGTTAGAGTCTGCCTTGGAACAAATGAAGTCGTCGTTCCAATCGGCTCAAGAGGAGGCCGATCAAGCCAAGACACAAGTCTCCAAATACCTCGACCAACGATTCTTCATCAATATGACCTTGCTGAAACAAGACCTTAACAACTTGTTGAAAAAACTTGGATTCAACAAGGGTGATGAGTTGTAAAAAACAAAAACAAAAAAAGCAACATCCATCCTGAGAGAGAGAGAGAGAGACTAGGAAACTTTGACGGTCAATCTGTGGGTTGACGGTGAGAAAGAGTGAAACGTCGACCAATTGCAGCACGGAATTGTAACAATCAAGTAGCAGCATGAATAAATATTCACCCAGTGCATATTCCACATAGTAGTAGTAGTAGTAGTAGGATTAGAAAGTCTCTACTACAAACTATTGTAATATTATTATGTCTGTCCTCCAAACAATCTTGCTTTGACATACGAAGTAGTGTATTGTTCTGTGTGGCATCCTCGTTGGTTGGATCCATCTCTTGCCAGGTCGTCTCTCCTTGGGCAGACCGATAACATAGAGAGAGAAAACGTTTTGATTTATGGGCCAAGGATCAAGGATCGATTCATTGTGGAAACGCTCTTTGGCATCTATATCCTCCCTTGCCTGTAGTACTAGTACCCACCTGGCTGGGGGGGGGGGGGGGAGGCAGGACAACAAGAATGCATTTTATTTTTTTGTGAGATATGGCAGAGGGATTCCTCGGTGGTACCATAGATCAAGTAACCTATTTGGGCATGAAGACAAAATCTCTTTTTGGACCGGTTCTTTCTAGAAACCCTGGTTGTATCTAACTCCATCGATTTGAATTGACTTCAATCAACACCTTGCAACTTGCAACCACAGTCTTGTTGACTCACTTCTATAGTATCTGAGCCACGGACAAACCATGCCTCCAATCCTACGGGGCTGGACCCGGGTACTATGAGAGACAACTTCTGCATCCCTGTATGGCTGGATTATTTTGGTAGTGTA
Source organism: Nitzschia inconspicua (assembly GCA_019154785.2). Classification (NCBI taxonomy): domain Eukaryota; phylum Bacillariophyta; class Bacillariophyceae; order Bacillariales; family Bacillariaceae; genus Nitzschia; species Nitzschia inconspicua. The sequence continues at coordinate 3,208,227 of JAGRRH010000020.1, forward strand.
ACAGTAGGATTTTACGCAAGTTCAGTATTTACACCGTAGAATGCACTAACTTTACAGCTCCTCATTGTGGGTATGATTTGTTTGGATTGAAAGAACCAACGTCTATCAGAAACACTCTGTCGATATCAAACGCACACCGATGAGTCTTGAACTTCTTCACCAACCTTTCAATCTCATCCATATAGGAACCTTTCGCTATTTCTCTTCAATGTTGTCTTTGATTGCTGCTGTTGGTTCTGCTACACCGGATCTTTCTCGACTCGAGCCTCGGTGTTTGGGAGCAAAAAGGCTTCTCTTGTCCTGAACAGTCGGTGCCACCGAGATAGGTTGTCGCCCCGGGTAGTAAGAGTAACTCCTAGCAAGTTAATTTCACGAACAGCGAGATCACAGCATTCAAGCCATGTTTTTCTATTCATTTCCAAGGTAGCAATCTGGTATGCCTTCAAAATGAACATTGACTTTTGACGAATGACTAACTTGTCATAATTCGTACAAACATTATCTGGATCTCCTCCATGGACCAAATCCCGCCAGCCTTCATACTGTTGTGCTCTCTGAAGTAGTTTGATGCGTCTCTCAATGGCTGAACGACAATTCGAATCAGACGGTCTTGGCATGAAAAGCTTGTAGGCCTCTGGCGAATCCCAATAAGTACCGGACACTAATTGCTGCCGTGGCATAGAAACATAATCATAATCTTGTTGACGTTCATGGTTATCACTTTTCGTGTTCTGGGGGTTGACACTAGAAGTAGCCCGACTTCGAACAGATGATCCTTTTTTTCCCTGGTCCGGCAGATGTTCGACTGGTGGAATGTCGTTTGATTTCAGCGATCGAAATGAAATCAAACTCTTCACCCTTTCCACTTCTTCTTTCCACTGCTTATCAAATAACGGGTATTTGGCTTGCTCACCCGGTGGCAGTATGATATAATATGATTGTTTTGAATATTTTGCTCGGAAGAAACCAGACAAATTGCTTCCGTCAAAACGATCGATCGACGCAAACTTCGGAATCTTCGGGAGGAGAGTGCCCAACAATCGGGCATTCATCCCCATCGAAGCATTAATGACAGAAGCAGCGCGAATGGCGTCGATGATGGTATCCACTGTGATCCATTTGTTGCAAATCTTGGGACCAATTGTCGGGTGGTGGATGGTCAGTTCCAACGCGTGCCCCACAATTTCCTTGGTGACCTTTGGTGCGCCATCTGTCAATGGCAAAACCATCGCGCCTCTTAAGGCTCCGCCAACATATATCCTTCCAAAGGGTGTTTGAAACAGATTAGAAGAGTCGAGCCCTTCTGATCACAAGGTGGCTATAGAGAAAACGTGGTCTCAATGATAGAAAATGTTTTTGTTGTTGTCAATTTTTATCGTAGATCAGATGCACTATTATTGTCCGGCGAAGGGACATCAACAGATTCAAGATGCAAACGACGCGGGTTATGATACGTCCACGTATGATAGACCGTAGACCTCCAAAAAACAAGTATTCAGGCTCCCCTCCCCTTTTCATTGACGTCACGACTGGACTCAGTCTTGCACACTCACACCCACAACAACAGCCACCCATCTCTTCTTGACTATGATGAATGATGCTCACAGGCAGTTTGGAGAATACACTTCGAAATACTTCGTTGTAGTTTGACTATTTTCCATTTTTTTTTCTCTTTTTCTCACTACCTACAATCTGAAGTAGCTTCGTTCATCTCCAAGAAGAAAAAGAGTAACATCGATATCAACAATGGAGGATGGTTCAGTTCAAAAAAGTCCGAATGATACTGCCGCTGACGATGCCGACGATGATGGTGATTCCGAGTGCGATCTTGCCTTTGCCACATTGGATTTGACCGGCGTTGACTTTGATGCGACCGCTACTGCCGATGTTGCTGTTGATAATATTATTGACAACGATGCATTGGCAGAGGAAGATGCTTTGGTACTGGAAATTGAGAAATGGACATTGACAACCGGCGACATGGTATCTACCTTGCAGGATCTCCAGACGAAGGCTACCGCTTTGTTGGAGACTGAGAAATCAAGTAATTCACGTCTACCACATCTATTGGAGTTGGCATCGTTACTTTCCCGGGGAAGATACATGGATATTCTCAAGAATTCATCGTCTCAGTACTTTTTTGCTTCAATTGACACTGAAACCACAACATCTGGAAACATTTGGGACCGAACACAAAACAGAATATCCAAACTTGGAACTCGAACAGAACTTGTCGAAGCAGAGATTCTCGCTATTGCCGCCTTCAATCTGTACTTGCAACTGAATTACACCGGTCCTACCTTTGATGATATCGACACAGAACTCAAAGGCATCAATCCGCACCCATGCTTTGCTGAGTTGTTGCAAGTCAACGAACAAGACGAACAGGACAAACGCCAAACGATTACTGCGCAGCGAGATACCAAATACCACAACGCTGTCTTGTCAGAGTTAGCAGTGGAAGGTCTATGGCCATGTCAAGTAGCTGAAGCTCCTTATTTTCTTCTACTGGCGAGATGTATACTGTCAAATCTCGTGCCGGGCCAGAACGGATCCACAACACCAGCGATGTCGTCCGACCTTTTTTCTACTACTTTGTGGCACGCGAGGGTGGCTTTGGCTCATGGAAGGCTTCTTTTATCGTACGAGCCATCTGCCAAACTATGGGAAGAAGTCCAATCCTCGTTTGAAACCATTCTGATCCGTATCAAACAATCACAAGACGACGGCACGCTTAATTCGTTGGTTGACGAAAACTTGGACGAGTTGCATTCCAGAGTCTTACTTGAGTATGGGTTGGCTGCATACCATTTTGAACATACAAAGAAGGGAAAAGCTCTGTTTGTTCAATCAATGGAATCTTCGGGAATGAATGTAGAAGTCACAGGCTCAGAGGGAAAACGCACCAAATTTCAGCACAAGGCAACCGCCCAAATGATCGTCAAGGCGTCATCGAAACAGACATCCGTTCCATCGTCCAATATTGAAAATGTATCTTCAGCAGACAATACTGCGACATCGGTGGTCAAATCACAAGAGATCAAACATTCAGAAGATAGTATTCTTCTGGACAATATCAAATACGAAAAAGACGAGGACAACGAAATTCTACAGTTAACGATTCTGGATCAAGCGATACTTTTGGCTCTGTGCCTGGACGTGAAGAACACTAATCCAGCAGATGGACTGACAGGAGAGGAAATGAGCGCATACTTGGCACGGGTGCTTCATCACCATGATGACTGGATGGTGTATTCCACTGCGTTGCTGGAACGAGCCTGGCTAGAATTCGAAGGCAATCATACCAAAGAGCGTGCAATTTTACAAATGCAAGCTTTGGCCGATCAGCACACCAATAGATTGACAATCACCCAATCCACACGCCAGAGCATTGAGGAGTCCTCTCCAGTGGAAGACCGACTGAAGAACTTGCACAGTATCGTCTTCCCCCCTCGATGGCATATGCTGCGTGACATTGCGGAACGATACGCGTCGTTGGGAATGGTGACCAGCGCGGCGGAATTATTCACTCAGATTGAATACTGGGACGAAGTTGTGGATTGTTACAAACGCGCTGGAAAAGTCAGTAAAGCAAAGGAGATTGTGGAGGAGCGCTTGAAAACTACCGAGACGCCTAGAATGTGGATGGCGCTTGGTGACCTTACCGAGAACCCGGACCATTATCGAAGAGCCATTGAACTTTCCAACGGTAGATTCTCTCAAGCATACATCTCTCTTGGAAAATACCATTTTGACAAAGGTGAACTTGTGGAAGCATTATCGGCATATAAGAAAGCACTTGAACTGCGCCCGCTAATTCCTTCAGTATGGTTCCGAGTTGGGACAATCAGCATGCAAATGGGCGACTGGGACACTGCGTTGACGGCATTTTCTGAGGTTGTTCAGCAACAACCCGACGAAGGAGAAGCGTGGGCAAATGTGGCCGCAGTTCACATGCACAACAAACATCCGCACGAGGCATATCCAGCCCTCGTCGAGTCTCTGAAACACAATAGGTCAAATTGGCGTGTGTGGATAAGCAAGCTCTATACCTGTCTCGATCTGGAAAAGTATGACGAAGCTGTGCAAGCTTGTTCGATGATCATGGATTTAGGGGAAACCCATTCAGCCAAGGGTGTACCAGATTTGGAAGAAAAATGTGTTCGTGCCATTGTTGGAGGTACAGTCCAAAAATACAAAACAGCCAGAGATGAAGGAGACAAGGCTGGAATGGATGTGTGGCGCAGGAGCTTAGTTCGTGTTCATGCACTCTTGCAACGAATCAACACCAAGACGACGGAACCTTGGGTTTTTGAAACCACAGCCTTCTTCCATGAGCAAGTCGGCCAAGACCAGGAGGTGTTGGAAAATCTGCTGAAGGAATACCGAGCTCTCTCTTCCATCCGTGCTTGGGAAAAAGACGAAGAACAGGTTCGAAAAGTGTGTCATGTGGTGTCCCAGATAGCAGCCTATCAACGTGGGTCTAGGGAAGAGCTGATAAAGACGAAATTTATGGCGAGTAATGTGCTGAAGAAGATTCAACAGGCCCAACCCACAGCCGTTTCCACTTTGAACGAAGTTGGACGGATGGAGGATCTTTTGAAAGAAATTACGACGGAAATTGAAAGCAGTTCTCCTGTAATCACTTGATCTATGTCAATTTTACCGTCTTGTCACTACTACAACTAGAATGATGATTATACAATTCCTGTCGCGCCTGGTACAGTTTTTGATTGTACTAATTCTGCTGTTGTTGCATTTGTCGCATCAATTCTCTTCCCCGGAGGTCAGCTTGTCGGACAGGTTCTGGAATTCTTGCCAGGCAAAGAGACGCCGTAATCTGGACTGCCTTGGACAGAGATAGCTGGTGTCCCACGCTGACAAATATGGGTTGGGTACTGCCAGAAATGGGAGGTCGATTGGCAGAGCTGGCGACTCGCCCTCCATGGCCAATGAGAGCCGCTCCCAGAACTTGGAATCGTCTTGCTTCCACACTGCCATTTTGGCTGGAATCAGAGTTGTCTTCGATATTTCTCACAGGCATCGCGATTCCGTTGCAATAGGGTGCCAATTCCTGAAGGGCACGTTGTCGATCCAAAACATCGGCATCGCAATGATTTGCCACTGTTTTTCCTTTTGATATCATTGAATGACCCCTTTGCACAACAGCCATGTCCGGTGTTGCTGTGTCATGACTATTGATACTATCTTGACAACCAATCGAAGGTGGATTGGTATCGATTCTTTTCATGATGAGCCCTCGGTTCCGTTGTAATTGTTCCTTCAGATAGGGAGGATATCCTCGGATACAATGTTCCAAAGCGTTCACAAATGTATCCATTTCTTCGGCCAGTTTGATTCTGGTCCACCCTCCTTCATACAGTAATGATTTACCGATCCCGATAGTAGGAAGGTTCAATCGTGTTCCCAAAAAGCAAGCGATGCCCGCATTTCGAGGATGCCAAATGCCATTGCCATCCACCAAGATGGCATGTGGAGTCAATTCGGGTCGGTCATGGACTTGTCGATGAACCAGCCTTTGCAACGGTTGTATTTCACGAAAGGCCAAATATGTAGGAATGTAGGGCATTTCCAGATAAAAGAACTCGTGATCTTGATAAACAGTCTTCATGGTTCGTTTATCGATAATGACATATACCGCCACGGACGGTTGTTGTTGATTGTTCGCTTCTTGGTCTCCTCGAGTCGGAAACGACACATCGACACCTCCATAGTATTCAGGTTGGGACGAAAAGGAAAACTGATCGCGACGATGGTCGTTTCGGATCAGTTGAAACAATGGACTTTCTCCTATTATGGACGTATCAATAGGTGGATCCGGTTCCAATTGCACCAAGGATGCCACAACGGCCTGTTCGACGTTCCATATCTCTTTTCGCACCTCTGAGGAAAAACTTTGGTTCTTTGATTTGCCCGAGAAATTTGACATGGGAAATGGATAGCAACAACGACAACTATTATGATACTGTTCTATATAAGGACTGCACTGAAACTGATGAAGCTTTTGGTAACTGCCGATGGCATCGTCGTCGCACTCACTGCGATTGAGTGGGTGTGTGGATGGATGGGGGACGAGGAAGTGATCAGATATATCAGATGCTGGATGATGCTGATGGTGAAAGCGAACCCGTTGGAAGTTCGTATTCCGGTTGTATTGCGCAACTACCTACTAGAGGGTTAGAGCTGTTTCTTTTCGAATGATTTTGAGTCATTTTACTATTTGTTTTATTTATTAAATAATGCTACGTGTAACATTTCTGCGACCTAAAACGTTCCAAGGATGGCTAAACATTTAAGGTTGACGAGAGAGTCATTAAATCGTCAATCTGGCATCACATCCCCCTTTCTGTGCGAAACTACTCGGAGTAGTTAACAGTGAACTACTTGCTTCTTGCCTGGTTCAATAGAGAGAAAGCCTCTTTCAACCTCCTGAGACCATTCTTCTCTCTATGTATCATCTTCTGTCAACAACTCTACTACTACCGGTACTATGTAACGTTCGTCGTACCTACGTATCTCCAAGAATGATTTTGTGACCTCGACCTAAAAGCGTCCTGCACGGCTCAAACAAACTCTTCTTCATGAACAAGGGGACAAATAACTCTGTCTCTTGTCGATAGCAACAATATCATCATCATCGTTCACCATCAACGACAAGACAGTTGTTAGTCTCCACTAACTTTTTGCAGCAAGCTCTCCACTAGACTTAAATCAGAGAAAGTGTTGAGACATGGCGTCCGTTTTGGAAGAATCGGCCGGTGACCGGTTGGCCAACAACAACAACCAACTTCGTACTGTCGCTGTTCCACAAAGTACTACTCTGTCGAAATTGATGGCAGAATACAATTTTCGAGCTGCGATTCAACGGGCGGAAGGGCATCCCGAGGAGGTTCAAGTTTGGATTGCCGATGTTGCTGCTGTTTCGACCCTCGATGATGAAGACCATCTTTCTATAAACAATACAAGTCGACGACGGCGGCGGCGGCGTCCACGACGAGGACGAGGACGACGACGACGACGCGGTTCTTGGCCAAATGTCCAAAACGATCAAAGTGATTCTTCTACCCATCAACAGCTTCTCCCTCTTCATCAAGCATGTGCTTTGTTTCGCGCGGACCACCATGATAAACGGACATTGGAGGATGTAATCGGCACTTTGATATCGATTTTTCCGGAAGCTTGTGCAGAGAGGGATAAGAACGGAGTATTGCCTCTTTATCGGATACTTAATCATCGTCCATCGATTGAATTGGTAGTGCAGATGATTGCTGCTTATCCAGATGCTCTTTTGGAGGAGGAGGATGAATTGGCAACGGAGGATGTCATGATATGGAGTCATGCCCGCCATCACATCGACACCGGGATGTACTCCTCCCAAATTTTGGAATTGTTGGAAATTGGCAAGCGGGTGCTCCAGCAATCGCGTCACGAAGCTGGTTTGCGATTTCTTGTGGAAGCCCAACAACGTCTGGGGTTGAAAGACTTTGTTGGATCGGCAGATGTTCCAAACCTCCCTTTGGTGAAGTATGAGTCCATCCAGGAATCGTACGACCTGCAGGACGAGAATGCTGACCTGAAGAAGCGTGTTCTGGAATTGGAGATGATCCTTCGGGATCATGGGATAAACAGGGATGGAAACGAATATTCGTCTGGCTCTGACAACAATGGGGAGATGATGTCGGTCATGGGGATGGATCCAGAAAAACCGTCAGCCCTGACGAAATATATGGAAAACAAAGTAATGGAACTCCAAGAGGACTACGAAGAGATGGAAGTGGAAAATGAACGACTCAACGCAAGAGTTGAGGAACTTCAGTCCATGTTGAACAATCTCGAACGGAAGCATTTCGAGAACAGTGTGCACAGTTCCTCCGATGTAAGCAGTGTTCGATCAAAAGTATTGTCGATGCATGAGGCAGATTCCCCCGGAGATACCAGTGCTCCTCCACTTTCGATGCACGAAACTCCAGCTTCGACTCCCGATGCATCCAGAGATGGCGACGACTGCTCCGATGACCAACTGTCTGATTTGATGGAACAAAACAGGGCATTGGAAGCGAGAAACCTCAGCTTGGAAAAGGAGGCACAGGAGCTTCGAGAAGCTCTAGAAAAAATGTCCGCCGACAAAAATTCGTCTATTTCTGAATCATCAGCAGAAGAAATTCAAAACTTGAAAAGGCAGATAGCTGAGCTTTCTGAAACTGCCTTAAAACGAGAAGAGCTTCTGCGACAGCAGATAACTGCTTTCCAAACAGAGCTCGTCAAAGGACAGGAAGAAAACCAGAAATTAAGAGAGCGCCAAAATGAGCTCATTGCGTCTCTGCGACTTGAACCAACGTCATCCCAACATGATAGTATAGACGACGCTATCGAGTCTCAACATTCTCATGATGACCCAAGTTCCAGTCCAGAATCTCTCATAACACACAATCGTGAAATCGCCGATCAATTGTCGGATCACCAAGACAGCGGAACAATAGACAAAGAAAATGAGTTTAATGCTTCTTTGTCTTCCAGCGTTTCAATTGCAGTCTCTCTTGCGCATTCGTCGGCTGTGAGCTCTCGACAATCCATGCTAGGTAGTGAGATGATTGCAAGCAAAGGCAGCAACAGTATCACGCGATCATTTGCCCACAGCAGCTCCTCAAGAACTGTTTCCAACGGATCCACCAATAGCTGGACCATCCTATCACTTACACAACAGCCTGCCAAAAGAAAGGGACGCCGACAAAGGAATTTGAAGCAGTTGGTAGATATTCTTCCAGAAGGCGGCAATCTAATAGATACGTTTCATGATTCTTTCGATGATCTGGCCCAAACCTTTTTCCATGACGATTTGAATGCTATTTTCAAAACGGCAGCAGCATTTTACCATGATTTCGGCACGTCGGAGATTGGCACAAAACAACGTCAAAATAAAATCGGTAAAACCAGGAGCCAGGATTCCGCCAAACCTCTTCCGCAACGGAAAAATAGCAAGAGACGCTATTCTGATGGCGGGGCGTCCCCTTTGGTTGAATTAAGGAAGGCGCTCCCCACGATTGTCCAACCTCGTGATACTTTGCAGCAAACAGCACTAATACTAGCAGCAGAAGAAGACCTCTCGGAAATTGTACGCCGATCTCAAGAAGTCCTGGGGCGTGCTTTTCCAGCCAGTCTAGTTGCATCCTTACAAGAAGCCTCCTTTCAAATCATGCGCAGGCCCAGTACCTTAATGCAGAAGCATGTAGTTCCAATGAAAATCCTCGACAGGACGCTCACAAAGCTCGCCGAAACTTTATATGAACACGACATACCGGATTCAATAACGATGGCGCTTCGCTCTTCCTCGCAAGTTCTTTTAGCATCATGTGATGACGAACACCTAGGTATGGAAAGAATGAAAGAGAGGCTGGAGCAAGAATTCCTCGACACACTGGTAGGAACGGCGGGTGCCCAACTGGGCAGACCACTTCCAGTGGAACTTGTTGATTCCTTGAGAACCGCATCAGCGTCGTTCGGGAACTTACTGCACGAAACAGTAGATGATCAATACTCAATCCGAATTGACTTCCAAATTTTAGACATGTTGTTCAAGAAGGCTCAAAGAATGTACGGACGAAAATTCCCAAAACAAATAACTGACGCTCTTCGAGAGGCATCCTTCGTTCTACAATCCAGGCTCGAAGGAACTGACTTTTTTGAGAGTGCTGTCCAACCATCTCGAACGGATCGCAATGATTCAATGCAGCTGACTGAAGAATTGCCACCATCGATGCACCGAAGTGAATCGGCCCTCAATGCGCGGCACAAAAAGGGGCATGCTTGTTATCTCAAGCGTTCGAAATCAGTGGATCGCGTTGTCGGCAGCAAGGGATTGAGCAGTGATCCCACCAGTTTTGATCTCGTGCAAGACATCAGCATCAAAGTGAGTGGAGAATCTATGGATACTCACTATCTCAATATCGAAGCAGGTCAGGAAGCTTTTGCTGGGACGTTGAAAAAGAGTGACGACCAGAATGACATTGATCAAGATACTACCGAGTGGAGCAGAACATCTGACGATGGCAACGATGTTATTGAAACTAACTGTACCCACATAAGCGAGAGATCTTTAGATCTTGACGGAGTTTTCGATGCAAGCAGCTGGAATGAAGGCGAAGAAAAAAATCATGGATCGCCTGAGGGAAAGAATAATGAAACGTCCAGCCGCAAGCAGGAAAGTGGAACAAACATTGCCAAAGAAAGTGGATTGCAATTCTACAAGTCTGTTGGGATGCGAGGAAGGTCGTCAATGCGGAAAAACGTTTTACATGGGAGTGATGACCTCCAGTCCCTTTCGAGGTCAACGCTACTGCCAGAACTCCGTTCAAAAAGTGCTGACTCCAGAATTGATGGTAAGACATCTGAAACATTCGGAACCGACGATTTGGACACCATTTTCAAGCGTGCCGCCAAGGAAATCGAAGAATCCAGTCAAGAGTCCATGTGGGCATCGGCTCAGAGAAGTGGCAATTTCAAGAGCGTGGGAGATGTTTTGGACTCATTACTCTCTGATACCGAAGAAACTTATGGGATTGAGATCTCGGATGGGTTTGTTTGGGCCTTAAAAAGTGCTATTCAGCAGGCTGTCACAGAACCAGATCTGTATCAAGTCATCCAAGCACTCCATGACGAAAACATCATCCAACAAGCATCTGTGTTTAATGGCGAAAATATTCCGTCTGACTTGATTGAGGCAATCAGATCAACTTCGCTTCCACCGGGTAAGCATTTTGAACTATAGCTGACTTTTCTTTCCTCTTTTCATTCTCACTCACGATTACGACGTATGTTATTCCTCGACAGGAGTCTCTGTTGAATCACTTGCAATCAAAATTGACAAAAGCGAAATGCGGATATTAACTGTCGACGAGCAACCTTCTGTTGACCGAGTAGTTCCCTCGCCTTTGGAGAGCCAATCCATCCGCGCAGCTACAAAATTAGGAGATGCTATGAAAACTCTCGAGAGCGAAACGCTACATTCTGAAACAAGCTGGGGAAAATTAAGCAACCATGCGAACAACGTGGGTGTCGCAGGGGATGACGTGTCAAGTATTGGCTTGTGGAGTGTCTCTTATCCGATAATGAACTCCGGGAATTCAGATGAGAAAGAAGAATCTCAGCGAGAAGTCAAAAACCAAAACGAGGAGACGTCAAATGCTGTTTACCATCGCGAGAAAAAGCGACGAGCCGAGAGAAAGTTGAATAAAAGCCTAGCCGGCTTCCATGGGACTGCAGACGATCTCAAAGACATATTCAACCACGCTAAGGAGACACTAGATATGTACTCACCAGTTCCTTCTCGTAAACGAAGCATCGCCGCCAAAGTCGGAGATAAAGATTACTCATCGAATCCGGCGATGTCTGAGAGCGGAAAGAAAACTAACAACAAGTCGCTCGCCTGGACGTCACCGCGGGACGCTGAGCTAAAGGAACTCCTTTTGGCAATTGAAAACGATGGATCAAGCCGCCTTGATTCGAAATTGGTTCGTGCCCTTAAAAAGGCAAATCGCGCGATCGAGAGATCGAAAAATGCAGTCCCACCTGCTCAAAGCCAACCCAACCAGAGTAGCTTTGGGGATAATTTGACTCAGGAGGGAATTGAAGATATTTTATTGGAGGCACAGCAATACCTGAACGAAGACATCCCAACACCAGTAAAAGCAAGGATTGTCAATACTGCAAATTTTCTTCGCAATTCTTGTGAAAAGACGTTCGACAAAGCGCAACAAACAACGGGAGGCGACTCTTCGAGTGCAAACAAAACTGACGACCTTGGAGAAATGTTTAGAGCAGCTAGTGCAATTGCATCAAGGATGAAAACTTCAGTAGAGACGCAGAGAGCTCTTTCGCCTCCAGAACCCCCAAATTTTACAGCCATGGCCGAGGAACATGCGAAGCGAAGATCCATTGACTCGTCCGATAAATCCAATACAATTAGATCAGACGCCGAAATGATGAGTTTTGTTGCTAACTTTTCGGATTCTCTTGTGAACATGGGCATCGTTAGCGAAGACGATCTCATGAAGCTTTATGAGAACGCATACGCCGAGGCTCCACGGACAAACAATGCTGATTTTCATGGAACTTCTTTGAATGTGTCCGAAAAGTCTCCACCAGTGCCGAAGTTCGAATATCTTAAAGTGGAATCCCACGCATTCTCCACGGGGGACCTCAAATCCCCTCCGCTCGAAAGACGGACGCCAATTCTCTCGAGATTCCTTGAGCTGAATAGACAGGAGCTGTTGGAAAGAACACAGAGTGGTCGAGAAATTCCCATGGTCTCTCCTGTGACGGAACCGACCATGGAAAGCGCTTCCATTGCAGAAGAGGCCAAGGCCCGACTCATAGCCATAGCAAAATCTATGCCGGACCTTGAGGAGTCCCATACAGTGGAAAACGACACACCAGAGAAGAAACTTAGCATGGAGCTGGACCAATTGAGCAACGAGAATGCAGAACTAGAATTATTTAGCGGTAGTAATTCAAAGATGGAAGAAGCATCTTTCGATACTTTTCAAGAGCTTGAGGCAATATTGTCTGAAACAAAAAAGGAATATGGCACAGAGCTATCGATGGAATTGGTGGCCGCGATAAAAAAAGCTGCAAATTCGGATATTGAGCCTGACTCCTTCCACGACTCCGTATCCTTGCTAATGGACCATATAGCGATTGACAGTGAGGCCTCCACGGACGACTCCCTCCACGGAATAGCGGTCGAACTGGTGAAGGGTTTGTCTTCTATTACGAACAACGAGACCCCGAGCTCGGTTTCTGAGTTGATGAACGTGTTGAAATCAAAACTAGCAGATTCTCGAAATAAAGACGGGGAGCCTACGACTCGCGCATCAAAGCATTACCTTGCAAACCTTGTCGACACAGCAGAAATTGAGCTAGGCTGCGCACTACCCACCGAAATTGCGGCCAAAATAAGGCTAGCGGATGTCAAAGCTGATGCACGTCGAAATCCCACAGTGAGTTGGGAAGATCTGGAGGTCCTTCTCCAGCAAGTTTGTCAAGACCAAGATGAAAACTCCTGGTTCGAAATTCAGGAAGCTTTTTTTCGGGCGTGGGACAAGAGCAGTGGTCAAAGCACCAGACACGAGACTTCAAAATGGGGTCACTCGAGCGGATACTTTAGTGCTGTTAGTGAAAACGAGGGATCCATATCTGTTCTAATGGATGATCCGAACGACATTGACCACCTGGAGGATATCGTTGAAGAAGTGAGACGCATCCACGGCGGAGAGGTTCCTCAAGAAGTTGTTGACCGCCTCAAGGACCGCCTCAAACGCAGCTTTTCCGGCCTTGATTACATGAAAGACTTCGGAGACTCGTCGAAAAGCTCCAGATTCTTCAAATATTCAGCCCAATCCTTCAATTTTGATTATTCTCAATCGACGTTCTCGTCGGTCGCATCACAGATTACAACATCTCCGATGCTCATTCATAAGCCATCAGTGGTATCGGATGCCGGGGAGTTGCGTGGTTTAGACCTCATTGAAGAGGTCGGAAGTCAAAGCCAAAGTTTCTATTCCGAAAATCAAGAAGACATTGCTGGCGATGTACAATCAAGGGGAGATTCCCAGGAAGGTTCAACTTCGTTGACCAAAGTGGCCAGCAAGAGTAGTCGTAATGTTTCCTCGATATCTTCATTCGCCGATGGTTCGGGCAACGAGTATTCCGTGGATCTCAAGTCCTCGACCGATAGGAGTACAGATTATGACTCTTCAGGGCAAGGAGTCTCCCCTGATGTGCATTCTGCCCCTACTTCTTTTGTCGTACCGTCAGGTCGACGGCGTATGGAACGTTCTCACTCTGTGCAGAGTAATCAAAGTACCCATAGCGTTACTGTGAACAAGAACTTTGGTCCAGAACTTTTGAGAGAATTGGAGAAAAAATACTCGGGCCCTATTCCCGTTGAATTAATGCAGGTCCTGACGCACAGCGTTGCCATTCCATTTTCAATGAATAGTGACGAGGATCTCAGCATTATTTTTCACGAATACGGCGAGATTTGCCACAAGACGCTGCCAGCCGATTTGGTGCTCGTTTTACGAGAGGCATCGGTCAGCCTGAGGAACGCTTCGAACTCTTCTCGGTCACGACGGCGCCTGATTCGCCAAAGTTCTGGATCGTTTCGTTCCACGTCCCGGTCCTCGGGAATGCCTAGTATTTCGGAAACCGAGGACACGTCCCCCGCGACTCGCAAAATTTCCCAACCTGAAATCATACTGGCAGATATCAGAACTGATCATCCTGCCAGGTCGTCGTTCCGAACAGGGAACTCTGCGGTCAGGCGAAGAGACAGTGCCGATCCCGGCTTGTCACATTTCGAACCTGGCTTTGACACAACTGGCTTTGGTGAGATTGATCGAAGCTCGCATTCGGCCAATTCGGACGAAAGTATGAGTCTTGAATCTGTCCAACACAACATCGTATTGCAAAAACGAGAACCTAAGATCACCAGTCCGTCCACCTTGTTCAACGAAAGCGAAGCTACCCAACTGGCTTCAAATCTTCTGGTTCAACGCCGAGCTGGGGACCTCCAAATCGATCTTGGAACAGTCCATTCGAGTACCCCCTCCATGGACTCTACGATTGAAGAATTTGCCGAGCTCGATGGTAGTGGCCACACGGGGATTAAATTTTCCCCTCACGATTTGGTCAAGTCCGATTCTGTCTCCACTTTGGGAACAGACGGGCAAAGTTTTTCCGAGCAAGGCGGTGGGATGACGATATCGGACAGCACTGCCAACATTTCCTCCGTGTCGCATGCATCGACCGTTCCATCCCGAAGGCTACCAATCGGACTCGATTGGAGTCCACCATTGGACGGGGTGGAATCAGACGATCTCGGCGTCATATTTGCAGCTGCGGCACAACGCATGTCATAAAAGTAATGAAATAATACCGAACGACCATGATGATGATGATGATTAGAATAAATACATTATCATCTGCTAGCTACTCTAGAGATAACATAATATTGTCATTTTTATTATCTCTCTACTTCTGCTCTATTGAGTTGACTGCGTTTGTGGCGTTTGAAGTTGGAGTAGTAGACAATTATTACATACGTTATTAGTGTACTACAGTACGTCTGATAAACGGTACGACTCACAGTCAGTACGATCGTACGAGTAGTACTTATTAGAGCACGGTAGTTTAACTAATTATGACCCCTTTGATGGTCATTTTGAGAAGTCATACTAAAACTGTCATCCTGACGATGGTCAGACAGTGTCGAGTTTTGGACGACGGGAAGACGGACCAAAATGGTGACATCAGCAACCGTTAAAAATCGAGAGGATAGGAATTGAATACATTCACCGAATCTTCTCTCGAAAAACTCAACCGCGGGGATTGGATTCTCCCAACGACGTGTACAGTACCAGTTCCTCTTTCCGGATTTGATTCCTGTGTCCAGCCAGGGTTGATGAGTGGCGAGAAACCAACAAATCAATGGAGATCGATCGATCATCGGATATTGGATCATCATCATCTCATCATCTAAAGAAGAAAAGGAAAAAGTAGTAAAGAGATAAATCTTGATTCATTCGGATGATGAGGATTGGAATGGAAGAAGATTCTCACTATTTGTAACCACACAAGTTGTCACAACAACAAGAACAAGTAGCTACGACGTATTCCCTGCCAATGCAGCCATGGCTACTAACAATACTGGACTTCCTGAGTATGAGTCTTGAATCTGTCCAACACAACATCGTATTGCAAAAACGAGAACCTAAGATCACCAGTCCGTCCACCTTGTTCAACGAAAGCGAAGCTACCCAACTGGCTTCAAATCTTCTGGTTCAACGCCGAGCTGGGGACCTCCAAATCGATCTTGGAACAGTCCATTCGAGTACCCCCTCCATGGACTCTACGATTGAAGAATTTGCCGAGCTCGATGGTAGTGGCCACACGGGGATTAAATTTTCCCCTCACGATTTGGTCAAGTCCGATTCTGTCTCCACTTTGGGAACAGACGGGCAAAGTTTTTCCGAGCAAGGCGGTGGGATGACGATATCGGACAGCACTGCCAACATTTCCTCCGTGTCGCATGCATCGACCGTTCCATCCCGAAGGCTACCAATCGGACTCGATTGGAGTCCACCATTGGACGGGGTGGAATCAGACGATCTCGGCGTCATATTTGCAGCTGCGGCACAACGCATGTCATAAAAGTAATGAAATAATACCGAACGACCATGATGATGATGATGATTAGAATAAATACATTATCATCTGCTAGCTACTCTAGAGATAACATAATATTGTCATTTTTATTATCTCTCTACTTCTGCTCTATTGAGTTGACTGCGTTTGTGGCGTTTGAAGTTGGAGTAGTAGACAATTATTACATACGTTATTAGTGTACTACAGTACGTCTGATAAACGGTACGACTCACAGTCAGTACGATCGTACGAGTAGTACTTATTAGAGCACGGTAGTTTAACTAATTATGACCCCTTTGATGGTCATTTTGAGAAGTCATACTAAAACTGTCATCCTGACGATGGTCAGACAGTGTCGAGTTTTGGACGACGGGAAGACGGACCAAAATGGTGACATCAGCAACCGTTAAAAATCGAGAGGATAGGAATTGAATACATTCACCGAATCTTCTCTCGAAAAACTCAACCGCGGGGATTGGATTCTCCCAACGACGTGTACAGTACCAGTTCCTCTTTCCGGATTTGATTCCTGTGTCCAGCCAGGGTTGATGAGTGGCGAGAAACCAACAAATCAATGGAGATCGATCGATCATCGGATATTGGATCATCATCATCTCATCATCTAAAGAAGAAAAGGAAAAAGTAGTAAAGAGATAAATCTTGATTCATTCGGATGATGAGGATTGGAATGGAAGAAGATTCTCACTATTTGTAACCACACAAGTTGTCACAACAACAAGAACAAGTAGCTACGACGTATTCCCTGCCAATGCAGCCATGGCTACTAACAATACTGGACTTCCTGAGTATGAGTCTTGAATCTGTCCAACACAACATCGTATTGCAAAAACGAGAACCTAAGATCACCAGTCCGTCCACCTTGTTCAACGAAAGCGAAGCTACCCAACTGGCTTCAAATCTTCTGGTTCAACGCCGAGCTGGGGACCTCCAAATCGATCTTGGAACAGTCCATTCGAGTACCCCCTCCATGGACTCTACGATTGAAGAATTTGCCGAGCTCGATGGTAGTGGCCACACGGGGATTAAATTTTCCCCTCACGATTTGGTCAAGTCCGATTCTGTCTCCACTTTGGGAACAGACGGGCAAAGTTTTTCCGAGCAAGGCGGTGGGATGACGATATCGGACAGCACTGCCAACATTTCCTCCGTGTCGCATGCATCGACCGTTCCATCCCGAAGGCTACCAATCGGACTCGATTGGAGTCCACCATTGGACGGGGTGGAATCAGACGATCTCGGCGTCATATTTGCAGCTGCGGCACAACGCATGTCATAAAAGTAATGAAATAATACCGAACGACCATGATGATGATGATGATTAGAATAAATACATTATCATCTGCTAGCTACTCTAGAGATAACATAATATTGTCATTTTTATTATCTCTCTACTTCTGCTCTATTGAGTTGACTGCGTTTGTGGCGTTTGAAGTTGGAGTAGTAGACAATTATTACATACGTTATTAGTGTACTACAGTACGTCTGATAAACGGTACGACTCACAGTCAGTACGATCGTACGAGTAGTACTTATTAGAGCACGGTAGTTTAACTAATTATGACCCCTTTGATGGTCATTTTGAGAAGTCATACTAAAACTGTCATCCTGACGATGGTCAGACAGTGTCGAGTTTTGGACGACGGGAAGACGGACCAAAATGGTGACATCAGCAACCGTTAAAAATCGAGAGGATAGGAATTGAATACATTCACCGAATCTTCTCTCGAAAAACTCAACCGCGGGGATTGGATTCTCCCAACGACGTGTACAGTACCAGTTCCTCTTTCCGGATTTGATTCCTGTGTCCAGCCAGGGTTGATGAGTGGCGAGAAACCAACAAATCAATGGAGATCGATCGATCATCGGATATTGGATCATCATCATCTCATCATCTAAAGAAGAAAAGGAAAAAGTAGTAAAGAGATAAATCTTGATTCATTCGGATGATGAGGATTGGAATGGAAGAAGATTCTCACTATTTGTAACCACACAAGTTGTCACAACAACAAGAACAAGTAGCTACGACGTATTCCCTGCCAATGCAGCCATGGCTACTAACAATACTGGACTTCCTGAGTATGAGTCTTGAATCTGTCCAACACAACATCGTATTGCAAAAACGAGAACCTAAGATCACCAGTCCGTCCACCTTGTTCAACGAAAGCGAAGCTACCCAACTGGCTTCAAATCTTCTGGTTCAACGCCGAGCTGGGGACCTCCAAATCGATCTTGGAACAGTCCATTCGAGTACCCCCTCCATGGACTCTACGATTGAAGAATTTGCCGAGCTCGATGGTAGTGGCCACACGGGGATTAAATTTTCCCCTCACGATTTGGTCAAGTCCGATTCTGTCTCCACTTTGGGAACAGACGGGCAAAGTTTTTCCGAGCAAGGCGGTGGGATGACGATATCGGACAGCACTGCCAACATTTCCTCCGTGTCGCATGCATCGACCGTTCCATCCCGAAGGCTACCAATCGGACTCGATTGGAGTCCACCATTGGACGGGGTGGAATCAGACGATCTCGGCGTCATATTTGCAGCTGCGGCACAACGCATGTCATAAAAGTAATGAAATAATACCGAACGACCATGATGATGATGATGATTAGAATAAATACATTATCATCTGCTAGCTACTCTAGAGATAACATAATATTGTCATTTTTATTATCTCTCTACTTCTGCTCTATTGAGTTGACTGCGTTTGTGGCGTTTGAAGTTGGAGTAGTAGACAATTATTACATACGTTATTAGTGTACTACAGTACGTCTGATAAACGGTACGACTCACAGTCAGTACGATCGTACGAGTAGTACTTATTAGAGCACGGTAGTTTAACTAATTATGACCCCTTTGATGGTCATTTTGAGAAGTCATACTAAAACTGTCATCCTGACGATGGTCAGACAGTGTCGAGTTTTGGACGACGGGAAGACGGACCAAAATGGTGACATCAGCAACCGTTAAAAATCGAGAGGATAGGAATTGAATACATTCACCGAATCTTCTCTCGAAAAACTCAACCGCGGGGATTGGATTCTCCCAACGACGTGTACAGTACCAGTTCCTCTTTCCGGATTTGATTCCTGTGTCCAGCCAGGGTTGATGAGTGGCGAGAAACCAACAAATCAATGGAGATCGATCGATCATCGGATATTGGATCATCATCATCTCATCATCTAAAGAAGAAAAGGAAAAAGTAGTAAAGAGATAAATCTTGATTCATTCGGATGATGAGGATTGGAATGGAAGAAGATTCTCACTATTTGTAACCACACAAGTTGTCACAACAACAAGAACAAGTAGCTACGACGTATTCCCTGCCAATGCAGCCATGGCTACTAACAATACTGGACTTCCTGACAATCGTGCCGACAATGCTGTTGTAGTCGCATCAGCCGCAGCTACTACTATTCTCATCCCGAAACCCTTTAGTGGTGACGGTAACCAATTATTGGTTGGTGGCAGTGATGGCAGAGTATCACCGCGATCGGTAACCGAAGCGAGTCCTTCTCCTCTTCGATTGCCAAGTAAGCCCAATGTCACAGCAACATCCGAGTTACTTTCTCGAGAACCATCCAAAAGTAACCATAATGCGATTTCACTGTGGAGCAATCCACCACTACCAGTCCACAACTGTGTCAACCACACCAGAGCCAACGTGCCACTAGAGTGGATACAGGGAGACTCGACATCCTGTTCGATCAATACCTTGCAAAACGTCTACGAGGCGTCCACGGCCAAAATGTGGCAACGCATTCAGACTAATCGTCGTCGCTATCCGTACATTGATTTTGATCGGCCTGCTATTCTACAAGACGATGCAGTTTTGGAAACGAAAGGATTTGTTGAGGAGGAGGAGGAGGACATTGAGCGCTGTGATGACGAAACACAAGAGATAGAACGCATCGGAGATGCTATGGACGATGCCATTTTTGACTTGGAACTTTAGAGAGAAGAGAAGAGAATAATATCATACCTTCTCTTCACAACCAGAGACGTTCCCAATCTTCTTTTTTTTTTGCTACATCAACCGGGATACATCTTACATTCGTCTTCATTTACAACGAAATTTCCAAAAGCTATTCCATCGGTATCATAGAGAATTATAAAACAAAAAACAAAATAATAATATATATCAATAAGAAGAGCAATGCTATGCTCGTCTACGAAACCCATCTTTGAAACACATTCCAACACAGATCTGTTGTCTTTAAAGTTGCACTACCGTAGTAGGCATAGTACCATCCATCATAGTCTCTTTGCTTGAGATCCGTTGACGTTGTTCCTCCGCACCTCTTGCCATCAAAACAGATCGGTAAAGGGGACTCTTCCCGCTTCTTCTCTTTTCACTACTACCTACCTAGTAAGATGCCTCTGGATGCTCTCTGCTGGACTTGAAATACTTTCATGTGTATGAATCGATTC
The DNA here is from genome assembly GCA_019154785.2 of Nitzschia inconspicua. Taxonomy (NCBI): domain Eukaryota; phylum Bacillariophyta; class Bacillariophyceae; order Bacillariales; family Bacillariaceae; genus Nitzschia; species Nitzschia inconspicua. The sequence goes on from JAGRRH010000020.1 coordinate 3,228,904, forward strand.
CCGACAGTTCGATCCCTCTCCCAATTGGCCGAATCGTCGTGGAATTGAACAAAGAGAGGGTCTTTTGCTCGTGCCGTGATTGAAAAAAAAACCTCCCTGTTACTACCTAGAGGCTACCGGTAGTAGTACTTGCTACTGACAGTGAGTAGTACAGAGAGAATGGAGAATGGGACTGACTGTGACCGTCCAACGCGAATAGTACCTTCCCAAAGGGAAAAAAAAACACTCTCCTTCTCGTGTGTTTTCCACTCTTCTTGGAACAATCGTTCGGAAACAGCACTTCTTGAATGGATGGAATGGATCGAGATCATCACAGTAGCTCGGTCGTGAAAAAGTTGAATACTTCTTGGGACCGTTTTCAACATGTCAGGTCTTACACCGACAAGAACAGTATTCCACTTTACGGCACAGCTCTATTTGGAATTACAATACGTCCATGATGCAGAGGCGTCCGAACTAGAAACAATGGACATCAACAATGCCCATGTGATTGACTTTTGCAATGCAGTACAAACTCAGGTACGTGTGACTACGTGACAGCAAAAGCAACGAAGGCTATGATATAGCTGCAAAAGTTACCGGAAAAAAGCGTAGAGAATGATCCATCTACGTAATAACTCACACTTTCCTGTGAATCAACCATCCCAAGATCTCCGGCTCCATTGTGGAAGCAACAGCGGCGGCATACAATTCGACAATCATTGGTACCGACGGCCTCGATTGTATACAAGGAACGAATCGAATTTACGATCCAGAAGCAGTAGATTTGTTTGGCGATGGTTACTTCTCTTTACAAATTCATGTCTCGCAACAAGTGGTCATTGAATCGTCCAATCTACTGTGGTTGGAGCTGGTAGAAACCATTGCCGAAACTGGCTTTACAAAGAGATCTGGCGGAGCACAGCAATTTCGATCCAGTCTACAATCGAATCGACTATTTAGTACCGTAATCAGTGTGGATGTTCGCAGAGGACTATCTGCTCCTGCGTTGCCACTGGCACGATCTCCAACATTTTCTCCCACTATCACCCCGACTTACAGCCCGTCCATGCAACCGTCCCCAGTTGCAAGCGACAGTCCTTCTCTTGGTCCGTCGGCCAGTCCTTCTTTTGCTCCATCTGCCACACCGTCCACGCCTCCTTCCGCAACACCCTCGCTTATGCCAGTGTCCAAACTTACGATTGCTCCATCGACTTTGCATTTGATCGACCCTACTTTGCTAGGGCCTTCGACCATCCCGGCCACTGTACAAAAATCCACGCCAAGTGGCATTTCCAACCAAACGTTTGACGTTCCGGTCATCGCTGCTATTGTCGGTGCCGGTGTCATGCTATTGACAGCATTTGTATTGGCGCTGTTGCTTCTTTTGCGGTGCCGATCAAAACAAAAGAAGCGTCGAGCGTTTCCGAATGAAGTTGCTCTCAGTAAGCGAGATGTTCATGGAAGGCAGGTCATCCCAATTGTGGTAGAACTGGGCGATGATATCGAATCACTAGCAGACACATCAATCGGTGAATATACTGCTGGAGGAGGACGAGAGCCAACGAGAAGGGGATTCTCGAGGAAATCTTTACGACCACTCGGCAGCTTTGACGAAAACTCATTGTATACAACTCCATTTTCAGTCAAACTGGAACAAGAGGATTCTCTTTCTCTTTCGACTCCACAGGCCAGCGAGTATCCAATGGAAACACCCAGAATCGACTGGAGCTTGGATAGAGACGACCTCCCGAGACTTTCGAACTCAAATGGTGCCTCCACAAGGGAACATGAAAAGACTCATAGTTCAAGTAAGACCGCCGATGCCCTTCGCTCCTCGGTCCCTTCTGTACGAAGATCCATCCCTGTAGATGTCGATTCAGGATCACCTTACTATGATGACAGTCTCCGGATCAGCAAAATTGAGCCACTGGACAAGGGTTTGTCGACGGTCCAAGAAAGCGACGCCTTTTCACAAGGAATCAACTCTGACTTTGACCATGAGTTCACACGGGATGCCTCGGAGCTGGATGTTTGGTAAGAAGAAGGAAATGCTTGTTTTGGGGACTATCTACTAGAAAGCGTAGAAATACAGCCGTGTTCTCACTCTCCACCTACGTTCAGGTCCTACAACTTTGACGAGTTCAACCGAGACTCGGACTCTTCCCTCGAAGATGAAGTAGTTTCTAACACTTCTACCGCGCAGGTTGCTTCCAACCGGTACATGGACTCTTCGAATTCTCGTATTCTTGGCGATTCAAGTGATTCGGATAGCTCTTTTGATGTGTTAGACTCAGCTTCGATGCAACGTCCCCCGAAAGAAAAGGACCTCTCCTCTGCGGCGAAGCCAACCGAAGAAAAGTGTGTGGGATCCTTTCATCTTTCCATCAAAGAAGCCGGCCAAAGAATCCTAGGAGATCTGTTGAAACAGGCAGATCCGCCACCACCATTCCAGTCCCCCAAATCTACTGAATCCTCCAAAACGTCTAATAGCTCATTTTCATCTCGGAAAGCCTACACTGGCTCAAAAGAATACCGCCTGGACCCGTCACTTCGTCGTTCTGAATCTCTTAGAAGCCGAGAACCACTCAAACCAATGACAAAACTGTTGCAATCCCTTTCGATCCCACCAGAAACTCGGGAACGGAATGAGTCTGACCTTTCAGAATTCTTGGATGCAGGTGACGCTTCTACGGCTGAAATAGAGAACGGGCATCACGTTTTTGAAGAAGATGACGAATCTGGCATGTCGGCAAGTCCTTGGCTGATGGGAGAGACGGAAAAAGTTCTGGGGCCCCGAAGCTTGAATGCCGATACCGAATCCTTGAGTGGGAAATCATCCCGATCGCTCCATTCCAAACGGACGAGAGGGAGAAAGGCAGGAAGCGAAACTAGTTTTGGAAGTGGTAGTCAATTTTCTGCTCATCATGTCTCATCCGTCATGAGTGCAGTGTCGTCATCGATGTCCGCGGATATCCTCGAGCAAACCGGAGGAGAAATCGCTGTCAAGGCCTCCAAGGAGGCTTTGAAAAACGACAAGAAACGTTTGGAAGCACAACTCGCGCAGATCACAGCTCTTGAAAATGACCTTGCAACGACTACGTCTAGCGTCACGTTGACGACCATTCCCGGAGCAAGCCTGTCAACTCTTTCGCATCAAAGCAGATCAAACGCAAGGAGGAAGAATAGGAAGAAGAAGATTGTCGTTTTGGCTCCACCGGGTAAACTCGGTGTTATCCTCGCAAACAGGTGAGTTCAAACTTCTTGGTTGAGATCTGTCGTCCCAGGACATTTGTTGATTATTTTTTGTCCTAATGGCAACTTTTTTGTTCGGCAGGCACGACGGAAAAGGAACGGTAGTGGCTGAGCTCCGACCTGACAGTCCCCTCGAAGGGATGCTTTCACCTGGAGACAAACTCGTAGCGGTAAGAACAGGATTCGGTGGTATCAGGAAAGGCCATTGTACCCGTGACTTATACCACTATTACGACGCCGTCTTTTGCCTTTTTGATCAAACAGGTGGACAGTAGGAACGTCGAACACTTGGACTGTAGTCAAATCACAAGTTTGATTGCCGCTAGTGCAGATCTCGATCGTCGCTTGACAGTCGTTACGGAGGTGGGATAGCTTCGATCCAAGACACTTGCTGAAACCATGTTGCGTGTGCCAGTGCCGCAAATGAGCACGGTGCGGCTATTGTAACTGTACAGTGGAATGATACTACTATACTATTATATATACTTCACTAAGATAGAATTTTCCGAACCGAACGGGTCGTTTCACGCTTGTCTCTTTTTTTTTTGCCAGACCGCGAAGACACTGTTCTGGATTCCAGCAGGCAGTCATTGTATCATACAGTAGAATTGAGTTTGCCCTTTCTTCCCCCCTCCCCCCGTTTTGGAACGGTGTGATGTGCTACATACCATGGAACAAGACAAAGTAATTAAAAGTTTCGCATCGGATTCTCCTCGGTACTGTGAAAACTGGAAGGGTCGATTCTACTGTGGAGGCTGCTTTGGCCCAAATTGAGTTGTTGTTGTTGCTGTTGTTGTTGTTGCTGTTGCTGTTGCTGCTGCTGTTGGAGTTGTTGCATGGCCGCTAAACCATGAGCTCCCATGGCAGCGGTGGAAGAATGATGACGAAAGACTCCTCTGGTGGGTGTCATCCTGTGCTTGGTCTCTTGTGCCATGCGACGGATGGGTTGTAATTCTGGCATCATCCCATGTAGTCCCTTGCCACTGTTTGCACGAGCAATCTGCCTTCCAGAGTTGGCTCGAACGAGGTTCCTCCGTTCCGAGTTGGTCATTGGTATGCCCCGTCCACTGGGTGTCCGGTGCAATGCTGTTTGTCCTGATAGTTGCTTGACCAGAGTCCGACTCATGGCCGATCGTCTCATGGATTCACATAGCTTCTCCATGGCACCATTGACGTTGCCACCACCGCTACCACCACCACCACCACCCTGTTGTTGACTGGTTGCATAGCTTTGAGCCATTGCCGCCAAATCAAAACCTGTTCCTGTTCCTGCTCCAGCACCACCGCTTGATGTGCTGCCTCCATCCAAGGAGTTGTTGCGCATGGGCAGGGAATTGTTCCGTACGGCGGTTATCCCTGCCGGCATGGTTGCCTGTTGCATCATGGTCAACATTCCTGTGCCACTGCCCATATCAGCGGGGACAGACCGAGTGGACAAGTCCATTTGTATTGGTGACTGCAAATGAAGGTGTTGTTGTTGTTGTTGTTGTTGTTGTTGTGGAACATACCCACCACCACCGTGGTCACTGTGGTTGTGACTACTGAGAGACATGGACATGGACTGGAGAGCATTCTGCTGCTGTTGTTGCTGTTGCATGACAAAGCTATTGGAAAAGGGAGTGATCAGTGGATCACCTAGACGCTGTGCTGGCATGGAAATGGATCTACCGGGCAGATTCCGTGACATGCCAGCAATGTTCTTGGTGGGTGAGGAAAACACCATTTGCTGCGATAGTCCCGAGGAGATGGTCTTGGTGGGTGAGGACATCCCTTGAAGCATCTGACGTTGCTGTTGTTGCAGCATGTTCTGCTGCATGAAAAATTGTTCCTGCATCTGTTCCATTTGGGATTCGGAATAGTCACTGCTGTTGTTCTGAAATTCGTTCATCTGTTGTTGCATTCGTTGCAGCTTCTGCTGCATCTCCAAGAGTTTCTGTTGACTCAAGGCATTTTGTTGAAGCTGTTGCTGCTCTTGGCTGGTCATACCGTTGGTAGTTCCCATACTTCGATCCATCATCATCATCATGCCATTATCCACCATTCCGATGGTGTTACCAAAGGTATTGTTGTTGTTGTTGTGGTTGTTGTTGTTGTTGCTGCTGTTGCTTTGTTGAAAGTCCGAAAATGGTTGCTGTTGCTGTTGCGAAAATTGAAGGTTCATCTGCTGATTCATCTGGTCCATTGTATTGTTTGTGTTTGACAGTAATTGGTTTTGATGTTGTTGTTGTTGTCGCTGCTGCAAATGAAAGCTAGTAGATGATGATACAGAGGATACAGTTGTATCAAAGTCGACATGACGATTGTTTTGATTGCGATGTTGATTCATTCCTTGCATTTGAAGGAGTTGTTGTTGTTGTTGTTGTTGCTGCTGCATGAATTGTTGTTGTGATTGAAAGGAAGATGGATCAATTCCCGATAGTTGTGGTTGTGGACGCATGGGTGTAAAGCCCTGAAAGTTGTTAATGTTGTTGATGTTGCCGGAAGACACATCCTCCAAAGGCATCTCTGGTGGTGGTCGTAGCGGACCGTTCCCACCCATGTTACCATTACTAGTATTGATGTTGTTGTTGTTGTTGACACTAACACCATCTCCATCATCGTTATTATTCGAATCCAAATCAATCATGATATTCAAATCGTGTGGTGCATCATCAAACAAAGGAGAGGAAAGCAACGATGTTGGATCGAACTCGTCGTCCGATCCCTGAAACGAGTTTGCAGCAGATAAAGAAATCTGATTGCTCCCATCTCCCTTGTTGTTCAAGATGTCATCCAAATCGTCGGTTAACATTTTATGATGAAGATGTTGATGTTGATGTTGTTTGATGAAGATGATCAGGACAGTGATACTCTCTAGTAGTATATATAAATAGATGTTGTGTATTTATATACATACATATATTGCTGCTGCGATTTTGCAAACAACAATTACAACAATGACCTTGATGGAGAAAGAGAAAGAGTAGAAAGACTCCCTTTTTGATCTTCTTCAACTGTTCTTCTCTCTACTAGAGCTAGCAAAATTCTTGCCAATGTTGTTGCTGCTGGTGCATCCAAACAGAAAGAGGATGGGATACTTACTACTGTTTAGTAAGAAGATGTATTGGAGAAGCCCTCTCTCTCTCTCTCTCGCTCTATAGAATGTTTGCAGTAGTAGTATGATAGGAGTAGGACGGGCAGTGACTGCTGATGATATCTCTCTTGACAAAAACTGCGGCGTCGAGCACACGTACCGTAGTATGATAGAGGCATAAAACGTCGTTCATAAATCATCATGGATCTGATCAACAGGTTGGCAATCAAAACGAGGTTCTTGTTAGTAGAGATGTACGGGTAGTATGTAGAGCGCTTCAGGAGAGAAGTATATAACGTACAGTACAAACTCCAGGTACGGTACTACCGTAAAAAGCAGAACACACCTCCTGTGTACCAGGTACGGGTGTATCCGTGTAGAATAATACTACGTATGTTGCAAGTGAAAGAGAGCAAGAGACTCTCTCTCACAAGAAGGCATCTCAAAAAGACATAATTCGAGGGTCCGACAATCTACGGATCGACCAATAAAAACCAAAACAGTAACTGTAAATTTTGTTTCTCACAGGAAATCTGACGACTCGACGAATCATGGAATTTTTTTTCAGTTTTTCCAAAAACTCCATGTGAAAACATAGCTTTTTAAGAAATGTTGTTACGTACGACGTAGTACCTAACTACCTACCTAGCTAGGTAGTATCAATACACTTCATACTCGGAGTACGGTATAAGTACCTACCTATACCGTAGTACGTACCACCGGTACTACCGTAACACGATAGCTAAAATATAACGTAAAATGCGACGATTCAAAATATTCAAAAAGAACACATTTCACAGTCAATTCATCAACACCCTTGTTGGTGCTTTGCGAAAATCGTGGGCAAAATCCAACCCAGAGATTCAAAGATATTGATTGTATCTACGGTATTTCCATGATGATCTTACTACCTACCTAGTCTAATACTACTACCTCACCGACCACTGTTTTTGGGGCAAGACTCTCCTCGCCCTACCATCACCACCAGAGACGAGCCTTCCTCCTGGGGCACGGTGGTCCACACACCGGCTCAATCTACGGATTGTTGAGCAACTCCTCGGCGACCATATCAGCGATCTTTCGGACCAACTCGGTCAGTTCCCAGTGGGGAAATACAGTGTAAATGCCGTGCGCGTCATTGGCAACAATATTGATCAAGTTCTTGGCATGATTGTACCAATAGGACGGAGCAACAGTCGATTTGGATTCCTCCAAACCTTTGGACACTTCATAGTCCAACATGGGAAGTACCTCGTTTCGGTCCAGACCAAAAGTTCCAGCATTGTCCAATACTCGAGACATGAACATGGCCGCATCTTGACAAACTTGATGATAAAGACCCACTGCCAACACCAAATGACGGGCACGAATTTTTTCTAAATCTTGTTGTCGACGTTGTTCCTCACCAACACCAGACGATGATATATCCAAATCGGTAGTAGGATCCAGAGACAACCACCCTCCCGGATGGGCCAATACCTTATATAGGGCAACTCGAGCTTTACCAGCAGCATCCGCGACGTTTGCCACCAGCTCCTTCATCTGTCGAACCCAATCCCTCTGTGAAAGTGGATGCGATTTACTGTTACTGTCGCCAAGATGGAGGTTGGAGAGATCTACCGCTACATTCCTCGTTGCGTTTGATAGTGCATCATCCAAGGTATCCTTGAAGTCTCCAAATGCACGATATGCATCCAGATAGTCTCCATAGGCTTGGTGTTCTACTGTGGCACTCTTCACTCGATCCAAATACCCTGCTTCGTTGGCAAGAACTGGGTTATGTTCTTGTAGATCCTGCACTTGCAGGACTAGATCCGAGGGAAGGTAGGAATCAAGAAAGTCCATTGCCACGTCGATTTTGTCATCGTCGTCGAGAAGTAACTGTCGCATATAGATGTTGGAGCAAATCAATGCATCACCAAAATGTTCGTCGCGCTGCAACAGCCATTGAATGGAGTTGCATTTGATATGGTCGAGATCGTTGCCGTACTGTAGAGACGTCGTCGTTCCCAATAGAATTCGAACGACTTTGCGGAGAAGGGGTAGCATCAGTGTCGGCATCAGATCATGGATCTGATCCAACACTTGTTTCCGTTCCGCGAGGTTGGAGATGTGCGCCAGGATGGTTGGGTAGAATTCAAGGATGGTGACGTCCGGTAGGAAGCTCACATACAAAGGCAACATATCCCTCAAGTCGGATCTGCTGTTAAGGTACATTACGTACTGAAAAAGAACCGCATTCTTTTGGACGGTCAAGTCGTTCACGGGAAGGTCGATCGAATCCAAGTAGAGCAGTAGATGAGTCATGAACCGCAACAACTGAATGGCTTGATCATCCTCAACGGTATCTTGTCCAAGAAAGTCCTGTTTGAAGGTTTGAAGGAATTTCGAACAATAGTTGGTACAGAGATTGTAGAGGGCGGATTTTCCCACGATAAAGGCCATGATGGAAGACTTGTAGGAGAATACATCCCTTTCGTCGAAATCACTTTGCTTCGAGCTTGTAGAAGCGATCGTCGACGCGAGTAGGGCGGTAATCTGTGATCCCTTCATCCCGGCAAGCTCTTTGGACATTTCGAGCAGAGCTAGTTCTTGTTTTTCGAATTGTGTTCCTGGATACGCCGGTCCCGGCCGACGTCGACGATTGGTGTTGTGTCGGTGCAAGGCCTCGTCGACGACTCGTTCCCAACCACCCTTGAGGATGACACAAATCGATTTCGTCCAAGACCTGTTGATGACTGGATTCTGCAACGACGATTGAAAGTCATTGGTAAGAATGGTCCGCATAGCCGACTCTTCCAATAGGGTCGAATTGGAGTTTTGTTGCAGTCCCTTGCTCCGTTCGAGGAATTGTCGTCCCGTCGTTCCGTTCATGTACTTCCAGAGAAACCTACGTTCGTTGCCTATTTCCTTTTTGCGAACAAGTTGTGCCTTGTGATCGGCATTAATTTCGTAGCCATGTGGCTGTCCACCTTCCCATGCGATCGTCATGTGACCACAGCCATGAGCCTGTGCCAAACGACAGGCTTCTTCCACATTCCCCTGAAGAATCTCATGGAGACACACTTGCATGAGTATTTTGATTCTGGGGTCTGTATTTTGGGGAGTGTCTATTTTTGTGAGATCGACAGGATTCGTCCACGACGTTGGTTGTGGCAGTTTTTCCTTGATCGATTTGGATTCTCGTCCGACACAGGATTGTGCCCAATCGACGAGACGTTGGATTCGTCTCAACGGCATACATTTCGACGATGACAAGGCATCATAGATTTCTTTGGAGGTAGAATCGACCTGATTTGTAATACGACGTAGTTCCATGTCGACAAAGGTTTCATTTTGTACCGTCGACGACGAATCATCGGCCCAAAGGAGGGCATCCAATCCGAGACTGCGAAGGTGTGCCAACAAGTTCCACGTGTGTCCCTCTTCGATCATTTTACTGTCTTTTGTGGCCATGCTGTAACAATGACTAGCCAGATCCTTGAAAAAGGCAACTTGAGCTTGAGTTTTTTGGTCCGACAAGGGCGGTACTAACCCCGTGGACAAGGAGGCAGTGGTTGTGGTTGTGCTTAAATCAGTCATAGTACCAGTCAAACGGTCCTCTGCCATGACCAACTGTTGTTGACGATTGATTCGACGTTGTAGATGAAGATAGTCCAAAAGCGAGTTGTAGTATTGTTTGAACGATTCTTCGTTCAAGGAGGGTGATCCTGGGATTACCGATGGAATGGCCATGGCAGCGTTTGCAAACATTCGAGCGGTTGTTGTTTGTGGTGTATTATTATTTTGTTGTTGCTGTTGTTGTTGTTTGTAGAATGGAGAGTTTCTTTGTAACATTGGAGTTTCAACGGGAGCCGGTTCGGTGTCCATTGCCATTGCAGTATCATTGTTTTTATTATCATAATCATCATCATCATCATCATTAGGTGCATACTGCTGATACATGTTCTTGAGGGACGACGAAGAGTTACTCATGATGGGTGTTGGCGATCGTTGAAGCAATACAGGAGTGTGCTTTGGTGTTGTCTTATTGTTGTCTCTGTCTCCCATAACCGTATCCGATGGTAGTACTACTGCTGTTGGTCCTGGTCCCTTGACCAACTCTTCGTAAAAGGTCATCATATCATTATTATTACTATTCGTATCTTCTGCTTGCAATGATTCCCCGTCCGGATTGGAATTCAATAATACCATCTCTGCGTCTGCCTCAATGGCAGTGAGAGCTCGCTCTGCCAGTTCCTGTACGTGTAGTACCGATTCACCCGATTGGTGTTGTTGTTGTTGTTGTTGCTGCTGCTGGGTCGGCATTTGTTGTTTGTTAGGATGGTCCTGGACAACCACAACAACAACTGATGCACTACGGTAGCTAGCTACGGTAGAGAGTATAGTACGTCGTAGCTATCATACAAGTTGGTTGCCGATCAGTCAAGTCGTCAAGTCCAGAGTCAATGAGATGATGATGATGGATGTGAAGCGGTGCCCGACCCTCGCCATCAACACACACTACGGTACGTAAAGGTAGAGATTTGAAGGCAGTACGATCCTTTTCAGCAACATGGTCTGGCAGACAGACAGACAGACAGAAAGACCGGGAGAAATACGGAAGTACGTAATAATAGAGAATGGCGGTACGCGCGCGTGCTCGCTTATTTAACGTCCAAACCAAAGACGCGAAGACAGATGAAATAAAATGAATACTCCTCTACTCTCTACTTATCATACATACCGGTAGCTAGCTACCGGTAGCTCTACTACTCCGACACATCATCGTCATTCTTCAAATTCTTCATCCATTCATCATCATCATCATTATCATCACAATGTATACTACAGTATGACGTAACCTCCATTTACAGTTAGTTGTGCTACTACTCCATTGGCATCTTCTTCTAATCATCTTCAATAAACAAAGAGAAACAAAGAAAGAAACAACAATCATCCATCTTATCCACTTTTGATTTTTTTTAAAAAAATGTCCGACCGAAATGCAAGGCAACAAATGCAAGGTCGTATATTGGACACCGTCACGACACTGTCCGTTGCGTACTTTCTCTATCAACGACCAGAATTTCTCAATCCATGGAATTTAAACGTCTGGCAATGGATACTTGGTGGATTGTGTATCCGAGCCGCCATTGCCTTTTATGATCACCTCGTGGTGTTTCTCGTCGATTCCGTCTTTCGTAACAAACTTCTTCCGACCCGGACCACAGGAAGACCCGTCCGATACGTCGAATTGGATTACCAATCCATCATATATCTCACCATCAATGCCATCCATGAATGGGTCTTTGTACAACGTCTCTGTCATTTCATCTGGTATTCACCCCATGTATCACTGAACGTAGACGATATCGGTCTCACCAACACGGTTGGTGCGTTGGTCATCATGTTTATAGTATTGGACGTGTGTTACGCACCCTGTCATCATCTACTGCACCTCCCGGCAGTGTATCCGCTCGTTCATAAACATCATCATCGACAACATTTCCCGACACGTGGATATTTGGATGCCGGCAACGAACATCCCATCGAACATTGGGTGGGAGTACTCTGTACGTGGGCATCCGTCCTGTCGGCCGTACACTTGGTCAAGGCCCATGCCATTGTCCTCTTTGCCTTTTTCAACATCCATGCCGCATTGGCCATGCTCAATCACAGCCCCTACGACGTGCAATTCTTCGGATATTCCGTCGCCAACCACGAGATGCACCATCGCAAGTTCACGGTCAATTATGCCCAATATTCCATGATGTACGATCATCTCATGGGGACCTTTGCACCCTACGAGGGTCCCAAAAAAGTAGTATAAAGAAAAAAGAAAAAGAAAAAGAAGAAACAAAAAGGCACCAGAGTAAAAGGACTACAACGTCCAAGTAGTACTTCGGAAGTGATGTGTAAGTCCCGTTGTAGTAAGAGCACTACTGCTAGACGAAACAAAAACAGGTTGTATTATATATACATGTACTGGAATATGGTGTGTTTTTTTAACAAAAGAGGAAATCGAAGGTAGACGAAGTCAATCTCTTTTATATTTTATATATTGATTCTTTCCTGTGTTTTCTTCTTCTGGATGGACAAGTTTCTTTTGTCGTTTCTACCTTTTTTTCTTCTTCTTTTTTTTGAGTGTCGTGTCGTGTCGTGATGGATGGGTCAGTATTGCTGGAACTGTCATCCATCTCTCTTCGGTCTTGGATCTTGTTTCAGCAGATTCCCTTGTACTAGTATCATTTTTGGAGGAAACGTTGTCCGACGTCGCTTCGCGTATGCCGCTACCACACCATCTTCCCCTTGGTGGTGGTGGCGTGTGTCGTTTACAACAAACAACAAGATAAACACAATCCCGCTGCCGCATTGCCTTTCGGAGCGACGACGGTGAGAGGTGCATGGGAACATGCATGCTTCGTCCTTCGTCTGGGGATCGTTCCGCTCTAAGAATGACGAATCGATAAACGATTTTGACGACCCGCCGATTCTTCCGGTCCAAATCGAACACATGTATATGCTGCATCCCTCGTTGGAGATCGTCGTTTTCACTGCGCTCTAACGAATCGATAAGATCTGCCTTTTTGACGGGGCATACACAAGCTTCATCTGTGGCTGCCGGTCCGGGCCGATCGAATACCAGCACACTGTTTTTCTGAATTGCAACTGGAAAGGGACGGACATAAAATCCAAGGGAATTATGTTTCCAAGTGCACTACGAAAGTGGTGGTCGTGGTATGAGCGATTTACTGGGATCTTTCCTAACAAGCCCTCCGGAAGAAGACAAGTTCTGGTGATTCTCCAGCACGGACCTACTAGATGCACGGCACCGGTACTGTCGAGCGACGAAGTGAATTTTCTCTGCCTGCTGCTTCATCCGCTCTATAGCTATGAGAATAGTAAACTCGGGATGATTACATCTCTTAGGAAAAAGTTCCAAATCTTGAACCTGGCCAAGCTCTATGCAATCTATCGAGATCGATTATTTCACTGAGACGACTTTGTTTGTCATTGTTCTTTCTCATTTCATCGTTTCTTCCGGTCGGTATTATGACTCCTACGTACGTTACTTATATATACTATTAAGTCCAGTACGTACCGTTCAAGGAATTCCATCCATGACTATATTGCATTGGTCCATACCCTGGCCAAATTGCACAATTTTTTGCATTGACGTTCAAGAAACACAGCCCGGTGAAATGCTCCCACACGATGAAGACCACATGACAAGAAATGTAACAGGCTCAGTTCCACTGGAGGCCGATGAAATCGAAGACACTCCAAGGCCGCTTCAACTAATTGGTGCTGGGCATCACTGTGACGACGTACCGAGGGAGCTCCGGAGAAGAAGAAAACTCGGGCCCCTGTCAGCCAAGATAACTACTGCACGAAAGAATTCCCAACGAGCACTGGAAGAGACCTTCTCGGAAGGTCTCTTGTCGAGGACGCCGATGAAGAAAGAAGCTACTGTTAGACATTAATAGTTATCTGGAAACAATCAGAAGACGCTTAGGGGAAGACGCTAAAGGGTTTCGAGTATTTCTTGGATGCGTCGTTCGTTAGAATCAAGCTCATTCAATTCCTGCTTGTAGCACTCGTGAAGCTCATCGTTCCCTGCTTGGCGGCTTTCAATGAGCAAACGCCTCACCTTCCTTTTCTCGGCCGAAATTGCATCCATTCGCTCTTCCAGTCTGCGCTCCCTGTCTTCCTTGATCTCTTCCAGTCTGCGCTTCCTGTCTTCCTTGATATCTTCCAGTCTGCGCTTCCTGTCTTCCAGTCTGCGCTTCCTGTCTTCCTTGATATCTTCCAGTCTGCTCTCCCTGTCTTCCAGTCTGCGCTTCCTGTCTTCCAGTCTGCGCTCTCTGTCTTCCTTGATCTCTTCCAGTCTGCGCTCCCTGTTTTCCAATCTGCGCTCCCTGTCTTCCTTGATCTCTTCCAGTCTGCGCTCCCTGTCTTCCTTGACAAAATTACCAAGTAAGACAGCGATATTTTCTAAAGTGGATTCAACATTGCCGGCCGTGGTGATGACACTTGGAACAGATTCACCTCCATCCGTTGTTACAACTGCAGGAGGCGGGACGTCTCTTTCCAACTGTCGGCGAACCCGTGCCTCCCGACTAATTTGCTGTCGACAGTTGGCAATGGTTTGTTTCAAGAAATCCAAGTCAGCTTCGTTTTCAATTGGGTGATCGTACAACCATTTGGAGATCTTACTACTTCTCCAAGCAGCGGGGCGGGGCTCTGACTTCGGGAGACCGAACGCTCGATGACGGCGCTTTATTTCCGCCTTCAACATGTGGAGCGTTGGCTTGATTTCGATCCTGGGGATGGACTTCCACGGTTCTTCGTTTTTTATGTCTATAAGATCGGACCCATCGTCCTTCTTGAGCCCGTGGGACAGGACGACGAGAGTCCGAATAGAGTTGTTTCCAGCAATATAGGCCAGTTCGGTTTCGGTCACCACGTGGTGTGCTGCTGTTGGTTCTTCGGACATGACACTTGCTTCAGCTTCCAAATCCTTCTTTCTCTGTTCTGACTTCTTGCGGTGATAGATGGCTATTGCAAGAGCAACTTGGGAAAAAACATACATTGTCGCTGTTGAGGAAGACATCTTGATTGTTGCACAAACGAAATGGGTTGTTGTTGTTTCTTGTTGTCGTCGTGAAGATGTAGATGTGATAGTTGTGGGTACGAAGTTGCGATACCGTGTGATATTTGCAGGCGAGAGTATTGTCTGTCCTGCGGTGCGATTTCCAACGTGCGAAAGTACTAAAGTACTCACCTTCAGTCAACGCAGCGAACCAACCAACGTCATGTTCTACCACTTTCACGTAGGATCTCGTACGTAGAGCTTGGCAGTGAAAAAAATACCGGCTCGTAGGCCTATCATACGGTATCATACCCCTGCTTCTTGTTTTGAATGCTACTACGGAGTACCAGGTACCTGTACTGTAGTACTGTAGGACCGGTACTACCGTACTTACAGTTGTTAACTGTTAGTGCTACCGGTAGACGACGGTATTCGGAGTACCGTTGTACACAGTAACGTCAAGCGTTCCCAGTGAAAATTTCGTTCGTGTGACCCTCTGATCGTGTTTTCGATTTTTGTTGGGTCACAACTTGTTCTCTCCCTCGTTCTTGCGTCGGAACATCTCCACAACGACGACCTCCTTCCTACAACAATAGTCACCATCGTCGAGAGTGGTGTAAAACCGTAGTTTCGGTACGGAAATACACCATCGTTTATCGCATCTTGAGGGAGAGTTGAAAACGGAAACGAACGGGCCGGTTCGCCTCACACAAACACCATTCTTGGCGTCCCAACTGTCGAACACCACACAATCCACAGCAGCAGCTAAACCGATGAAAGGGCGTCCTTTCCCAACAACAACACTGACACGTTGGACGGTTTGTTGGGCTTTTTGTCAGACGTGGGAAGTGGGACGTGAGGTTGGATTTCTCATTCCCTCTCTTCGATTCTCCGGCGGAATAGAACAACAAGTGGTGGTTGTATACTCTTGTACAATCTTTGCTTCATTTTGTACACACGATGGTTTCTGGTTGTTACAACAGACGAACTTTCCTTGCATGTTTGCCATGCCTGCAACTAATTTTATTAGTATTGCCTCCACCGCTTGTTTCGGCAACCATTTCGATCGTCGAATCGGGACGGACCTTTGAATCCAAACCGGATTATAAGGTAGGACAAAGGTTGTGGAAGGGATATCAATACATGGGACGGACACAACTACTGCACGAAAATCAATCCCTCTGTCCACAAAACTTTCCCAACCCTTCGTCCAAACTTTCTATCATCAAACCGGATGATGGACTGCCTGTGGCATTGATTGTCAACGGGGGAGGATGTAGCTTGGCGGACAAGGCTATCGTTGCGACGACAATGATTGAACCGTCCGGAGTTGTCCAATATCTAATCATCAAGGACCATGGAAAACAGCTAATGAAGAGTTTGGAAGGTCCAATTGACGAACAGAACGATAAAAATCTCGAATTCGAATACGATCTACTTGATACGGACTTTGTGATGTTGAATGATAATACCAACGAAACAACCACAACAACAACAATACCAAGTTTACTAGCAACAGATGATGAATCCTACGTGGGTCGATTTCTAAAACAGGGAGAACAGCCTCCAGTGGCTCTCATACATGTCTCTAGCCGAGTGGGAAATATTTTAGAGAACATTGTCACCAACGAACGAAGGATGGAACGAGAAGCCGGTGGAACAAAGATACTATTGAACGGAGAAGGTCCCAATGGACCACGGACACTCCTCACTTGGATGATGGCAGTACTCTTCATGTGTGCGTGTGGTTGCTGTTGTATGCTAATGGCCGTACAAACCAATATGGAAGACGAACGACAACAAGCTCCTGCGCCGCCAGTTCGTCGACGCCTCACGTTACAGGAGGTACGCACACGGTTCCCTGCATTTCATTTCAATCCAGACGAGCGTCAAGAAGCCAACAACAACAACAACAACGACGTTGCGACACAACAATATTGTCAATTATTAGACGAATGTACCATTTGTCTCGACGAGTTTCATACGGGAGTTAGGTGTCGGCAACTTCCCTGTCAGCACGTATTCCATTCGACGTGTATCGCTCGTTGGTTGATCGAACGATCCGCAGTGTGTCCCCTGTGTAAGATGGATCTCTTTGAAGACGAAGAAGAAGAAGAGGAAGCCGAGGAAGACGGAGAGAGTAACCAAAATGAACCGGACGAGTCTGAGCCACTTTTTTCGCGTGGTTGGTGGACGGGCCGGACCGGGCCTGTACAACAGTCGATACCCTCTGCCGAGGTTGAAGGTGAGCAAGCTACCAATGGGGACAGTTTAGCTACAGCTCCCAATGCAAGAACATGGTGGCCATTTTCTGTAGAGGTTGTACCCAGCCCAGAAGAAGAACAGAACAATAGAAGCAACAGATCTCGTCCTTCCCGCTGGAGATGGAATCTGTTTGGCCGACGACGGTTTCAAGTGGGTGGTGGGGAAAGTGATGTCCTTGTGACAGAACTTACGGAACCATTGATTGCTTCGTCGGACGCCGAAACGACCGAGTCACTAGTAGCGCCAACCACTCCGTTGAACCCTCAACATTCGCTGGAAGAGATTGCGTTTGTTTCTCCCGTCACAGAAGCCGCTGCCATCAACGAGGCTTCCGTAGGGACGAACCAATCAACGACGTCCGAAATGGAAGTTGTATAGTAGAAGCAAAAGAGATAATAAACGGAAAGACTTGCTTACCGTTGATAATATAAGTGTTCGTCTAACAATCAAAAACGATGCCTCTTTTTTAACATACTACATGATAGCAACGATTACGTGTTCATTATACAGCAAAATACATTACGTGATGTATCTCATATTTTCAATTTTATATTTTTTTTTTGTATCCAAACAAAATCCATGATATGACTTGTTATGTACTACTACTATCTACGTCAAAGCAACATAGGCCAGCATTGTTGCAAAGACGGCAACTAGCAAATGGGATACGGTATTAGCAGTCACAGATGCATCACCCAAAGGAGCTTCCGTCGGTGGTGGAGCGACTCCTGGAACTTCATACTCCGAAGGAGGACATGGTAGACTCGAGGTAGAGGTAAAGTCGAGTGTGAAATACTGTCCTCGGATCTGTAAGAAAAAGTGAGACAAGAAGAAGAAGAAGAAGAAGAAGAAGAAGAGAGAGGATCGTCGAATTATGGTCAGAAAGGAATGATTCAGAATTTTTCAAGTTTGCATTACACCCCGAGGCAGTATAATATATAGAATACGAATAACGTACCACACAATTTCCATTCACAACATTCACCACGCATCCATTCCCTGCCGTAGAATTCAACGCACAGCAGGTCCCATCAAATCGGTGTGTTTCAAGGATCTGATCGCAATTGATGGGAACGTTTTGCGACAATGGAAACGATTCGACACGTGTTTGTGCATAGGCCCAACCGAGAACCGTGGCTACGACAACAAGAAGAAGAGTAATCGATTTCATCATCATCGTCGCAGTTGTAGTTTCCAAAATAGATTAGTGTATAGCAAATAGAATTGGTTCAATCAGAGGACTGTCACGAAGGAATGAAACGATGAGAGCGAATGGTTGTTACTGTTAATCCCCAGTTTGAAAGATGTTGTCGATTGTTCCGTTTCTTGGTGCAGTCGGATGGATGATCTTTTTGATCGTTCGAACACAACTGGCAGAGAGGTCATCCATCGGGGTCTTTGAAGTGACTGTTTTCAAAAACTATTGCCCTTTACGGACAGAAACAGCCCCTCACTCACTACGAGACTTTTTTGCCCATCATCCTGTCATCAACAACGACTGAGAGCAACAATGAAGGCTGTCGTGGCTAAAACTAAAAGAAGGTCACTACTAGTAGCACATACAATTTCGAAAACGAAAAAAAATCCTACTCAGTTCAAGAGGAAAGAAGGTCATTGAGAGCTTGATCGACATTGTTGTCGTGCTTTTGCAGTGCCTCGACAACTTTGGCTGGGTCGAATTCCATCGCAACCAGAGTGGCCACTTTCTCGTCGAATTCGGTTGTCTCCTCGCCAGAACGCGCAACGGATGCGGCAGCGTTATCGGAAGACAATTTCTGTGCCATCATGGCATCCTTTTCTTCTTGTCGCACTTGATGAGCTAAATCGTTGTATTCCAGTCTCTCGACGGTCAATCGTGCCGAAACATCACCGACCTGGTGTTTCAGTTTCTCCAGCTTTGGAATAATGATGTTGTAAAACCGTTTCCCCTCGTCCAAGTGAGACGTAAGATTGACAACATCCTCAATAGCATCTTCGATCATAGGGATGCACGATTCTCCTGATTGGTTACTGCCGTTGCTCCGTTCTTGAGCTGTCTGGAATCGCTCATTCTCCGACAAAATCGTTCGGAGCAGGCCGATCTGCTGGTCAATGTTGTCCTGCAGTCCCTGAAATATCCCGTCGAAGGATTTGATACTATTCAAAACTGCCTGTTGATAGGCTTGGTCCGTTTTATTGGTTGGGTCTACTTGAGACTCCAAAGCTGCATATATGTCAAAGGTTTTGACGGAATCATGAAGCGAATTCAACAAGGTCTCCCTCCTTGTGAAGAGACTGGAAAGTTCGACCAACAATCGGCTCAAAGTTGAGGTATCAAAAGTATTGGTTGTTGGTCGATTGCCTTCTGTTGCGCCGGGCAGGAGCATATCGAGCTGCGACCTTTGGAATTGAAGAAGCTTAAACTTTGGGTTCGTATCGAGCTGGTCGAGTCGTTTGAGCAACGTCTCGTCCCCTCCTTGAGCTACTTGCAACAACTGATTGTAGTTGGCAAGGGACTTGCGAAAGGCCCTTTGTACTTCTTCCGCATCGTGACCCTCAAAACCAGGATGTTCTGTGCGAAACATCCTGTCCGATTCAAGATCAAAGTCGAGCTGTGCTTCAATTTTTTGAAAGGTAGTCTTGGCAATGTCTGACAAGTCTCTCAATTCCCATATAGCTTGCTTCATAAGTGCAATACGTTGCTCTCTTTGTATGGTTTCAATTTGTCGCCACAGATCCTCCGGTAGACCATCACTTGTTTGAAGTTGTTGTTGATGATGATGATGATGATACGCCGTCAAAGCATGGGGTAAATCCACCTTGGCTAGTTCTGTCCTCCCTTCATTAGTCCGCAATTCACACAAGTCTGTGATCTGAATCAATCGTTTTGCCATTTCCGAGTCAAACAGTTCAATGTACGGACGTATATCGAGGCCCTGTGGCACAATTTGGAACAATGGGTCTGTCGTTTTCGCTTTGAGCAACTGTGACAACGGTTGATCGACATTGACGAGCATTTCTCCCCGAATCTCGGTTAGTTCGTGACGACTAGGTACTGGTTGGCCGTGATCTAGTTGCTCCAACTCGTCGACTCGTTCCTTGAGATCTGTTAGTGTTTGTTCGACAACGGTGTACAATTCGTGCAATCCGTCGGATGGTGCCTCGTCCATCATTTCCTTGCACATTGTTGCATGTTGGTACGACAGATTCAACCTTGCGAGTTCCTGACCCCATTGTTTCCGATCTCTTGATATTTGTGATTGGTGATATTGTGCCTTGCACGACATGTACATGCCCCATGCTCGAGCAAAGTCGGCCCATCCAGTTACGAGACTCGAAAAGGGACACAACGAGGGAGCGGCCGAGTCGTCGTCTTTGAGGACTATCGACTCGACCGTGGAGAACAAAGGCACTGCCGCAGCAGCCAATTTGGCCAAAAGCAAATGCCTTGGACGTGGTGCACATGCCAGAGACTCGTAGACACATCGTTGTGCCTGTGCTACCAACAAACTCTGCCAGAGTTGCACAAAGGTCTGCCCGAAGTCTGGATAGTTGGTTTGTTGTAAAATGGATGGTGCTGTTATTAGTTGCTGATCCCTTCCAGGAAGGTGTTTCAGCCAGCTAGCTGCAGTTTGTAAATGCTGGGCCGCTTTCGTCCACCCGGCCTTGGTAGTTAGAGGTTGTTGTTGTGTTGCCTGATACGCTTCAAGCGCTGCCAAGTTCCAAATAATGCCAGCCCGGTCCCATTCCAAATTGTTGGCCACAGCCTGTCGTTGTTTGATCATAGCCGACTCCCATTCCAGAATGAGATATTGTGGTTGCTGTTGTTGTTGTTTTCGATGCTGTTGCTGCAAAGATGTGGAAGGTTTCAATCCCCTATCTTCACATTCCACAAGATAGTGATAGTATGTGTGAAACACGTCAATGAGTTGGAGAGCCTCTTCATAGGAATCTCTGTCCGGAATACTCTTGGCTAAGAACTGACGCAAGGATGATATTCGGAATAAATCTTCTTGACACTGGTCGCTTCGTAGTCCTAAAGAAGATGGGAAACTATCCATCCAGGCCCCCAGCATCATGCCCAAATCTTGTTCCGAATTCATCATCCGGAGCGGCAGTAAGGATGCATGAAGAGACATGATGATGATGATGATGATGACTACGGAAGTCCAGTGGATGGAAAAGTTGTTTGTGAAAATGTCTCCAGGTGTATTGTCTTTGTATGATACAGTCCAAGGAGCCCCTGCTTTGTTGGGGCTCTGGACGAGGAGGAAGGATGAGGAACACAAAAGAGGAAAAATAATGGCTATAATAGTAGAGACAAACAAAGACGAGAACAATACTGAAGCATGTCATGGTGCGCGCCATGCAAGATCAAGATTCGAAGATGAGCGTCCGATTTCAGATTGAGGGGGCGAAAAAATTTCGGGTAGCAAATTTGGGGTAAAAAATGGTGTCGCAGAGAACAGAGAACCGCGTTTTTTCATTAATTGTAAACAGAAAACCTCGAGACACGCAAGAATTTCTCGTACTGATGATTGTCTCACAAAATCGCTCGATTCTATCATCACACCCTCACAAACCAGAGAGTAGTATCGAAGTTGCCACCATGGGAAATCAAAGCTCGTCACCCACTTCGGCAGAATCAGCGGCGGATCGAGCACTTCGGCCATTCACTCGTCATGTTGGTGGAGCTTTAGGATTGTCTCGAGCAGAGCTTGACAAGAGAGCTACTCCGTCTGGGTAAGTCCAATCAATCGTTCCTCAATCAGTCAACAACACCCCAAAATCATCCTTCTGTCGGGTTCCCAGGATCGGAATACTCCTTCAAACCCGCCCACTCCGAGGAGTGCCACTATGGTCGCGTTCATGTGTCGTTTTGTGTTGTTTTCATCATAGTGAGACAAATTTTGCCGCCATCCCTCCCAAGCTCTCAAGCACTCCTTGGCTTTCCGGGTCATGGAACGAATGACGGCATCACTTTTCTGCAAAGTAGTGAGTTGATTTACGGTTAATTCTGCTTCTGTTTCGTCTACTCTCGTTCTTTCTTTGGAGTACTTTTTTCTGCAAATTTGATTTTGGGAACTCCAGCTACCGAATGTCAACAAACCAATTATTTCATATGCTGTTGACTTTTCAACAGTAGTAGTGGTCGTTCACAGCAACAGCAACAGCAACAAATTTCTATTGTTTTGGAATTTCCTTCATAACTATTGTTTGATTGAATACTCATTTCCATCATGGCCTTTTGTTTTCCTCGTTTCTTTCCCACAATTTCGCAAAATAAATCCAATCACAGTCTGTACAGCAGTTGTCCATGGGATGATAAGGCTGTTCGGAAACTGATTGCTGACGGAAAAATAGCAGCGCGTCAAAAAGGAACGGAATTTCAAACTACCCATGCGTACCATCAAGAGTGTCCCATTTGTTTTCTTTATTACACCGAAGTAAATGTTACCAAATGCTGCAATGCCAATGTTTGCACAGAATGTTTCCTGCAAGTTCGTCCGCAAAAAGAAAAGGCGCCCATCTGTCCATTTTGCAATTCTTCCAAATTCACTGTCAGTGTGGCGCAGAAACCGTCCGAGGAAGAAATCCAAGAGCGAGAAAAAGCCGAACAAACTGCGATTGAAGCGAGGATTCGATCCGAGCAACGATGTGGAGCACCAACGTCAGAAACCAATGCGATTCCTGCCAAGAAAAAGAGTGGCGCTTCTGTTGCTCCTGACTCGTCTTCTTATAATGGATTCGGTTCAGAATTGGAAAAAGACGAACGGTATCAACTGCTGAAAAAACGATCCGAAAGTTTTGCGTCCAATGAAGGAACACGAACACCACAGAAGGATGCTGAAATCATTCAATCATTCGCCATGACACCCGAAGAACGGCGACGTCTGGAAGAAGAAATGAAGGCCCAGCATAATCATCCTTTGTCACTGCGTGTGGAGGCAGAGGCCCATGAAAGAAGGTTGCACAATGAACAAGCATACTATCGAAGCAACAGCGCAGGTAGCAACGTCCTTCGGACACATCGTGCGACAGATCACTATCGAAGTAGTAGCAGTGGGGCCTCTGCATCGCGGCGTTTGCGATATCGCGGAGCTCGGGATTGGAATCAGATTGTTGATGCCTTCGAAAGAAACGGAAATGGCCAAGTCAATTCGTTGGATGACCTAGTCGTACTGGAAGCTGCCATCCTGCTAAGCATGGAAGAGGAGGGCCGTCGAGACAGAGATGTAGAGACATCGAATGCGTCCAGGACCGCCGGGTCTGGATTTCCTTTCGTTCGGTCACTACTTGGCAGTTTATCCCCCGACAGTCGGGAGGAAGGAGAAAATACTGATGCTACAGCTACTGCTTCTGCTGGTACGGCATCTTCATCCGCCTCGACCGCAGCGTTTTCGGAGAGCCCGGCTGAGGCAGCACTAAGGCGCTTGAATGCCACTCGACTTCGATATCAGTTGGGCAGAACGGCTGGTATTCAACCATCAGGACGATTACGTGGTTTGATGTCGGACGCCGCTTTGGATACTGCCAGTATGATGATGCGAGGTATATCCGAAGAGGAGCAAATCGCCATGGCCATTGCTGCCAGTTTACAAGAACAAAGCACAACACAGCCGAACGGAGACGAGCAGAGCAATAGCTCAGAGAGTTCTTCCTCTTCTGAAGAAAGCAGTAGCAGCGAAGAAAACGTCACTTCTGACACTCCTTTTGAATCAAATGGATTATCCGGTACCACTTCGTCCTCGGCCGACCAAGAAAGTCAAGAGCAAGGGAATGGTCATGAAGCAACCACTATCACTGAGCTCGCTCGTGTAGTGACCGATAGCGGAGGTGGTGTTCAACGAACTGCAACGAACACCCCAAGCACAAGCGACCGGCCCACAGCAGATGATGCCCCGAATGTAGAAACGGTTTCATCCGAAGAGCATTAAGCAAACATATCTGCCATCAGTATCCCATGGAGGTGATGGAAGAGGAAAAAGGCAGAGTTCATCTACTCCCAAAATCCACTTCTACGTCTATGGGGGTACAAACAATTTTCGGTGTTGGTAGAGCATCTCGACTGATCTCATGCATAATTTCTCGATAATATATCATATACAACAATAGTGTGTAACCAGTAGTATAATGCAGACAACTTTCTGGATAATTCCAGTTCTTATCGTCAATCTTTTTTAACTTGGGAGGGAAGCAGTTTTCTAAAAAAAACTACTACAGGCAGTGGCAAGTGTTAAGATTATTGTCAGTAGTACTGAAGTCGTACTACGGTATGAATACGACCTACGGAGTAGACCTATCAGTACTTCGTACAGTATTAGTGTAAAGGTACTATGATACAGTCCATGTTTGTGAGTATTCTGTGTGACTAATCGGACTTTATTTGATACGGTATTTCATCCAAATTGAAGTGAAGATCGGGTATCTTTTCGTTTGAGATCGATCCATCCTGTTTCTCGCAATAAAATCCATGCTTCTTCAGTAGACACCACTGCGTGAAGAGGGCACTTGGCTTGCATCTCGTAGCAAATCATCTCTCTTCATTACAGCCGATCTCATATACAACCATGATGAAGACTCTCGCGGCTCTTTCGTTGTGCATTGCTTCGGCTTCGGCTTTTGCTCCATCTGCTAGCCAGAGATCATCTGTGGCATTGAACGCCGCCATTGATAATGCCTTTGGAACGAGCATTGAGACAGGCAACAAGTGCCCTCCTTTGGGACGTGAACTTCTAAAGGACGCTGGTCCAGATGCCGTCAAGTGGTTCCAGAACGCTGAAATCAAACATGGACGTATCGCCATGGTTGCCACCATTGGATTCATGGTACAGAAATTCGGCGTTCACTTCCCATTGTACTTTGGACCTTCTGGTTCGAATGGATTCCATCCCGAGTCTGCCGACGCCTGGTTGCTTTCTTCGACCACGGGAGTGACTTTCTCGGATATCGCCCATGCTGCACCTTTGGATGCTGTTGGTATGGTTCCATTTGCTGGATGGTTCCAAATCTTTCTAGTCGCTGGATGGTTTGAATGCATCGCCTACAACCGTCAGTGGGCCGAGGGACGTGAAGTCCCTGGTGATTACGGATACGATCCTCTTGGTTTCACCAAACGTCCAGGAGGCATTGCTGGAAAAGACATGGAAAAGCTTCGAATGAGAGAAATCAAGAATGGACGCGTAGCAATGTAAGTACGATTTGCTTCAATCGTTTTGCCGAAAAAGACTTCCGCATCCCACCACTCATTCCTCATTTGTTCCCTACCCCCTTTTTCTTCTTTTCTTCCGTTTCCAACTTTTCATAGGATGACAATCGCTGCTTGGGTTTCCAACGAAGCCATTCCTGGGGCTCTTCCAGTTTGGCATCCTTAAAAGCGAGGTACAAGTCTAGCTAGAAAGTAGACCTGTTTTAATCAGCTTTTTCAAAATCAGATTCTACAACTTGTACAGAATGTAGGGATTTACTAAATCAAAGCTTGTAGAAGAGATTGCTTTTGTAACTTCAGTACATGCGTAGCTCATCATAGAGGGGCATGTTTTGCTCGCAGGACGTTCCTGCTACTGATTCTTTTCTGCTCTCGAATTTCAACGACCTTGGCATCTAGAAATCGTTCTAGTGTAATCAACACACCAATAACAATTGTGGATGCGTTTGCCGGTGTCTCGACGGTGCTTTGCAGGTCCACAGGAATGATGGAATTGAATAGTCTCATCGATACCGCGAGAAAACCAGCAATCAGTGCAAATCTCGACCGTTCTTTTTGCCATTACCGTTTAATCAGATTCTACAACTTGTGCAGAATGTAGGAATTTACTAAATCAAAGCTTTGTAGAAGAGATTGCTGTTGCTATTGTAACTTTCGTACATGCCTAGCTCATCATAGAGAGGCACGTTGGTCATGCTTTCAAATTTCCACAACCTTAGCATCTAGAAATCGTTCTAGTGTAATCAACACACCAATAGCAATTGTGGATGCGTTTGCAATTGCCTCAACGGTACTTTGCAGGTCCATAGGGACGATGGAATTGAATAATCCCGTCGATACCGCGAGTAAACCAGCAATCAGTGCAAATCTCGGCCGTTGTTTTTGCCAGTACCGTTGGTGGTACCCTTCGGCCTTAAAGAATTTGGACCGTGGTTCAATAGTGGTCCATGCGGCCTTCCACCCGTCCTTTCGTTGTCGACTAGCATTCGTTTCCATCCAGGCCTGTGTCATTCGTTGTTGTTCTTCATCATGGGGAAAGATGATGGAGGCATATTGCCGCGATCCCGGTTGTGGTTTTTGTGCCTCAAACATGGCATCCAAAAGTTGTTGATAGGAAATTTTGTCGTCATCGTAGATCACTCGTACCGCTTCTACCCACTCTCGTCCGTAACAAACGCTTTCATAACTGGGTGCCGTTTGGGCGTTGGGTTTGCCGGTATATCCAGCAATTGTGTCGATGACTCCGTCAACTTTCAGCAGTTGTTCGGCAGGGTCCCAAAAACATCCCATTCCAAAAGTCCCTTCACGCACCGCACGAGCCACAACTTGTTGTTGTTGTACCATCGATTGTCGTTGTTGTTGTTGGCCAATTCTTTTGGTCACAAACGCAAAGGTAGAATGCGGCAACACCACAAAACATGTAGTCGCCAACATTAATTCACCAAAGAGGTGAAGAATCGATCTCATTGCCGCAATTACTGCGATCAAAGAATTAACTGGAAGTGCTTGCTGTAAGAAGATTGGGACGCTACTCTCGTAATTCTTCGTTTGGATAATAAATACTGTAGTAATTTTGTGTATCCATGGAAAAGAGATTGGATTGTTTGCAAGAAGAGAGAAGTGACGTCAAGAGATGCTCCCGAATGATTGCATTGCGCCAACGTATCATAGAGAGGTGAGAAAAAGTGAGTCAGAAAAAGTGCGACCATCTGGCGCGCGGCTGAAAAGATTGTTTGCCCTCCTTTTACCCTGTCAAACGATGTTGAAGAGGGACAAACACCGCATCATAATTTTTCTTCTTTTTCTCCATCACGACAGTGTATTCTTCGTCTGGAACGGCAAAAAACCTTCTCTTTCCATCATCATCGTCATTAAGCCAACGCTGTCGAAGCATTTTAACCAACACATACACACACACACATACACGACAATGACGAGAATAATATCCGTTCTTTGGCTGTCGGGTTGTTTGTTCATTGGCAGTCCACTGTTTAGCACCGCATTTTTGCCACAGGTTTCACTGTCACGTCACCATCCTGAATACAGACCGACACCACAGAAACAGCAACATACTACTATTTCCACTACTGCTGCTGCTACTGTTCGAAATGAACGTTTTATGTTGTCGCCTCTTCACTCGGCAGTGATAGAATTCATCGATCCCAAAACGAAGGCTGAAGTTGTCCTGGTGGGTGTCTTTCACGGAACCAAAAGCAGTGCTCAAGATGTACGAACCGTCATGACAGCGTCTCCCACGGATGTTCTAGTCTTGGAATTGTGTGCGTCCCGATTTGTTGACCTGCAACGACAAAAAGTGAATCGATCCGATGAAAGCAAAGAACCAAAAAAGAACAACAATAAGCACTCCAAGAGCTGGGCCGAGAGGTATACCAAAATGATTGTCCAGACGATCCAACAAAGAGGTCTCGCCACCGGATTGGCTGCAGCATTGTTGTCGGGGTTTTCCGGACTTCAAAGCTCCATGAGTGGATTCACACCAGGTTTGGAATTTACAACAGCATTGGAACTGTGCAGCGACAACAACGACAATTCACCGTCATCGATAGACACGACAACTACCATCGTATTGGCAGATCAGGATGTGGACGAGACACTTCGAAAGTTGGGTGATTTGCCGGGATCGGCCAGCGAAGTGTTTCTATGGGAACGATTGGAAGATGGACAACGACAACGACGCACTTTGTCCAGCATTTGGAACGAATGCCTCTTGCACGCTACGACAGTACAACAAGCGATATTTGGTGATAACATAAATTCGCCAGGCATTCCACAAGTCCACCTTCCATCGGCTCTGCTCCGGAACAAGTCGGCCGTGTCCGACCTTGTGCGTCTGGCTCTCCCTTCTATGATGTTGATGACGTTCTTTTCTCAGACCATGGCCTTTGCTGCCATGAGCGCGACTGATTTGGAGTACGGGTCAAATTCCTTGATTGTTGCTGGACAATGGCTGGACGGGCCATTGACTGTGACGTCCAACATGGACATGTCCCTCCAGGAATGGATCGGACATTCGATTGCCAGTGCTGCGATAATTGGATCCGGAACTCTCGCATCCATTCCCGTCGTCAAGACAATCTTGACGGAACGTGACGAAATATTAACTACCGGTATCCAAGAAGGTACGTTCGTGGTTGCAATCATGATAGTTTTATTGCGAATATTATGTTTCCGAGTAACTGTAAATTCCATTCTCACTGTTGTCTCGTTGTCTCGTATGTTATTCGTCTCTCATCAGCGTGTCAAAGAGCCGGAAAGGGAGGACGAGTCGTTGCCGTATTGGGACTTTTGCATGTCAATGGGGTTGCCAACCGAATGCTCCAACAACGGACCGAAGTTGTTGCATCTCAACAAAGTGAGAGATGACGAAGGAAAAATGGGATCGAAAAGAAATAAATATAGAATTTCGAAGGATACCTCTTATAAAGTTGTACCATTTTTTGTACCTTGTTTTTTTTTTCTCCCCAAACGATTCACTAGTCTTCTTCGGTTCCGCCTTGAACGTCATCCTTTTCTTTCTCCAGAAGCCCGCCATTGAGATAGGTGGAAAGACCATTGAGGACAATTGCGTTGCGAACCTGGACAGAAACGATCATGAAAAGTATAAGCCTTATGTTAGGACGAAAGAGAAAAAAGAAGAAGAAGCAATGTTGAAATGATGTTTGTTTTGTTGCTCTTCTTATGAACGTACTCGAGCCTTTTGGATCTGTGTTTTGACGGCAACAACTTCGTCCAACAGCCTCTCAGCCTTGCGTCCTTTCTCCTCGCATTCCAGCCAGAGAGGAGACGTCCCATCCTTGTCGCTAAAGAACGCACTAGAATGAGAGTTGAATCCTCGTGTAGATGCTATGTCGTGTTGTCCTTGCGGACGTTTCCCGTCGTCATTGGAGTTGGTGGTGTTGATGCTGCGGGCAACACCATCATCATTATCGCCGCCACCTTTTTCTCGTTCTTGTTCTTGGTACGTGTGATACATGATGGCTAATGCTTTAGTGGGTGTTGAAGTTAGATAGTATAATGTAAAATATAATGATGATCGTTATGACATCGCAACATGACGCCCTTACCACTCTTCAAATAAATTCATGATGATGATAAAGAAGGGTAAAGCCGATGAAGCAGGAAGAAGAAAAAATGCGTCGGTTTTATAGTAGAGAGTTGAGGATATAAAGCAACCAATCATCATGTTCTATTTTTTCATTTCGAACGTCTTCACAGTCATCAATTCTCCTCCTTTCCCCTTGAGAAGCTTCTCAACTCGTCTCACAAAATATATTTCCCACAAATTCGATAGTTGGAAGAAACCAAAACTAACAAGCATGCTGCTCCGACGATCGCCTCTCAAGAAGAAACAGAATGACAATGATGGCACTTGCTCGACTCTGCCATTGTCGTCACCACGTGGAACAACGAGTCGCAACAATAAGCAATCTGGTCTCTCTATGTCGACGACTACCATCCCTGGCGACGATCTAAAACATATTCTGACTGTCACGACAGGAGTGATGATGGTTGTTTTGTTGGCCATTTTATCTACTTCTATGACTTTTCATGGAGGTGGTGGGATTACGTCTTTTGGAAGAAAAGCCTTCCATGGAAGAACCTCCTCGTGGAAGGCGGGATACTACGATGCAGAAACGTTTCCTTGGAAAGGGATGAGTCGTCCTGCCAGCAAGATTCTATCCGACCGTCGTCATCGGTCAACCTTCTCAACTTCTACTAACGAGAAGGATGGATTGACGAATGATACTTCTAATTTCAACGACAAGTCCCCGTTTTACTTGGAATTGCGAAAGTCGTACGAGTCTTTCTTCCCTCCCGATCACCGTCATCGATCCTTGGATGTAGTGAAATCACTCCAAAACTACCAACTGGACGCGTATTCGAATCCATTCTATGACATTCACAACTGTCCCGATATCCCTCCCGAGGGATATCCCTTTCAATGGAATCTTTGGAATGAAGTATTGGCACAATGGCCAGCGGACGATACGGAACCTCCCGCGTCGGGGACCATCTACCAAGGCCTGTGTATTTTTGACTTTGAAAGAGATCATGACAAGGCGTTGCGGTATCGCGATGACGAACTTCCCTTTATCGTTCGGGGTGATCCTGCCGTGGCAGAAACTGTGGAGCGTTGGAATACCCCGTATTACCTCCAAGCGTTGTTGGGCGATGTCCCCCAGGGTGTCGAATACAGCGACAACAGCGACTTTTTGTATTGGACGAACGCCAACAGCCGTCCCGATGCCGATTGGAAACCACCCACACAGCATTTGGAAATGACGTACTTGGAATGGATGGAAAAAGCGAACGTGACCGATGAGCGGTTGGTACAACCGGGTATGCCTCATTATTACTTCAAAGTGGTGGGATGTGCTTCTGGTGGTCAACGAAACGGTGTCGACCACGACGGTGGTTCGACGACTCAGCAACCCTGTTCGATACTGTCGGCTGGGGAGCACGTACCGTATCTGATGGACGAGATGCCCTTTTATACGCAAACTCATTCCAGTTTGTACATCAAGGATACGGTACAGGGTACCGAAACCAAGGCCATCAACTGCCGGTTCGGGATGAAGGGTGTCAAGGCAACGAATCACTTTGACGGAGAACGTAACTTTGTGACTGTGTTTCAAGGCGTCCGTCGTATGATCCTGGCCCATCCCGACCAATGTTCGAAGTTGGCATTGTTCCCCCCCCGGCCATCCATCGGCCCGTCATTCCATGGTGGATTGGAGTCATCCCGATTTGAACGAATTTCCAGACTTCGATTCTGCCATGGCGAACGAAGTGGTGTTGCAACCGGGAGATAGTCTGTTCCTTCCGTCGCTTTGGTTCCATTTTATCGTGTCCATGTCATTGAACATCCAATGCAACACCCGCTCGGGGATGGATACCCGACACGTTCCGGACATTGATGCTTGCGGTTGGGCCTAGCTAGCTAGTAGAGGGAAAAAAAAGAGAAAAAAAAAGGAACAACAGGAAAAGCAACCAAGAAACAACAACAGTAGTGCTGGCTGGTATAACTGTGACAACAAGTACTGCTGTGGAACACAACAGAGAGATTGGTGGCTTCTTGTTGCACGACCATCAGTGACGATAACAAAAACCTTCTTGTTAAAACAATGCGGACTAGCTAGGTAGTAGGTCCAGTAATGCAGCATGACGGAGTACTACTACTTGTATGATAGCCAGAAGTCTACTAATAGCATTCTTCTTCTTATTAGTTTAATGTCTACCTACCTAGCTACTTAACTAGAGCAAAAAGGAGAAGGAGCCTCACATTGATCGTTTTCTGCCGGTACGTATGATAGATACCGGTAATCATAGCAATTACCGGTAGCAAGATGGGGAAAAGCTTCAAGCTTCCATTCCATTTTCACCACGTGGAAGCTTTATGAAGGGCACTGTGACGTCGTCGTGTGTGAGGGGAGAGGAAAGAAGAAGAGAAGTTGGTTGTTGCATTTTATTCTTTCTCCTCTTTTGTTTGCAGTTCTGTAATAACTAACTAATGAAAAAAGCAGTTGGCGTTGATGACGTGGAACGACAGAGGGAATTTTTGGAATGATGACCGTAGAGAAACAAGTGATGACGAGGAGGTGATTTGACTGTGAAGGAGAGTGATCGATGGACAGATGGGCAGACAGACATAATATGGTGAGTTCATCCCAGCAAAACGTGCAGTACGTACTATGATACGTGTTCGACATTCAACTCTGATGGATCGATTGATTGTGAATCATCGCCATCATTTTAACTGTAATAAATTCTTCATTCCATCATCACATCATCATTCATCCGAAAAAAAGAAAAGCTGCAGAATCATCAGTGGCACAAGCTGTTGTTGGTTTGTGTTTTGTTCTGCTTCGACTTCGACTTTCTGAACTCTTCCTTTTTTTTATTATCCAATCTTCTCCTCACCTCTCCAAAATAATAACAACAATCGCCAATCATCTGTCATCGTTACTACTTTCAAGAATATCATCTCTGTCTCCAACATCATTCATCACTCCGTTTCTACTACTACTACTACTGTTGCAGTACGTCGTAATACAACGGTACAGAACTACCGTAATCACTACTCGTGTGTGGGAGTACTATTATCAAAATGTCTACAACAACAACACGATCAAGAGTCTGTGTTGACAGGAATGACCATGACCATGATGGTGATCCAATGTTGATGATGATATCATCATCATCATCAACAACAAGAACTGCAACAAACACAATCAGTAATATACCCTTCAACTCAACTAGTCGCTTCCGATTCCATCATCATCAACGAAGACGAAGACGACAAAGGATACAAAAGTCGTCTTCTCCATTCACAATGGGTCACTCTCCAGTACGATCGGACTGCCAAGTTGGGATGCATCCTAATCATCAGCGACAATCACGACAAGAACAACGGAGACAGGGACACAATCACCTTTTCAATCATCCCGTTACATCGATTTTGTCAGTGACAACAACAGTGATATTGGTTCTGTTCCTTCAGATCCATCATGTCACTCTTGTTCAATCGTGGAGTCTCCCTTCTATTCCAACATCCTTTAGGGAAACGACAATAGGAGCAAGAACAACAACAACAACAACAACAACATCAACACCATCGTCCACTCGACTCTTTAGTAGTATTATATCTGTCTCGGAGTCACCAGACGACGTGAAACACAAGCGTTCCGTATCTGTATCATCCTGGGATGATTCTTGGACGTCACGCTGCTTATCATTACAAAACTACGACAACGACGATGATGTTGGTGTGTCATCAACACCACCAAAAAGACCTATCCAAGTTGATATGAATAAGAATAATGGTTACAACAATCATCCACCACAAAAACAAATCAAGCACAACAAAAAGCAGCAGCAACAGCAACAGTTGTGGTCTATGTTTCTACAAGGATCGTCATCATCATCATCGACGAAGAGCAAGTTTCGATGGAACGACCCGACTACTGTACTGACGGTTGGTAATACACAACTACAGCCACGAATTCGGAAAGGTGAAAAAGAGTTTCATTATGAAACAAAGAAGAACAAAGATCGTGGTACCTTGGGATTTGATGTCTTTGAGATGCAAGCGACACGTCATCGACATACTCTCACCAGTCCCGATCTTGACGAAGACAATGACAGCCACATCAACAACCACAACAATCTCCACCATTTTTTTCAAACGACAGCGTCTTCTTCTTCTTCTTCCGCCTCCTCGTCATCTACGACGGGAGATTCCTTTTTTGCACATCCCGGTGTCGACGTCGATGGTCACGATCTCATCGAGAAAGACGAAAATGACTTCTTTTCATCCTCTCCTGGTTTCACATGGAGTCATGCGCCATTGTCTACTCGGAGCAGTAGTTGTACCTCAAGAAACGGGGCACTCTTCTCCACCACCACCAACCCTGGATTTTCGTCGACATCTTCTTCTACCAGCATGGCCTTTGCATCGACCACAACACCATCCTCCTTCTCATCACCACTCTTGCAACAGTCATTTCTTCTACCAGCATGGTTCCCATGGATTCCCACCAAATCACAAATACAATCTCTCAAAGTTCCAGAACTAAAGGAGGCATGTTCCCAAAGGGGACTCCTCAAGGTACGGAAAAACGAAACAAAACAAAACAAAAAGGTCTCATTTGGTATCAATATTACGATTTATTATATCTCATGTTTTTTTTCTTCTTTTTCTCTTCTTTCTTTCCTTTTATTTCTTCTCAAAACACAAGACGGGAAGCAAAACCGTTTTGCAGGATCGATTGTGGCAATGGACCACGGAACAACAACACCAGCACCATGCACGATTGACGGGCGATTATCTCACCAATTGGTTCGAAGACATGGCACGACAAGATACAACACAGGAGGTACCAACAACCAAGAGGAACCGAAAGACAGACTCGACGTCGTCAGCGTTGGTCAATGAGGATGTCGCTTCTACCCCTCCTCTTACTACCATCAAGTCTCAGCGACAGACAATCGGATCCAACAAACGTTACGCTGACGAAATAATGACACGGGGTTCCTCCCCACTGGGAGCCAACACTCCAAACTCGTTAGAGGAATGGTCCAGAACGGTCGACTTGGACAAACTCATGAACAAACGCCAAGAAATACATCGTCAAAAGCGAGAAGGGAAAAAACCAAACAGTCAAGAGGAGCCGTCCGCATCGACATCCATCGATCCCAAGGAGTACTTGTCACGATTGACCAACGCCATGAAAGCCTCTCCATCGTCGCCATGGGCGTCCAACAAGGAGGTACAGGAACTGTACAAGGCGTCCAAACAGGCCGATCAGCTCGGAGAACGTCGGTTATCCATCGACCTACTGGAGTCCTTGTTGACCATCACACCCAATGATGCGCGAGTGTACCGACGCCTAGCGCGAATGTACAGTGAACAGGGGGACGTAGACGTTGCTCGTGCCACTCTGCAGAGAGGTATCCGAAGAATGCCCAAAAATCCATGGCTGTGGCATGGTTTGGGCCAGCTGGAGCTGTCCAACGGACAAACTGACCTGGGCATCGAGTGCTACCAACGTGCCATCCGAGAAGATCCAACATTCGCTCACTCGTACCACGCCTGGGGCATTTACGAGTACTCGCAGGGTCGCATCGCGTCCGCCATGAAAATATTGAAAAAGGGCGTCGAGTATTGTCCCACCAACCATCGATTGCACCATGCGCTGGGAGATTTGTATCGTGGCGCGAAGCTGCTGAAAGATGCCGACCGATCCTACCGACGCGCGTTACGGGAAGGACCGCCTGTCAGCCATGGCTTTGCGTATTCGGCCCTGGCATGTGTCGCGTATGAAGAAGGCAACGTCGACGAAGCACGACGGTGGCTGTACCGGTCCATCCAATTGAATAATGGCCGTCACGCGCAAGGATGGTTAGCTCTTGCCGAATTGGAGGAGGCAGAAGGAAACCCTCAAAAGGCCCTTGGAATATGTCAAGCTTCCATTGTTCAATACGAAAAGGAACTGATCGAATCGAGGCAACGATTCAAACAGCAACGAAAGAACGATCAAAGACGAATTGGCAGTACCGAATCAAGAGGCGGTAGCTGTGAGAAAAGGCACGATGAAACGAATCTGAAGTCGGACGGAGAAAACGTTCTATTGAATCTTTCCAACAACCCAGAAGATGTCAAGAACACCTTGTTGAAATCCATCCCACCGTATCGATCGGGTGACAAGTTCCTCAATGTATACCGGCATTGGGCACGTCTGGAAGAGCGATACGGAACCTTTGAGTCTGCCAACCAAGCTCACGAACGAGCTTCCTTGGCATTTCCCAAAAACTACAAAGTCACGCTGGATTGGGCACAGTATCACGCCAGAATACGGAATGAAGATCGGGCTCGCAGTTTGTTTGTGGAAGCATGCAACAAGGCGTCCAAATCACATGCTGATCCGTATCGCATGTTTGCGTCCTTTGAAATGTCCCATGGAAACTTTCAACAGGCACGCAAAGTCCTCTTTCGTGGAGCCCAGGCGGTCGGAAATTCCTCCGATGGTGGTTTGGGCAACACCCGTGGCCTCTCACAACTGTTTGTCACTTGGGCTATCGCCGAGTGGCACTTGAAGAATGTTGCTCGCGCCGAGACGTTGTTTGATCATGCCCTTCGCCTGACGGAAGGAGGCAAGGATGGTAGTGAACTACGGTCCTACATCTTGTATTGCATGGCACTTTTGGAATACCAAGAGAGAGGAGAATTGTACCTTGCACAGCATTGTATCGGACTTTGTCTGAAGGAAAACCGTTTCCCAGAAGGCAATGGTGTCGTGTGGGAACTGTGGGCCGATATTGCTTCCGACATGAACAATCATCAGCTCGAGGAGCAGTGTTTGGTCCAAGCCGAGAAATGCACAGTTCCCGTGGATGTCGCATCGGCAGCCCAGGACATGCTAAAGGCTTCCGAGATGGAGACTTGGATGCGTCAAGATCCATGGCACGACAAGCTCCAAGCTGTTCGTGGCATGACCGGGAAAGATTCCCAGCCAAAGGACGGTTTTTATTCGACACTGAGATTACCTCATCGGGAGGGTCGTAATAATCACAATGCTTTTCAAACGGAATCCAGAACGGCATCCACCATTATGGATCGAGTACTGTCAGATCAACACTGAGACCTACCACAACGACACAAAAACAAAGATGAAACAATAATAATATTACAAAACTCGCCAATAATTTGGATAGACGATTGGAGTATCTCCTACTTTAGTACGAGTAAAAGTATGAACGATCCGGGTACCGGCAGTCTACTCACCACGGAAAAGGGATTCCTTTCGGTAGTAGTACAATCGTACCAACTTATGACCTACCCTATCAGATTTTTGGCGCCATTACTTTTGAAATTTCCGTCTCAATTTTCCGCGACGTTTCTCATCTATATATTATCACGTTAACGTCGTATCAAGATCTCTACAACAGAATCTCTTCTCACAATAGAGGCGGCAGGCACAGGTTGGAGGTACTGGAGTATAATACAAAAGTAGGTTACAGTTAAAAGAGAGTATCATACCGAAAGTACCCTAGGTAGACTACCGGTACCATACTAGTAGGTAAGTACGACGAAGTGTAGGTTGAAGGTGTATTGTACCTGGTAAGGGTTAAGGGGAACTGTAGTAGAATGCTACGTCGTACTCCGAGTACTTCATCAGTGATAGTACCTACCTCTCTAGTAGATAGAGGAGTACAGGTACGGTAGTACGTTCGCAAACTACCGGTAGTTCACCAAAAAGAAGTCGAGGGGGTCGGTTGGTAACTTTTTTGGGACGGCACACGGCACTGGCGACGTCACGACTGATGATGATCCGCATTCTCACTGCTTGTTTCACGCAATTTTCAGCATCGTCGTCATCAATCTTGAAGACCTCATCGACGACTCCATGCACAAACACACAAAAGCATTCGATTTCGAACAGATCCATCCATCCGTCCAGTTTCGGTGGTTATTACAACTACTGTCAACACAAAGAGATTTGTCACCATGTCGACAACTACAAGTAATGCTCTTCCAGCAAGCAGTTCTGCGACTTCGTTGACATACAAGGATGCTGCTGCTGGTGGTGGTGGTTTCAACAACAAAACGGCAGAATCTCAAGGATGTCTCGAAGCGACAGTATTGTCTGTCTATGATCTTCCCTTTGCGGAACGTCCCGTTGCTGTGACTGTTTCGTCTTGTGGTATCACAGTCAAAAGTGGCCCTCCAGTCGCTCGACACAAAGATCGAAACTCGTATCGTTTTGCAACTGGAAGTGGAATCAACGGAAGTACAACTTCTCCTACTGCTGCTAGTGGTAGCAGTAGTTCTCCCGACACCATCAAGGTGATTGCTCCTCTTCGTCAGCTGTACAAGTCCATGTTGACGGTACGAGTGGTATTTGCTGATCCAAATATCTATTTGGAAACGGAGTTACCTCTCCGTCAGTTGCGTATCCACGAAAACAAGTGGCTGATTCTCAATTTGACTCCGACTCCTGCTTCTCCTGCAACCAACACTTCGAACGCTATAACATCGACATCCGGCAGTATCACCAGTACGACTGCTTCGCTTCCCGATGAAGATTCCATGGCTCCTCCTCCAACCATCCGAATCAAACTTAAGCTCAGTGGTCCGTACCGTCCCGAAGTGGCTGCCTTGGTGGGATTGGCACAAGCCTGGTTTGGTCTCGTTGATAAGATGGAGGACGGTACCAAGTCATCCTTGCAAAAGGTTCCCACCTTGCCCTCCCAATACAACAAATTCTTGTTGATTCCTGCTGTGCCCGTCGTTGCAGGAATCGTCGTCGTGTCTCCCGTTGTGGCTGGAATTGCCATGGTTGGTCTACCCTTGGTCTTGCCCGTGGTATTGGTAGCCGTTGCAGTGTTGACAGGAGCCCTCCTTTCCGGTGGTGTCCTCTATTCCTCGACTCGTTCCGGACGAGAACAAGTGGGAGGGATCTTTGCACCTATATTGGAGCATTTGTTGGGATCTCGACCAGGACAAGCATTGGTCTATGACACCGGTCCACGACCCACACCGGTCAGTGTGTGTCGTCAAATCTTGCCCCGTGGAATGTGGTCGAGATTGTTCTTGAGTCTCTTGATTGATCTGATTGGATCTTCGTCGTACTTGCTCCCCGTGGTAGGAGAAGGACTGGACTTGGCCTGGGCTCCCGCACAAACCATTCTGATCATGGCCATGTACGATGCAACGTCTCCCAACCTCAAGTACGTTTCCTTTTTGGAGGAATTGCTCCCATTTACAGATATCGTTCCGTCGGCGACCATTGGCTGGGCCTGTGAGTTTGTACCGGGCATGTTGAACAACAACAGCAACAACGTCGTACCACCCGAAATGAAACAGGCCGTCACTCAACTCATGTCCAAGGCAGCATCAGCAGCGTCGGGAACTTCGACTACACAATCGTAAAACGTAACAATACACAATATTGCCAAAAAACGGAATCGTTTCTCTTTATTATAAGCAAGGTTGCCAACAACAACCTGCACCTCAAAACAAGTGTCTCTCACAACAACATCCATACAAAAGAGATTAATAGTAGTGGTACTTTCTGCGAGTACAAATTCCAAACGACTTTTCCAACCGTTTCCACAAATTAGAGTCTCTTCTTGTATTTTCGTGCCAATACTAAACCAGTAATTTCCAACAACGTACCACCATTTCATACTGTCTTTCACACTGTCTTTCACACTGGCAATGGCAACTTACACCATATAAACTAATTATTCTCATCAAAGTATTTTGGCTGGTACGCAGTGTATTCTCCTACCTACAACATCAGTAGCATAGTGGACTCTAGCTAGGTAGTAGAGTACTTTAGAAATCAAGTTTGTTCTGTTGTTCTTGGCCATTGATGTCTCTCTAGAGTACGAAGAAAGAGGAGTGAAGTGAAGTGGAGCTGGACTCGGCCAATGAAACTTTGTTCGACTACAAATATTATCATGGCAACGGGCATGGTGATGATGCAGTATTCTTCTTCTGTTGATCACTACTACTCTAGTAGAAAATGTGTATTATTGCTGTAATAATAATATATGACACTAAGTATAAATTATGAGACATGTTATTACTGCAACAACCCAAAAAACAAGAACGGATATGAAAAGAGGTCATTCCTACTGCTGGGGATGCCGTTTTGCCGTCGATATATAATAATATAGCTTTGCGCACACAGAGAGAGATCCGGTGCCAGGCTTTGTTATTACAGATTCACGGTATCATGTATCGGATATGTCCTGGTTTCGGGGACAGCAACGCTGTTGGCTCCGCGGGGTGATCCAAGGTCGTTTCTTAGCATCGTCTTGCTCACGGGACGGTCCAATTCGTCTTGCAATGTGAGTGGACCGCGTTTGGATCGTCTCGAGGGACTCCGTGCCGTATACGGATCGTCCGAGTCGTCATCGAAGTAATAATCTTCCGAACCACTCAAAGTGGTGAGAATGATGGGATCGTTACGGCCAGGACTGCCGTATCCTCGGCTGCTGGTTTCTCCCTTAGAATCGAGCTCCGGTTGATCAGCGTCATCTAGAGATGTAGATCCAGTGTTTCTGGCCGGTTTTACCAGATATTCATCGTCGTCGTAATCTTCGTCCCCAATACTCCTCCTTCGACGTCGATTTGTTACCATCAAGGCGACCAACACGACAAAGGCACTGGCAACAGCAATGGTGGCAATGAACGGAGGGGACAATCCCGACGAAGGGGGAGACTGAGCATTGCTAGTGTCTTGCTCAATATTGTTGACATCCCCACCACCAGCACCACCGCCAGTGCTAGGGTTGGTCGGACTTGTTGTTGTTGAATCAGTAGTAGGGCTAAAGGTCGATGGCACCAGAGTGTCTGTGGTAGATATTTCCGTAGAAGCAACGGTGGGACTTTCAGTGGGTGCTACAGTCAATACGATGATTTCTCCACTTTCAAAGGACATTTCTGTCGTCAACCCTTCAATCATGAAGTCTCCGTTGGATATTCCATTTTCCACAAACAGGAGCATACCATCGGCAAACTGTTCGGCGACTCCAGTTTGTAACTTTCGTCGGGTGCCACCGGTGCGTCCCTGTGCCGTGGGACCATTGGCATCATAGGCCGACAGCTGGAACTTGGCCGTCAAGACGACACAGGTTGGATCAGGATTGTTGGAACACGGTTCGGGAGAAATTTGATGCAGGGCCGATTGGAAGGTCCAGACAGCGTTTTGTGTGAAATCGCACGTGAAGAATTCGTTGGCCATGATATCGTGCGTATTTTCGCTGATCATGTTGATGAATCGTCCACTGCGAGGATCCACATCGGGTCCCGGTACCGCTTCGTACGTATACTCAAATGAAGTCGACTGTATTTGGGAGGGTACAGGTGGGGGTTCGACACATTGCGACTGTCGTACGAACTCTCCGTCGACAATGTATTCCGTCACAAACTCATTGTCACCGGTACCTTCCACGCTGATCGGTGAAGCAACTGGTGAGGCCGGAGATGCAACAACCACAGAAGGACTGTTACTGGGAGACAACGTTTCAACAACTGCCACTGGCGGTGCGGTTGGATCTTGGACAGGAGGCGTTGTCGTTGGTGCGTCAGTTACCACATTGGTGGGTGCATTTGTAGGTGGGTCGGTTACAACATTGGTGGGCGGGTCAGTTACCACATTGGTGGGTGAGACGGTGGGTGCTTTGGTGGGCGCGTCCGTTTCAACAATGGTGGGTGGGAAGGTGGGTGCTTTGGTAGGAGCGTCAGTAACCAAGATGGTGGGTGTGTCCGTGGGAAACTCGGTGGGCGATTCCGTTGGGAACTCGGTGGGAAACTCGGTGGATTCGACTGTGGGTGGGTCTGTGGGTGGCGGAGCTATTGGCTGTTCCGTGGGTGGATTGGTCGGAGGTGGTTGCATCGGTGGAGTTGTGGGAGCTGGAACGGGCGGCGGCGGCGGCGGTGGTGGTGTAATGGGACTAGGAATGGGAGAATCGGTGGATGTGGGTGGCGAAACGGTGTTATCATTGCAAACACATGGCATTCCTGCTCTTGCAAATCCATTTGCAGTGTCACAAACGACCCATCCAAGATCATAACTGACCCGACAACAGGCACTTGGACCCATACTGGAGCCACAATAATTGTTATTACCGAAACATTGCGTGGTGATGGATGGCGCTCCAGCAACCAATCGTGTATCGGATGCGTTCAAGTAAATTTCACGTATAGTACTTGCAGGGATACATGGGGAAGGTTCCACCAAAGCCGATGATTGAAGTTGTCTTTCAACAAGGACACTAAGACTGATATCTCGTTGTTCCTCAGCCGTATACATGCTGTTGCTGCCGATCGAATGATTGTCTGCAGTAGCTACAGCCGCAACCGGAAGAGGATACAACAAGGATAGAGATACAGTTATCCAAAACAGTATCATAGTCAGGTAAGTGTAACGAGGATACCTTCTGTTTCTGCTGCTGCTGTTGCTGTTGTTGATCCACGAACTACGAGAGCGTGTATTCTCTTTTGTATTGCTTCTTGTTGTTGATTTTGCTATCGTCATGATTAGGAGGGTGTTGTGGTTGTCGGAAGGGTTGCACCTCTGTGTGTTTCTAGTAGCAGTCGTCGCACCTCTCCTTGGTTGGAAATCTTGGATATGAACAACAATCGGAGCCACAAATGAACAGAGAGAGAGAGAGAGAAGACAACAAGAGCGTTTCTCTGAACTTGTGAAAATAGAACTGCTATATGCACAAACGCAATGTCCTGCTCTAGTAGTATATGTGTTATTAAAACAATTATTATGAGGAGCCACACAAACCAACGTCAACGTCGTTGCAACACTAACTGTAAGGATGCGTCGTTTGGTATAATAGTAGTTGGAGTAGCTAAAATAAAACACCGCACGCCCGATGTTGGTCTTGTCAAGGATGAGGAACGACCATCGAAAAGGTCCCACCACACGAACAAACGTACTCGGAAGCATCCCACAAACTGGATGATACAGAGAAGTGCGACCACCAATGAAACGCCATTCTCTATCTATCTTGAATTTCTTCCCATCCCATGCTCTAAATAATCTTCGCCAGATTGAAACACGAGCGAGACGATGGAAAGCTAGCATTTACGCCTACAAAAGCACCATCAACGTAGTACTACTTCGTACCACGGTAGACTACCCCTACGGTACTCAATCCATCGGTAGATATCACTCGGAGTACCATTGTAATCTATCTGTATATAAATACCAAGTTGCATAGGATACGAATGAATCGTTTCAGTCAGGGCCAAAAATAGGTAGTAGTCACATACGACAGTAATAGGTATAAAAACAAGCGATCCCCCCTACTACAGTACCATGATTAATCTATTTTGGGTATTCTTGGTGCCGTATGAGGTGGTGTTCCCAAACCTATGGTCCCCCCCCCTGGCTGCTGTGGAAAAGATGATGTTCTTGGGATTCTGTTTGGGATCTGGTGCTATAGAATAGGATGTCTTGCGACGGTAGTTTCACAACTGGTGGGGGAGACAACTGCAGTTTAGAACCTTTGAAAACAAGCAAGAAATTTACGAGGGCTTCGTCCCTGCCTGGAAGGTATTTGATGAAATACTCATGACCTGTTGTTTTAACAGAAAAATGTGGGTAAAGATCTGTTGACATTCTGAAGCAAGTTCTTGTGTGCTTTCTCATTTAAATGTTCGGAAAAACATTGCAGGGACGTTTGGAAGGGCCCGCCCAAACAGCAATTGGCGTCAACAATCTCATGTTGACGCGGGCATGTAGCTAGTATTGCTGCCATGGTGAGGCTGGAAGGGTTTTTGCTAGTCTTCCAACAACGTTCACCGACCGACCACAAGACCCGCCCGATTCATTATTTTTGGACAGTTTTGTTTCCATTCGAAGAAAACAGACGTTGTGATGAAGAGACGATTTGGAAAGTAATTGGCTGTCGTCATCAATAATAATATTACTACGTAATATTTTATCTTGCTATAATAACTTCCCTCTACGATAGCGCGCGGTGCCATCGTCGAGATTCATGAATTGACCATCCGTTTTAAAGGGACCGTAAACCCTGCTGCATGGTGCAAGTAGCACGGTCATTAATTTCAACTTACTCGCTGTAGTATTTACAGTCAAAAGTATTGCTTTGCTCTGTATTCTTATTTACTGTTACAGTTAATTCTCATGAACGGTTCCTTTTATGATACCCGTGAGAGGAGTGACTTCTTATACTTCGTGAGACAATAAAAGGGAAGGAGTCTCATTGGTACCACGGTACGACATCAACTGCACGGCCGATCTCACCAACACATACTCGGAGTAGATAGAAAATCCAAAATCCAAGTCTGAAAATGACATGAAAATCCTTATCTCATGGCATTTTCCGCTGGATGTGCGAAAGTCTTGGTCGTGGTTCGACATAGGACGATAAGTAAACCGGCTGCTGCCATACGACTTTAGAGCGGTATCTGAGTTTTGACCTCCAAATAGATCGTGTTGTAGGGTCATTCCATTCGCGATTTGTTTATGGAGCATCTGAAAAATTGAGATCGCCATCTGATCTTCACTGGATTCCCACCCGAGAGTTTAATGTCGTGTCTCTTTTGATTCTCCGGTTTTGGATTTTCTTCTTTGACCGGTTTTTTAGCTTCTCTTTTTATCCGAACATTCTTCACAAGAGACACAAACTTGTGTAAAAAATATGATGTGGTTAAAAACACCACGTTTCTGCAGGGAAAGAGGCAACTACATCACATAATAACTTATCATAATATATCAATAGACTGTGAACAAAACCTTCTCTACATCGTAGGCTTATTATTCACAGTCAACATTGTCCATAAGCTTACCGTCATCACTTCGACGGTGGATATGATAGAGAACATTACTCACGTTCTTGTTGCACCATATACCATACATCACGAAACAGCACCAGGAAACTCCACCCCACAGTCGAACTGCTATTCTCATTTGAATTACTCCGCCAATCGCAACAACGATCAAATGCAATAGTCATGCATATCATGCATGCGGAATCAGCAGCAGCAGCAT
Source organism: Nitzschia inconspicua (assembly GCA_019154785.2). Classification (NCBI taxonomy): domain Eukaryota; phylum Bacillariophyta; class Bacillariophyceae; order Bacillariales; family Bacillariaceae; genus Nitzschia; species Nitzschia inconspicua. The sequence continues at coordinate 3,273,303 of JAGRRH010000020.1, forward strand.
CCAAGCATTCCAAGGTCATTCAAGACGCTCTGAATATCTTAACATCTCCCGTTATGAGTTCGACAAATCACGATAGCCATGATCGTGCTTTCTTTTCCGATACTTCCTTTTTTGATCAAGCGTTCCCTTTCAGCAATGACGATACTGCTCGGAACGGAGAGCTCAAGACGCTGACCAAACAGGAACCTGTCAACTTTTTTGATATGAATTCATTCGACTCCTTTCCGTCAGTTGTGTTTCCAACAGCATCGCTGAAAGACGTATCAAAATCCAAGACAGAACCTCATCAGCTGAAATGTCGAGAGGTGATCACTTCTAGCAATGGTAATCGTTGTGATGACGAGACGCCCACCAAACAAAAAGCAACTCGTATTCGCAGTAGCTCTCGCCACCAAAGCAGTTCCAAACAACGACGAAGTGCCAGTGCCCACAGATTAGACAGGACTAATCATAGTTCCAGTGGAAACACAGAAAGCTCGAGAAGGAGCTGCGGTAGCACCAGCAGGAACAGAGCAAGAAGCAGCTCAAAGAATCCATCATCCAAAAGAGAAGCATCTACAAACCGGGATGGAGGACGCAGGAGTAAAAGCAGGGAGCGAACAACAGAAACGGTCGACAAACAACGGCCCGAAAGAAGAATGCTCAAGCAATCCGCCGCTTCAAGAACACCTTCGAGATCAAGGAGGCAAAAGTCGTCGTCAACGGGGGCCACAACATCCAAAACCGGTGTGGCTGCTCAATCGTTAGTACTTCAAGCCTTTACGGAAGCCGAAGATACAGAGCACGTGAGAACCATTACCTCGTCTCGACCCGAGACGGCAATTGTCTCGGTACCGTCAGGCGAGAAACGGCCAGCTTTGGCCAAAAGAAGAGCGGAAAGAACCTCGAGTAAAGGATCGGGCAACGATCCACCAAAGCCGCCCATCAGAAGTCCAGATAAGAGTTCTCCTTCTATGAGATCTCGAAAGTCACGAAGTGACTCTGCCACAAGGCAGAGAGCGTTCAACAAGCGCAATCTTCTTGGAGATGCCTCCAGCAACCATACTGCCTCTACAGCACCTGCTTCGTTCAGTTCCATCAACGCGAATACGGATGATAGCGCCAACGCCATCTTCGCCTCGGAGGTAACACAACACCCAAGCTCAGTTCAAGCAAGACGGCACTTTAGTCATCCAGATATTAGCCATCCTGGGCCTGTCGCAAAGCAGGTCAGCCTTGGCAATCGTATTAGCAGTAGAACCAGCACTCCTGGAATAACAGTGGCTACATTGACAGGAGAAGTTACAAAGAACAGTACGAATATTGCTACTTCCTCACGTCCCCGTCCAAGCTTGTTGACCCGATCATCCCCCTCGAGTGAGAACGGCCGGCCGGTAGATGCCACCAGAATCGATGGGTTGCTACAGAAATTGCGAGACCCGAGCTCTCGAAACTTACTGACTGGCAACAAAAAACCAGCTGATGGTACCGTCTTCATTGGACAGAGTCCTGAAATCCATCATAAAAAGGGCCAAACTGGCATGCTGTCTCGGTTCAGCCGAATCGGCAATTCAACTTGCGTTCGATTAGATGAATAAATGCATTGAAAACAATAATAAGTAAAAATGGGATATCTACTAACCTACTTTGCAGACATTTCCTCTTCATTGTAGTCTGTAAGATAATATGGCAACTGCCCCCCCCCCCCCCCCCCCCCTTTGCTTGTCATTCTTGTTGACCCGATCATCCACCTCGAGTGAGAACGGACGGCCGGTAGATGCCACCAGAATCGATGGGTTGCATACAGAAATTGCGAGACCCTAGCTCTCGAAACTTACTAACTTGAAACAAAAAAGCAGCTGATGGTACCGATTTCATTGGACAGAGTCCTGAAATCCATCACAAAAAGTGCCAAACTGGCATGCTGTCTCGGTTCAGCCGAATCGACAATTCAACTTCCGTTCGTCTAGATCAATAAATGCATTGAAAACAATAATAATAAGTAAACGACTACGCAATGGGATCACTACTTTTAAGAAATTTCCTTTTCGTTGTAGTCTCGTAAGATGATGTGGCAACTGCCCCCCGTTCTGCTTGTCATTCCATTTCAATAGTGAACCAAAAACGATAGATAGTCCCAATCACGTAATGATTCAATAGGGAAACGCCAGGGTCCAAGAATGATACACGACTTTTGTGGCAGTGCAAAGGCGCAGTCGTTCTAGTCTACGTTTGCAGACGACGTCTTTCGAGGGTTCGAGTTCGAGGTACCGTTGGATTTCCCTCCACGATGCAAGGGCGGTAGGTCCTCTCTGCCTCGTTCGGACATGGTATATCTTGGGGCTGATGGTCGATCCGGCCGTTCTCCAGCATGCCTTCTATTTTTGGAAGAGGAGGAGGACGCAGTCCCACCTCCAGAGGACGGAAACTTGCGGTGCATACCGCCACCGGCGCTGGCACGCGGTGTATAAGTTGTATATGGCGCCACGTCAAAATTTGGTTCTCTATAGTCGTCCGAATGGAGCCGTTGTCGAGGGGCGGTTTGGGCTCGATGTGACCGTCCCGTCTTCTGTCGATCGACTTCCAAAACTTGAATGGACCCATGGTTCAAAAGGGCCTGTCTTCGAATCAACGAGTCTTGGGTGTCAACCGATTCGCATTCATGAGCATGATTGTCACGTCGACCATGCCGCCGACGTTCCGATCGACCGCTATTGTTGTTGTTGTTGTTGGAGGCTACCGATCCCTTTCCACGATTGGCTGCTCTGTGCATGGCGTGTGTTTCCGGTTCATGGAGCATATCCCGAGTCGAGGTTTCACAGCACATTTCCGATATGAACTGTGTGACGCCTGCATCACGAAGGAGTCGCAAAAAAGAATCCGTTGTGCTTTCGTTGGGAGGTTGTCCCTGGAAGGAGGAGGCCCTGCCATAAGAGCGCTTGCTGGTGGAACGATCGCTCGACCAGTGAGAAGCATGGGCAGAAAAACTTTCCTTGGACATGGTGGCATCATCAGACGATTCGATCGTGCTCATGACCGATGCTTCCTTCCTGAACAACGTTGGTTGGAAACAAGCATTTTCTCTCATCTCTGCAACTTCGTACATCAATATGTATGCTTGCTGCATCATGACGGTGTCTTCATCAACGCGGGTGACTTCACTGTCGTTGCATTTGAACCACTCGTTATGTTTCTTGACGAATGCTAGGTAGTGTCCGCTGGCACAAGTTTGTCCTTGGTGAACTAGAATACCAACAAGATCGTAGGGCGGCGGTCGTGCCTTGTTGAGGTTGGACATGTAATCTCCAATATCCAGTCGTTGAGGGAATTCGATCCGCTTGTGAAGACGTACCAGTCTTCCGTAATCATTGAAGGCGAATCGTTTGAGGTGACAGACCAAAATGGAGGGTGCCGTGGCCAACCGTAAGCCTTTGTTGACGGTTCTTTTTTTGCGACACTTTTGGCAAAAGACGGCATTGTCTTCTGTCAATAATTCGGTCTTTGTGAACTCGTACAGGGCATCATTCAGTGTTGATATTTCTACATCGTTAATGTCCAGTGAAAGGTCCATGTATCGATCTCTCGTCAAGCTGGCTCTTCCACATGTGTGGCAGGTGACAGAACTTTCCAAAAGTCCGTCAAATAAACTGGAGAGTTGCTTGTTTTGTCCATTCATGACCAAGGTGGACAGGAGAGCTCGGAGGAATTCATGTGCGTCTTCTTGTTGATAGGGACGCAAGCACTGTGACAGACGGTCCGGATGACGAGTGATACTGCCGGGATTGACTACCATTTGTGGGGATGGAAGGTCGTTGTTGGACGAAGACAGCCATCCAATCATGGAAGATCTTCCTCCGGACCCAAAGCTGCTTGCAAACGAGGTTTGTGCCAAGGGTCTTCGATCTTCCATGTACTCTTGTGTGATGCTGGTTAGCTCTTGTGTGAGCCATTTGCAATTGTCTTGCATTTTCCGCATCTCCCGTTCTTTCCTCTTGGCTTCGTCCTGACAATGGTTGTGACTATTCTTTTTCTTCTTCTTGGCTTTCTTCTGTTTGTTTTTCCGTATGTTCGCTTGTTTCGGAGTGGGGGCAGACAGCCCCGATTCTAGACCACGACTGTCTACCATCGTGAGGATTCCGTCCTCTTCTTCATCCATATAATCTTCATCGTTCTCATCATCATCCTCACATTCGTTTCCTTCCGAAGAATCCACACTTCCACTTCCCATGGCCAACAGATTTGGATTGGAGGAATACCTTCGAAGAATGGGTACCGTTTTGGGATCCAGTAGTGCACTGGTGAGTGCCGTACTAAGGAGACATTGCAGAGCGGCGTTGGCATAACATGTATTTCCAACATTGGTGAGACCTTTGGGCCACCAATCGGAATTCTGACCATGGGAATTATTGTTTTGATGATCTCCATAATCAGTCGCTGATAAACCTAGGGGAGACGGATACATGTTGGTGGACGACATGGAAGATGATACGACGGAATGTCCTCCACGAACGCCACCCTTGAGAGAGACAACGTTAGGTATTCTTCGTTTGGCAACCTCTGCCGCTGCTGCTTCGGCGAGACCTCGTCTCCGGGAGGGTCGTTGCAACGACGATCGGGACGATTTCCAACACTCTATACCATCGTCTTCTTCTTCCCATTGGAGTTGTTGTTCTGTTTGATGTTGCTGTTGTTGTTGTCCTCCCTTCATTTCTCTATAACGTGTTGTTTGTTTGTTTGTTTGTTTGTTTTTGTCAGTCAGTGATTCCAAGTTTGCTTCTTTTGTCTTCTTATGAGAAGTTCCTTCGGGCCAATACCACAAAGAAGCAGTGAATGTATGAATGAATGCAGCCAAAACGATCCGTCCTGAAGAGAGATAATCTCGATTGGTTTGGGTTCAAAACTGATACAACCCTGCGACCGTCCCGTCCGTTTCACTAACTCACAACCAACCAACCAACAAACAAACAACCCAAGACTTGTAGCAATGAAATATGGTAGAGAATTGATTTGGATCTCCACACGATTCGGTGGCTTACAGTTAGACCGAAGCAACTGTTCTAATCACCGAAAAAGGATATCACCAATTGGACAGAGCACCTTTCCAAACAGATCGTGTGATACTACCTACTACTAGCTAGAGCACCGGTAGTACACTATACACACTATTGATGCAAGAAGGGGAAACAAACGGAATCTCTCACTTCTTCCGCCTAAAACCTGCTACTACTTTTGGCTGCTGTGAGTATCCTCTCATCCGCCACGACGTCCAATCAGTAGTAGTAGTAGTAGCACCAGCAGCAGTGGTAGTACCGTATTGAGAATGATACTCACAGTCTCAATGATGTTTTATAGGCGGGGGAAGACCCGGTGTATCGTGAAAAGAAGGAGCAGCTCGACTCTCACAAGACGTCGGTCTCCCTTGTCTTTCTTTGATACACACCCCGTCCTTTCACTGTGTATACACTACTATTGTTTCACAAACAAAAAAAGGAAGTCATCCTCCCCCTCTAATTCTGTCTATCTTTCATCTGTCCCATCCTTTTAAACCGACATCATCAGTTGACCTGACTGAAGGATACTAACCGTATAATAGCATATGCCCCACACACAAAAATGACGACCCGCCTCGCTTCTACGCCACCACTGAAATTCTGTCAAAACGCCAAAAACTGCGAACGACGTCGCCATATTCAACCACCGACCAAACGCGTGGCAACGAAATGTCCGTCCTTACTCGCGGTGACCGAAAATACGACACCTTCTACCTACATGAAGATATCCATTTCATCCGTTGAGAGTATTCCATGCGCACAAATCTTAAGCCCTGAGATGCTCCAGCGATGAAATAATATCTATAGGTATGAAGGTTTCATTAAAATTTGAAGGACAACCCATCTTTGTGGCCGACTTCGTCCGATTCGAGCGTTGGCTCGGTCTCACAACAGGAACCTGTCTGTCCCACCAGCCTTCCGTTGCGCCATGTGGGAAGATTCAACTGCTGCCAAAAGAACGATGATGTTGTGTTTTTGGCTACCGATTGGTCTCATCACCTCTCATCACCAGTTGAACTGTGACAACAGACCAATCTACAATCTACCTAAGGTAGCTACCAGTACTACGGTAGTACCTTCGCAGGAGTCTACTGTCTGTAGTATCATCGAGCATCAGTAGATACTAATGATAATAGCAGAGTATGTTTTTTGGGTAGTATTGTGGCCTGATATCCACAGTCTAATTTTACATTTTTGATATATTATAATACACTCTACGTTAGTAGAACAGAAAGAGGGTGCATGTAGTATGTGAGGTAGTACAGTGAAGGATTGGTGTTGCGATACAAAAGTTGGGAAGGAGCAATTCCAGTTTTATATTTTTTGTTTGTTTGTAAAAGATCATGATTACTTGAAGTATGATAGTGGATCATCACACCATTCACTGTCAAACATTGGAACTATGAGAGAGTTCCTGGAGCTCTGTGCAACACTTTTCCACTTGTACTTAGAGATCTCTCCCCACCCCCTTTCCACCTCACGATGTTTTGCTCGTTTTTTTTGGTTTTTATTGCATTGTCATCGCTTGCCATTTAGAGGCATACAGGGATTGTTGAGGTCCACGATTGATCAACTCCATGTGACTGCCAGATTCGACAATCACACCATCCTTGACGACGCAAATACGATCCGCAAACCGACCAGTGGCCCACTTGTTGGTCGTAAAGACGGTTGCAGCACCCGATTGACGCAAATTCTGTAAGAATTTTCCCTCCTCCACTTCCGAAAACATACTGGTAGGTTCATCCAATAACAGAACAGAACCCATCAAGCTGTTTTCCATTTTATCATTCGAGGCAAGCGCGTTGTCGTTGTCAAATATGGTCTGAGCCAACACCCGCGTCAAAATCAACTTGGACCATTCCCCGGGAGAAAGCAACGATGCGCGAGGTTTCAACGAACCGGGCCGCAAATCTTCCTCGTTCGACGTGAATATCGTACCCAACTTGGAGGGAAGTTTCGGCAACAGGGTCGAGTACAGACCCGTAATCTGCAAACAACAAGTGCGACAACAACATACAAAACGTACGAAACATTGCGAAATTTCCTTCAGCTTCAACGATCCACTGAAACACAAACAAACGAAACCTGGCCTGACGTACCTTCAGTGCTAACAAAATAGAAGATTTTTCTCCGGGTGTCAACTTTCGTTGCAACGGATCGCCAGAGCTACCAGAGTGTGTACCGTCCACTGGTTCCAGGATTTCCTCCATGGTCCATCCGGAAAAGAGGCTTGCCGAGTCAGCTGACATTCGAACGTCCGTCAAAAGAACTCCCATTCGACGTTTCAACATCTTTCGATCCCATTTCGACGCCTCTAATCCTCCAACAGCAAGGTACCCACGAACCTTGTTGGTCGTCAATGCTCGTTTCGGTGGAAACATGAGAGATTCGGCAAGAGACGTCAAAAGCCGGGTTTTCCCTTCCCCATCGTCACCCAATATTGCCAATACTTCTCCATTCTTGCATTGCAAACTGGCTCCCCGAACAGCCCATGCTCTCTTGGTGGTGTGAGCGGCCCAAAAATCCCGCACAATCAAACCTGCCGAAGCGGAGACGGTGGCCATCGTTGGAAGATCAGCATGTCGTTGGTTGGAATCGTCTATCTCTTGTTTCGTTTGGGCCAAGTCGGCCACAAACCGCTTGACGGAAGGCAGATGTTGGGTGGATTCAAGAACTTTATATAACGTTTGATACGTCAAAGCAAACAGAAAAATTTGCAAGAACGATACGTCCACTATCGAATCCCATCGAGGGACAGGTATGGAGCTTAGAGACGGCAGCTCGCCCACAAGGAAGTACGACACAACGAGAGGGAAAATGGAAAACAAGCCGGCAAGAACGACGTAGCCCATGAGCCGGAGTACCACGAACATTGATTGTCCACGATTACTGCTGACAGATTCCAAAGCCATGGCACGGCTTGCCTTCCATCGTTCAAGGGCATTTTCGATCGAACCATTCTCCGACAGCATCGTCAAGCGACTGGCGCTGGAGGTTCCAAGACGAGACCATTCTTCTGCGCTTTCCATGTTCGAGGTTGTGATTTCGTCATCCAAATCGTCGTCGTCGTCGTCATCGTCTCTCATCAATGCCGATGCAAGTACCCTCCTTTCTTCCAACCGGGGTAGCACCGTACAACCGAAAAATGATATCATCATGGCGGCATGAAACACAAATTGCATGGGATGGTTCAAAATTACCTTCATCTCTTGGGCGCCCAATTCGTGTAGCTTTGAGAAGAGAGCCCGGAGCAGTCCGATACTTTGACTCCCAACCTCGTTCCATGGTACAGGCCAATGTTGCCATTCTTTCAAAAAGACAATTTGACCAACGGTAGAGAATGTCGAGGTGAGCATCGGGCCGATCACAGAAACGGTGATGACTAACAAGGAGCACAGAACAATGGCCGCATAAGAGTCCAACCGAGCTTTCGACACGATGCTTGCAACTTGCGACCTCGCAACGGAAGCAAGTTTTTTGGGCAACGATTCGTCGAGTGGGATAGCTGCCACTAGTCGGAGATACAACTGAGCATACTCTGCCTCCTCTTTGACGGAATGAGCCACCGAAGAGGCAAGACGTTCGATTCGTTCATCCAAAACCGCGTCTCGGATGTAACTTGAGAGCTGCGCATAGAGAAAGGCAAACAAGGCCCACGTCCCCATCATGGTATCGTTCAAAACGGACCAGAGTTTCGGGCCTGTTGTGGACACAAAATCGTCCCATGAGCCTGGGAGGGGCAATACTCGATCAAATCCGCTTATTTGTTGCACGCCCAGCATTAAAAGAACGAGAAAGGTCACATCCAAGACGGCCTTGGAACGACCGAGGTATCGACTCGTCCTTTGATCCGAGTCGTGCAACAACGATAGCGTTTTCCCGTTGTCGCAACGGTCCAGTATGCCGACAACGGACGGGGGGACGCTGTCCTTTGACTTCTCGTTTCCTCGTGTGGGTGTTGTCAAAGTCGCAGTTTTAGTGGATTTCTTGTTTCGAAAGAGACCAAACAATCCAATTCCATGACTGCTGCTGTGATTTTTTTCTTCATCTTCCTGTTCGGCATCCCATGCATCCATACTACCGTACTGGTAGCTGTCCCGACCACCACCGAATCGAAACAACTTTCCGATTCGTGGAATCGGAGGAACCAGTCTCTGTAACATGCGTTTCCAACCTGGGGTATCGTCCTCATTATCGTCCCAGGAAGCTGAAAACGGAGCTGCTGGTGGTGGTGGTGATGGCTGTTGTTGTTTCGGCCTAGACGACGAGGCCTGGGAGTTGGGTAATAAATTTCGGGATGCGGACATTGGTAGGTTGCTGCCCAAGGCATTGGAAGGCAACGATTCACGGGTGCTGGATATCATTGGCTGTTGTTGTTGTTGTTGTTGTTGTTGTTGTTGTTGTTGAACGACAGGTCCTTGTTGTCTCAGAGGAGGTGGCGGACCACGCAAAGGGGTAGTTTCAGATGCCATCGATGAATATGGGTTGGTTGGTGGTCGATTGTTGTTGTTGTTGTTGTTGTTGAATGGTCTGGGACTACCACCGTAGTCAGAGGCGTGGTTGTTGGGGGAGGTTGCTCCACCAGACGACATGACTAGTGCATTCCAATCGTTGACTTTGTTCTTCTTTGTAAAGACCGGCCCTTGATTGGTATCTTTATCTTTGGCCACCCTTTGTCTTTCGTTTTCCGCTTTGGCGACTTGATATTTGGACCCATATGGCTCTAACGGCGTGGTAGTTGTTGTGTGCGTTATCTTTTTGGAACGAGACGGTCGTGACGGAAAGGGTAGATCGGACGCTAGTTTCTTGGCGGCACCAGAGGATTCCGACACGATGGGTGCCACATTCTGGGCGAATCGAGATGCTTGATGCTTCACGGAATCTTCCAATCCGTCCAAGCCACGCTCAACCTTTCCCAAGAGACTCTTGAACGACCGGACCAAACTAGGCTCGGACGACACTTGGACTGTTCGTCTGTTTAGTGGCCGCTGCGGCCACTGTTGTTGTTGTTGTTGTTGTTGTTGTTGTTGAAGGGGTTGCGTCGTGGGGAAGGCTTTGGGTGATGGCGGCGGCGGGCGTTGTCGATGATGGTGATGAAATGTCGGCTGGTTTGGAACAGGATGTTGTTGTTGTTGTTGTTGTTGTTGTTGTCGTTGTTGTTGTTGTTGTTCTGTCCCATCCCGGTGTCTGTTGTGTGGATGAACGGTAAATGTTTTGGGCGATGGTCCATCCTCCACCTGACGATGTTGAATCGGTCGATACGACGATTTGGAATTGCGAAATGGTTCCGTCACATGATATTTGCTCGTTGTTGACTGTGAACGAGACTGTGGAACGGTAGATTCCTGTCGATCGTTCCTGTTGGTGGTGGTGGTTGTTGTTGATGGTTCGTTCCGTGGTACCTTTTCTTCATCATCATCTTCTGCTTCTTCCTGTTCGTGTGCCCCCTCTCCATCACTTTTTTGTGGCATGGGCAGATCTTGATGGGAGTTCGTTTCTTCCGATGCGACTGTACCGTTCCTTTGTTCTGTGTGATGTAGCGACCATGTTTTACTATTGTCGTCACGATCGGTATTTGCAGAGACTGTAGCATGACTGGAGTCGCTGTCCTGTATGGACGGAGAATCCGGCGTCTCGTCGCTAACATCCTTGATGGATTGGTGATGATGTTGTATTATTGTTGTTGTTGTTGTTGATGATGATGATGTTGGTACAACTTGAGTATGGTTGGTGTTAGTAGACAAGGCATCCTCAATCGACGAAGACGATGGTTGTTGTTGCTGTTGTGTATCGATACCAATGATAGTATCATCATCATGCATCATCATTGTATTGTCTTGTGATGTAGTAGTATCGTATCCCTCTTTGATTCCCTCGCGAGGTTGTGACGGCGGCGGCGGCGGTAGTGGTAGTAGTGGTGGTGGTAGCTGTAACTTGGGATTGGTTGATTCCACGACGAGTGGTCGGTTTGATGTATCCTGTATCGGTTGTTGTTGTTGTTCGTTGGTCTCTATCTCTTTTGGTTGTTGTTGTTGGTTGGTAGTAGTAGTAGCAGATCTTTGGGACACGATTGTTTGTTCTTTTTTTATGGGAGATACTTTTTTTGTGTTCTTTGGTGGTGGAGGAGGAGGAGGAGGAGGAATTTCATTGCTTGTGACCGAATCTAAAATCGGATCGACTGGCAACGTGTCGTCGAGTTGTTGTCGTTGTTGTTGTTTATGCCACAATACAGACGATCGTTTTGGTGGTGGCGGTGGCGGTGGCGGTGGTGGTTTTGGACGTTGCAGTTGTGTTGTGGTCCGTGAATGGTTCGGTACCGACGAATCGACCTTTCCATGTTGTTGTTTGTCCGATGGAGGAGAACTAGCATCGTTATTCCCTGTTATAGGTTGATGTTGTTGTTGTTGTTGGTGTTTTTTGGGAGGTGGTGGTGGTGGTTGTCGTCGCCTGGATGTTGTTTGCACTTCTTCTTCGAGGTTCGATTGACCGTGTGTGGACGGAATGATGCTGTCACTGTGAAGATGAATTCTGGATGGAGGAGAATAGAACATGTTTGTCTCGCTACTGCTTCTAGCAGACGTTGATTCTGCTACGACAACCGTTCGGTGTACATCGAAAACCATCAGGACGGTGATCACAGAAAAGATCGTGACCGTATCTCTCCATAATAACCGTGAGTTGCGAAAAATACACAAACCACGAGACGGTAACTCGATACAATGGTTCCTCCGTCTTTGGATTGTTGCTGTTGTTGTTCTGCCCCTGCAGTGGCAATCTGCTGTGGCAGCTGCTGCCTCTCTACTAACATAACGATGCATAATCATTGTCCTGTCGAGGAAGTTCTGCTGCTACTGGTAGTAAAGGACACAGTGGGACTCGCCAGTGAGAGAGGAGGATGTGTTTGTTGTTGTGTCTCCCATTCATATTATATATTATTATTGTGATGTGTTCCAAGATCAGCGATCACAACGCTAGCTAGATGCGAGATTTTGGCAGTGATGTTTCTTCATTGTTAATTCATTCCACGTGTCATCATGATGTTGAATGTATGACTTCCTACCTAGATAGGTATGCATGAGTAGGTAATAATAGAGGTATCATAGAAGGATTCTGTGTGACTACTACGTGTGATACCTAGGTAGGTACTACAGGTACTTACAGTAGTAGTACGGTAGTCTTATTAGGTAGTACCGGTATTACGGTAGTATGTATCATACACTTGAACACGTGGTATGATGATCTTCACGGAGGATTTGGTCGTCGTCGGTCAAGTCGTTCGTCGTACTCATCACAGTCAATCATCAACAACACACCATTAATTATTAACATCACTTTCTTCACTGTGAATGATGCATCCAGTCAACACATCATTCTACAGCTAGTAAATGGATCATGAGCAACGACAGGACTGAAAGCCCTACGGCGTAGTTGTGGAGCACTGAGAGTACTGAACCGGCATCCGAATCTTCATCCCGTAGTGTTTGACGTAGTTATGACATCAACAACAACAACGATGATAGCCCATGGCCTTCACTCACTTCAAATGACACTTCCTCCCCCAAGAACAGCAGCAACGATGATAATGTGGAGAAAGTCCTTTCCTCTCCGTTGGTTCTGTCGATACAATTTTCATGGTACTCGTACTTGCACTGTCATCGTGATACCGTCCATGTCCAATCATTCCTACAACAAGTCTCAATCAAGAGTACCTCCAATACGTCATCATCATCATCATCGTCATCATCATCATCATCATCGTTGTTCTCTCCCTCCTTCTGCAAGACAGTACTCCAGCACCATCAGCAGCAACCGTACCAACAACGAAAACAACAACGACAACAACAACTGTGTACCCTCCTATCATTCGCCCATGCATCTGTACAATACCTTGACTGGACGTATCGAACCGATACAAATACAGACTACCGCTGCTGCTGCCGCTGCCGCTACTACTACTACTAACAAAGAAAAGGAATCCTCAACGAATGATAATAATAATACTAATAATTGGATGGCCTGGTATACCTGTGGTCCGACCACGTATGCTCCGGCTCATATGGGACATGCTCGGACCTATGTCTGTCTCGATATCATCCGACGGGTCCTAACCAACAGCAACAGCAACAACAACAACAATAACAACGACGTTTTGTTTGTGTTGAATATTACGGATATTGATGACAAGATACTACAAGCTGCCAAAGAAGAAGAAGAACAACAGCAACAACAACAACAAGAACAAAAATCATCTTCATCACAAACCAACACAACAACAACAACTACAACTACTACCAAAACAACAACGACACCGATTTCATCAACAGCACCCATCCAACTGGCACGACGGTTCGAACGAGACTTTTGGAGGGATTGGGACGCACTGCATTGTCTCCGACCGCACGTGGTGACACGAGTGACGGAACACGTCGAATCGCATATCGTACCGTTTGTACGACACCTCGTCGAACAACAACGAATGGCATACGAGACAGACGACGGAATTTACTTTGACGTACGAGCCTACAACGATCGGATGGGAACCATGACCAGATATGGAAAGTTGGCCCCCCCTGCGGTGGCACAAGATATCCATCTCGATAATGTCAACAACAACAACAATAATACTACAACAACCACAACGAACAATGCATCATCGAACCAAAGCAAAAAGGATCCTCGAGACTTTGTATTGTGGAAGAAACGAAAACCGGACGAGACGATTTTTTGGTCGAGTCCATGGGGGAACGGACGGCCGGGATGGCACATCGAATGTTCGGCCATGATCCAAGCGGTACAGGAACGGTTTCCGCATCATCGATTTTGGGTACACGCCGGTGGTGTCGATTTGCAATTTCCACATCATACCAACGAAATCGCACAATCGGAGGCCTACCTACAAACGTCCGATTGGATCCCCCATTGGGTCCATACGGGACATTTACACATTGATGGGATGAAAATGTCCAAATCGTTAAAGAACTTTGTGACGATTCAAGAGTTTTTGCAACAGCAACAACAACAACAACATACAGAAGAAGAAGAAGAAGAACAGGAAGACGACGATGATACAACAACAAACGAAGCATCGACAGTGTGGCACAATCCAGCCGACGATTTTCGGTTGTGGTGTCTGGGCTTGTCGGGGTCGTATCGTGGTCCCGCCACCTTTTCGCAATCGCGCATGGCCGAAGCGGGAACGATCCGTCGAAAGATTGTTACGTTTCTGCTCGACGGGGAAGCCTGGATAGTAAACAAACACGTACTCCGTACGGAAACGAGTATGTCATCTACGAAGAAATTGTGGAATGACGACGAGTACGACCTGTTTCACACCATCCAACAGGGTAAATGTGAGGCGTTGAAAGCTCTACACAACGACTTGGACGGATCTACCTTTTTATCAGAGTTGATGGGGATGGTCGAATCGGGTAGTTCGTACCTGCGAAAACATCAACACCATCATGACGGACCGGTCGAAGTTATGAAACATTCTCTCGAAGAGATTCGAAATTTGTTGCGTTTGGTTGGTTTCACACCCAAGACGTTTCATGCCGGCCTTCCATCACAAGAATCCGTTGGTGCTGCTGCTGCTGGTGCTGTAGTATCATCGACAGTGCAACAAACGGCAGTATTGGATGCTCTCGTCGATTTCCGGTCGACGGTACGCAAAATTGCATTGGATGTGTTGCGTGATTCCGTCGATGATAATAACCAACAACAACAACAACAAGTCGTGAAAGGAATGAAATCCTTACTTCAACTGTCGGATGAATTACGAGACAAGACTCTTCCCACGATCGGGATTCAACTGTTGGATAGTGGTAGTGGTGGTGGTAGCAACAGCAGCAAGAACAACAACAACAACAACAACCATCCCGACGATGACGATGATGTTGTCGTCAAGGACACCTGGAAGTTGTGTCCGCCGAAACCATTGTCTTCTCCTGCAAAGACCACAACGAATCCAACTGGTGCAGCAGCAGCAGCAACAACAACAACAACAACAATGACGTCCTCCGGTACGAGTATTCCTATTCCCTTGGAAGAACTTTTCAAAGTGGGACAATACGAGAATGTATTTTCCAAGTTCACCGAAGATGGTATTCCGACTCACAATACCGACGGGACGGAACTATCGAAACGGTTGCTCAAAAAACTCTTGAAGAAACGTGATGCTCACCATCATAAAAAATTACTTGCTCTGCAGCAGCAGGTGGATGGAGACTATCGTACCGACCAGAAAAAAGGAGACGAAGAAGAAGAAGGAGAAGGACGACGAGGCAACACCAAGTAGTCTAGTAACTAAACCATTATAATATTATTTGCAAACTATTGATTGATAAATAGTATGATTATTACTTCACCAAAAATCTAGTAGACTACTGCGGTAGTGAAAAGGGTTCTACTCCGAGTACTACTCCGTGTATCATTAGAACAGAACCTTTCACAAGGAAGGAATGGAATGGATCATCAGAATTTCGATCGAGTTCCGAAGTATCATACCTACCGTAGTAGTCCAGAACAATAGCAAACTCGGTCCATTCCCCTCCCCATTTTGTATCGCAAACCTTAATGTACGTTTTCACATGTAACTGTGGCGCCGTCTCATCATTCACACTGTCAATCAGTCGTCGCAATTACCTAAGCAATCGCAACAACTACACCGGTCACCGGTAGCTATCATAGCTAGAAGAGAGTGTTCTACTGTAGCTACCTCTAGAGTCTACCATCCACCACCATCATTCATTATTATTTATTCATCTTTCATCTTCCTTGTCTTGTTGCTTCTTTTCTGGCCGTTTAGCGAGCTGTCTTTTTCAATCATCGGCTGAAACACCAAAAAGGGGATTTCCTAATATAATTCACCATGGAGGCGACGACAACACTTGCCGATGCTCTGTTGGACGATTTGGACGATTTGATGGATTCTGATAATGAACAAGAGGAGGAAGACAACAATAACCATCATGATCATCAACAGCAAGAACAACAGCAGTCGTCGCATATTCACGATCCATCACTAGCAATAGCAACGATAGCACAACAGGATAGAGGTGATTCTTATTCCATCAATGATACAACAAAGGTTCGTCGTCGACCCTTTTTGGAAAATCCTTCCTTACAAGAACATTTGATCAAGATACGGAATCATCGAATGGCGGACGAACACTTCCAGTCGTCACAGAGTACTACTACTAATCCTCGCAACAACCAACACCACAAACACCATGAAGAAGAGAACCATCAACTAGTGGTACAATCCAACCGGTATATTGCTTCCTTAGTGGAAGAATTGGGTCGTGCTCATGCCGAACTGGCCAAGGCATACAAACCGAAATTTCCAGAACTGGAAGAACTCATCCCCAACTACGTTCAATACAAGAATGCGGTTCGGATCATTGGCAATGAAATGGATCTCACCAAAGTCAATGACGAACTGAACGATATTTTGGGAAGCAATCAGATCATTACCATTTCGGTCGCGGGAAGTACCACTTCGGGACGACCCTTGAATCCAAACGAGATGAACGCCGTCCATGCGGCTGCCAAATATATGGATCAGATACTCGATGTACAAAAAGAGTTGGTTCAATTCGTCGAAGGTTCCATGGAATCTCTTTGTCCTAGTATCTGTGCCCTGATTGGGCCTACCACGGCAGCCAAGTTGCTCGGTTTGGCGGGTGGTCTCGCCGAACTGACCAAAATCCCTTCGTGTAATCTACAAGTCATGGGACAGACCAAACATACATCGGCATCTCGAGCGGGATTGTCCGGTATGTCTCTGAAACAACATGTGGGACTCTTGGCGGAAGCCGACCTTATCAAATCTCTACCCAAACAATATCATCAAAAGGCCCTCAAGGCCGTCGCGGGGAAGTTGGCATTGGCGGCACGGTTCGACTTTGTCAATGTCGATACCGGCCGACCCCGCAGTGATTCGACCGGACTCAAATTGAAACAGGAACTGCAAGAAAAATTTGAAAAGTGGCAGGAACCCGACAAGGCTCCCGTCATGAAGGCGTTACCCAAACCCGATTTGGAAGTCAAGAAACGACGGGGAGGGAAACGCAGTCGTCGATGGAAGGAACGATTCGAAGAAACGGCAATGATGAAACAGGCCAACACTCGAGCCTTCAGTGCCCAACAGGGTGAATACGGTGACGATGCCATGGGATTGACCATGGGACTTCTCGATACCGCCGATAGTGGTGGAGCTATCCGAAAGGTGACCGAAAAACGTAAACTCCGACAAACCAACACCAAAACGTCACGAAAAAAGGCCGCACAATTGGCTCAAGCTGCCTCCAAGAGCAGGGACGGATTGGCCAGTAGCGTCGTTTTTACACAAACGACGGGGATGGAACTCATCAATCCAGATGCAAGAAAACAACGTGTCCAAGCTGCCAATGCCAAATGGTTCAAGGACAATGCAGGATTCCAATCGGCCGTGCCAAAGTAATAATGACAGATTGATACAATACTGTGTGGATGTTCAAGAACGAAATTGCAAAATCAAAATAAAGATTGATTTGTGATATTGTTTTTCCGTCATCAATCGGTATTGTAATTTTGTTTTGACCACACTCTTGTTGTTTATTTCTTTTGCTGGTTACACCCCAGCTAGAACACGTGGCTGGTGACTCCCTTAATGCAAGGACTCGATTAGAGACTTCCACGAAAAAAGGCCAACAAAAGCCCATGGAAGCGTGTTTGCCATTGTAATCATCTACTACACAGCCTCGGCATCGCCATCCCGATCATAATCTGGAATCCACTTTGACAGTGCAAGGATGTACTATGAGGTTGAACGGCAAAGTGGATTAGGCACCAATAAAAGAGAAGAGCATCACCGGATACGCCTTGTCCCCGAAAAAAAGATTCCCATTCTTGTTGAACTTTGGTACGAGGGGCGCCAATCGAGCCCATCTTGTTCGATCACCGCAAAACCCAAGGCATCAAGTCAGCATTTCATCAACAGGTCCGTTCGGTTGACTGCAGCTGGTTTCGAACGGGCACCATTGGGTGAACCGTCGTCAATCCAGGTAGCCAGTTTGTTGTCGCTGTTGTACTTCGAACATAGTTTCATTATTGCTCCTCGGTGATGCTGTCGTAACGTCCGATCATGCTCAAAAACAATGGTGCAAAGGCATGAACAACCTCAACGTCGTACTAATAACAGGAGAACAACGACTAAGCATTGATTGTTTGTGGTGGTAAGTCGGGCCCTTGTTTTTGTTACAGGTTATCATCCGATTTTACCAAACAACACGTCCCTTTAGTGTTGCTGTCCAGCCTCCAAAGCGGTGGGAAATTACAAGATTGGTGTAACACCAATTCCTATAATTAGGGAGATGAGTTAAATTGCCATCAGATCCATGCATACCTTGAGTTCTTCTTCTTCTGCTTCTCTTTTAGTACTTGAAATGGGCGAAATGAGAGGAGGAAGAATACCTTTTTGCAAGATTCATGATTACTGATAGAGTTCAACTTGTTGTAGTATGGACTGCTGAACTCACTGCGATGGAGATGGCATTATCCTCCTTGAGCTGGGTGTCCAGGGACGACGAGGATCCATGGTATCAGCATCTCATTTTGCTCGCTGGAGATCCTATTGGTGATTGAGATTGATTTACAGTTAAGTTTACGAGAACAAAATCCAGTCAGTGCAGAGGATTAAAAAATCTTGATTCATTAAACTATCTACCATTACGCTCTACCTCTCTAGGTAGCTAGCTACCGGTAGTAGTACTCTAGGTAGGAGTAGCTACCGTAGATTGATCGCATCGAAGGTAGAACTATGATAATATTATTATGTACTCGGAGTAGTATTCATAATTTCATAATAGGAGCTACAGTTATTTACGTCGTACACTGTTATTAGTGTGCAAGCTGCTCGATGTTCGAGCTCCGAATAAATAAAACGTATGATACCGGTACAAAGAAGTACTCCGTACTACCGGTATCAGCACTCCGCTGTGTGTCGTACGACGCATCGTGTGTTTCGCAGTGTTCTGGATGAAAAACTCTACTCTACTACTACTCCGAGTAGGTAGCTAGTAGAGAGGGTAGAGAAACAGCTGTTAAAAGGGTACCATTGCTGCGAAGTGCATGAAAAGACAATCAACTGTACGTGGTATTCGTGCCTGACGTGGTCGTCAAACGACGTCATCATAACAAGAGAATCAGCTGACCAGATGTTCTTCCACAGCGATTAACAAAGTTGATCTTGTGAGGGATGATGAAGGCTTACGTCATAGACTTTAAATATTTCCAATCCACGGTGTTGAAGACAAAATCCATCTGGATAGCATATATGAAAACGAACCCCTTTTAAGGTATCTCCGGAAAAACCATCTGTCTTGTGCCACGATGGTTTTCGTCGGCTTCACACCATCTGTTCGCGAATCAGCAGAGTTGTACACAGAACAAGAGATTTACAGTTAGATAGAGAGAGAGAATGGTCGGGTATGGATGATTGCTGATGATTCCATTGATGATTGGTGTGATGATGGTGAATGATGATGCTGTGATGCATCGAGTAATTTCGCGCTTGCATTTCTCTTCAACACACCGTCGTATCACTGTAATTCTTCTACTACCACTCTCTAAATCACATCACCCACACACATCACCACTCTATCTTATTTTCTCTATCATTGTCTGTCTTCACACGATTTCTCAACAGGTTTAGCTAGCTAGCCTTCACTACATTATTAGTTTACCGTCATTGACATCATCATGAAAGGTAACCAAGGACTCGATGCATTAGCTTCGGCCGCTGAGTCCAGTAATAGTAGTAGTGCTTCTAGTACCAACAACAACAACGCTCCTCCATCATCTACGGATGCATCCTTGATCGAACAGGCTGCACTGCGTTTTGCGGCAGCCACCGAAGCTCAAGCAGCTCATTCGCAACACACACAACAACATGCTCAGATACAACAGTGGGCACAGCAAGCTTTGCTGGCGGCACAACGCGTAGATCCATCCACCTTGGCGTTGCTTCTTTCCGCGCAGCAGCAACAACAGAAAGCTACAGCTCCCCAACCCGCATCTTCTTCTGATATAAACAGTATCTTTAATCAGCTGGCAATACAACAATATCTACAAAGTATCAATTCGGTGGCCGCAGCTCAACAACAGCAGCAACAACAACAACAAGCGGCCTTGGCGGCCGCTGCCGCAGTAGCCAGTAATCCCCATCATCAAGCGGCTCTCATGATGGCAGCACAGCTCCAACAACAACAACAGCAACGAGGTACGTCTATTAGTATATGCTACACTACTGAATTGTCTACGTAGTTGTCGTCATGTTCATTTGCGAAGGCTACAACCACATCCCCACAAGCGCGGACGAGGAAAGGGGATAAAAGGAGAGATTCCTTATTCTTCTTCCCTCTTTGTTGGAAGAGATGATGCTGGATGAGTTCATTGTGCTCGGAACGAGTTGAAGTTACAAGAGTTGACGCATATCCTGTCGCGCCCTGATTGGTTCAATCGATTCTGCGAAGTGCGTTTGTCGTTAAGTGAAATTTTTGCGTCAACAGATGTTCCTAACCTCTGTATTATGAAACTGTACTTTACTACATAATTATCTTTGGCAGACTTGGCTTCGGTCAGTTCCCATCATCATCCACCCCCCGAACAGAGAGTTCTACCATCTGCACCTATGCCCAGTACCACATCGACATCATCAACCACACCCGGCAGTGCTAGCGCACCAATTCTTCTCAATTCTGCTACTACATCCATTGCTTCAGCAAGTAACACAACCGGTGGTGATAACAAGGGACCATCCTCTGTTTCTGCTTCGTCTATGAAACAACGTCAACGCTCTTCCACCCCTGCTGCGACAGCAGCAGCCGTTTCCTCCATGTGGAACTCTGCGTCTATGGGTGCAGGGCGAATCTTGCCCAATAACAACATCATCGAGTCGTCTGCGGCATCTCTAGCCACATCAACGACGCTGCCTCCTAGTAGTGATGGTAGCGTTGGCGACGGCGATGATACCATTCCTGGATCTCCCGTTTCTGGTGACAAGAAACTCCTGAAACGGGCTGCGAATCGTCGCTCGGCCCAACTTAGCCGCAAGCGCAAGAAGCAATTCATCGAAGAACTCAAGGAAGAAAACGATGAGCTCAAACGCAAAGAACAAATCTTGCGGGCAATTCCTGATCTCGTTGTCGTCTTTGATTCCTCGGGAAAACTAGGATTTGTCAGTGAAAGTGTCGGCCGATTCCTAGACATGTCACCCGACGAACTGACTGGCAGCAGTTTCTGGGACCGACTCTGTGAAGATTCCGTCCGTCTTCTCAAGGCGGCCTTCATGGACTCCCTTGCCGCCCGCCAAACAGATTCCGATACGGCACCACTTGGAAACGGTGTATGGGAACTACGTTTGGTGGACAAGGACTCTAACTTTATCTTTGTCACGTTAAATGGAGTCGTACACTTCAAGGGCGATGTTCCGGAATGTGTCTGTTGTATCCGTCCTCGTGAAAGTCATGTTCAAAAGGTCTCCGGAAGCGTCTGCTCTGGACCGACAAAGGTGGCAGGATCCACCGGGGCAGCACCGAAAAAGCCACAATCACTCACTAAACCACTCAAGACTGCTGCCCCCACGACGGTGGCCGCTCGCCCCGTCTCTGGAAGTGAGGGATCTCGAAGTTCTGACGGCAGCGGGAACGAAGAACAAGGGTCTAAACTCCGTACCGATCCACGTCACAGTGTTGTTGGGAACACAGGCAATGCTGTCAGGAAGGACGAAGAGGAGGAAGAAGAGATGGACGAAGAGGACGACGATGATGTGGAAGACGAAGAAGCGGCAGCCTCTGCCGGCAAACGTCGTCGAACGGGACAAATTTTCAACATTAGCGATGGCGATAGCGTGGCAGCCAGTGAAAGTTGCAGTGAGGATGGTATCACTTCCAACTAACAACTCTCCAAACAAGACTCACAAGGCATGAGTGTTTCGGCGGACGGGTCTGTTCGATCTCCATTTTTCCAAATATGCTTCGCTAGTTCTTTTCTTCGGTTCCCATCCAAGGTCAAATTAAGTCCAATCACCGTCCATGCAACATCCCTTGTCTGACCATTCGTTATCCATTCCACGCTTTGCACATATTTCAATCACCTCCTATATTTATATATTGAACACTATACACATCAACATCATCACCATGAACATATTCCGCCCAAGTACTGTTACTAATGTATTCAACCATTAATACGTTGATCAGCACAGCACGCGTACAGACGGCAGTATGAAAACTCGCCCTAAACACTTGCACATAAGCTTTTTAGGAGTAGTATTTTAGTTTTGGGTTAAACATAACACAAACAACGAATTTAGTAGAATGGAAGCAAGTCCTTTGATGCCTGCAACCTACCATACTTGCGCTGGCTTCATCAACTACTCACAGTCAATACTCCCCACTGAAGGATTGTTTTTGGGTGCCTGTTTCAACTGCTCATAAAGATGCTGGCTCATCGCTCCGCACCCGGTCCAAAGGAGGCAGGAGTTTCCTCATTTTTGAAGAGCTCTTCATAACTGTAAGTACTCCGACTTTTACTAGTAGGTAGTCGCTGTATGATAAGTACTCCGACTTACTACCGTAGTCGCACAGTTGTAATAATACTACGGTAGTACCGTACACCGGTACCGTCCTACGGTACGGTACCGGTATTTTCAATTCCAGTTTTAATCGTTGAATTTATTAGGAATAGGGTTGTTTCCAAATTTTCTTATAGTCGAAGGCGTCCTCTACCTGAATGACGTACGTCCATCGCGTGCGTTGATGCTTTGCATGCATGCATGAAGTGTGTGTGTGTGTGATGCAAGAGGGTCGAATGGGTGTGGGTGGATGATGATGAATGAGATCATCGTTGTCGATCCGAGCAAACGACCTCTATCATATATGATACACAGCGGCTAGTACGACGACGACGACGGACTATCATCACCATCGTCTGAACTACTCTACTACTACTACTACTAGAAGTACCACTGCTACAGTTTACTAGCGAGAATAACAACAGAATCAACAAAACAATGATGAAACAAGTCCTCTTCGTTGCTGCCCTTGTGGCATCTGCTTCTGCCTTTGCTCCTTCCAGCAGGTATGTGTTTGGCGCTGTTCTTTTTATTGTGTTTTGTCGCTGTCGTTGGTTTTGTTGTTGAAGTTGCTGCAACACAGTGTGGCTTTTTTCTCTCTCTCTCCCTGCCACGGCCGCTGTTGCAGCTGCTGCTGTGGCTACTTTTGAGTTGGTGAGGACAGGTCTTGGAAGCATCTTTCTGTAATGTGGCAGGGAAGAGATGTCTATACACTGCCTACAACAAAATACAAGAATCTTATGTTTTGTATGCCGATAGTTTGTCCCTTCCACACACGAAAAACCAATGCAACGCCCTCACAACATTTTCATGTTGTTTGTTTGTTCGTTTGTTCCCCTGTTTTCTTTCTCTCTTCCTCTTGTCTATAACAATGTTGTATTCAACAGACTAGTCATCAAGACGACGACTACGTCTTTGAATGCCGAATGGGAAAAGGAATGGAAGGAGAGTGACTTTGAAGGAGACCTTGCCAAACTTCAAAAGGAGGCCGAAGAACGATTGGACACCAAAATCAGTGAACTCATGTCAAACATTGAAAAGACTGGATCTACTGGAAACTAATCATTTTATGATGATGATGATAATGATGTTATTGGTGGTGTGAACGGTAGACGATAGTAGCCAGCAGTGCTCCCCTCCCCACACATTACAGGTTGGGAGTGCCTCTTTTACATCTTCTAGTAGTATAACCTTTTTTAAAGGAGTTCTTGACCAGACAACCAATCATGCAGTTCTAATATTGTTTATCATCTACTTCAATACGTACATAGGGCATCGTTTCGTAATACAAGGGTGTTAGGAGTTAGGAACATGTACGTCGTATAATTAAAAAAGTGGTGTTCTGTCCATGCAATAGTAGTGGTGACGGACGAGGACAAAAGTCTCCCAAGCAAACACATCACGCGGTGTCGCCAAAGTTCAAGGTGGAGTAAAAACGCTTCACCGATTCCGTCATCCGTCGCAGACTGTCCGCATTTGCCTGCCTCTCCTTTTCAATTCTTTCGATGATGTCGGCTCGTCGATTCTCGGATTTCTCCAAAGCCTGTGCCAAAGAGATAATGTGAGATCGCATTTCTTCCACGCTTTCCGCGTCGTCTTGCGCTTGATCCAAAATATTATTGGTCGGAGCTGGTTCCAACAGTTTCAACCGCATCATCTCGAGCTCCGATGAAAGTTGTTGTACATGGTCGTTTTTGGAAGCAAGCTCTTGGTCAGAATGAGACAAATCTCTAGCAAGAGACTGCAGCTCATTCTGGAGGGTGGAAATTTGACTGTCCTTCTCTCTCATCTGGTCCTGTAGGGTATGAACTTCCCGTTCGATTATCTCCTCTCTTGCACCGGCTTGATTGGAAGACTCCAATTGATTTCGTTTCAACAGTTCAATTTGCTGCCGTAGTGTTTCAATCTCTGCAAAGCCTTGGCCACTCGGTTCCTTGGCTGATTGCTCGTAGGTTCTGCTAGAATCACGCAATTCCATTTCAAGAGAGCCAAGCTGCTGTCGCAAACTTTGTATCTCATCGCGATACCTCGATTCTCCGGCCTGGGATGTATGTAAGGCCTGTTCCAATTGGGACAGTCGTTCTTCCAGAGAACGATTGGCTGACTCAAGTTCACCCATCGTCTCGACTTCTGCCTGCAATTCCTGTATTCTATCCTCCGACGATTGAAGTTGTTCAATGGTTCTGGTGAGCTCATGCTGCGTTTCGTCGCATAACGTCTCCATTTCAAGTAGCTGGCCTTTCTCAACCGCGGCCTTGGCTTCGAGCTCTACAATGGTTTGTCGAAGGGACTCAGTTTCAGCGCTCTCTGCAGGTGCAGACCCAGCATTCGCCAATTGATACTGCAAATCCTGAATGGCGCCGTCCTTCTGTTGCATCAACATTTCTTTTTGGGAGAGCTGGCTTTCCAAGTCAGAGAGACGCTCTTGCAGAGAAATAACTTCTTGTTCAAACGCTTGCGACTGTCGAAGCTTTTCGTTTGCTTCATCTAACTCATCCGATTGAGTGCGAGATTGCATGGCCATTTCATTGTTCTCCATTGTCAGATTGTCAATGATCGATTGCAAATCTCTTTCTTTGGAATCTTTAGATGATAAGATTTCGTCTACCTGTTGTCGCAACGATTCAATAGTTTCCTTCAAGCTCGATTTCTCCGATTCCATTCTTTCCATAGCGGACGCCAATCGATTTCGATCGGCTGTCAAATCCTCAACCAAGCCACGGAGCTTTTCGTTTTCTTGAACAAGTTCTTGTCGGTGGATCTCGTTGAGGTCGGCTTGCCCGTTGTTGGTCGATGTCAGGATGTCTAAATCTCTCTTCAATGATTCTGCTCGCTCTTCAGAGGCCCGAAGCTTCATCTCCACCTCTTCGATGACATTATCACGTGAAAGCAACTGCTCGCTCTTGACATTGAGTTCTTCCATAACACGTTCCAACTCGCTTCCGGTTTCATTCATCTGTTCATTGAGCAACCCAAACTGTACCAACATTTCCTCATTTTCTTCCTCCAGCATATCTCTTTCTCCTTTGAAATGGTCTCGTTCGTTCGCGAGGCCATCCACCTGCTCCTGGAGGCTCTCCAACATCGAGGTTGCTCTGACAGACTCATGTTGAAATGCTTCTCGTTCCGCCTCAAATCGTGTTAATCGGTCCGTCATATCGTCAATCTTGGACAAGAGGTCGTTCCGTTCCTTCTGAAGCTTTGACAAAGCGGCCTCCTTTGCTTTGCTTTCCTGCTTTAACAGCGAATCGGATCGATCCTTCTCAGCCAAGTCCCTCTTGAAAGCTGTCAAATCTCCTTCGAGCGAACGTATTCGCTCGTTTTGAGAAAATGTCATCTCTCTCGCTTGTTGTAGCTCACCCTCCAAACGCTCCTTCTGAACTAAGTGTACACCCAGACGAGATACTTCAGCTTTGAGCTTTTCGACCTCTCTATCACTGGCCACTAATTCCCTTGATTGCGATGTATGTTGTTCTCGAAGGCGACGAAGTTCATCCTCCAGTTGCCTCAATTTTGCTTCCTCTTTTTTTACCCCAAGTGCAGACGACGCTGACACGGACTGTAGAGTTGCATACGACTGCTGTAACGAGTCGAGTTGGTTCTGCAAGTGTGACCGCTTTGCTTCCTTCTCTACCAGCTGTTCCTTCAAAAGGTCGATTTCTCTGCGGAAATCATGCTTCTCTTTCTCAGACATTGATGCGTTTTTTCGAAGAACATCAACCTCTGCTGCAAGGGAGGTGGATTGAACTTCCAACCTCGACTTAACGTCCCGGAGATCAGATTCCATCGTCTTTATTTTGACTTCACTAGCATCAAGAGCATGCTTCAGCGAATCCCGTTCCTTTGACGTTGTGTCCAGCAGAGCAGACAAAGATGATAGCTTCTGAGCATTCACCTGTTGGGTGCGAAGCGCTGCCGACTGATTTGACTTCTCTTCATCGGCCGTCTTCAACCGAGCCTGTAAATGCGCGATCTCTGTCTGCTTCTTTAACAACTTGGAATTCAAGTCCTTCACAACATCGTCCTGCTGTGAACGAAGAATTTGGAGTTGGTTCTCCAAACGACTCTTCTCCGCTGTCAAGTTTTGCGCCATGGTCGTTTCTTTCGAGAGTCTACCCTCGTAGTCTGCCAAGCACGCGTCTTTCTGTCTCCTGATATCTTCAAGCTCTTTTTGATACTCTTCAACCCTGTTTTCGAGCGTGGTAATAGCTTTAGTGTGCTCTCTTGACATTCGGGCGATATCCTTCGCGTGCTTAAAATTTTCGGCCTCGGACTTGGTCAGTTTCCCTTGAACAAGATTCAGTTGTGAATTAAGATCTGAGCATTCGCTTTCTTTCGATGCTACCTCTTGGCGGAGATGCTCGATTTGCTCTTGAAGAACCGAACCCGAAGCTGACTTCTCCCTTTGCTCTTCGAGAGACTTCTTGAGTTGGGACACCTCCTTCGAAAGGACAGCCTCTCTCTTTTCAATTACATCTTTCTCTGCTATCAAAGCAGAAATGGAATCCCTTGTAAGATTCAGCTCTTTGACAGATTCACTTTGTTCTTGTCGCAACCTCTCGCATTCCGTTTCAAAGTATCGGACATCTTCCGTGAGCTTCGAGTTGGCATCTTGCCATTTCGATATCGCTGATATCATCTCCTCCTCTCGTCCCATAAATTGTTCACTAGAAACAACCAAAGCGTCCCTCCCAGCTTTCAGGTTCTCAATGGTCTGTCGAAGTGCTTGGCACTCCTTCTCGACTAGTATCCGTTTGGTAGTCTCGTCCTCGAGCAATTTTTGAAAATCAATCTTCACGATTTCTCCTTCGGGAGTCTTCCAGGTGCCCACCATGTTATCTGCCCCTTCATTTTCAGCAATCAACGCCTGGACACAAGGACAGTCCACAGAATTCTGTCCGCCACACTTGTGACATTCCGGGGTAGCAGTCGCAACGTACCCAGCACTTGACCGAGGGGTGGAAGGAGGTGTATCGGCATCGGCAATGTTCTGATGCGAGCTGTCGAATGTAAGACTATCGTCTCCCCATCCGTTACTGCCGACAGCAGCTTCAGGGTCATAAAACTTCGTCTCATCCAAAGATGAGCGTGGCAAAAGACCAGCCTCGGTATCAACGAATGCTACGTTTCCACCTGCAGACTTTGAAACGTTTCCTTGGCCAGAAGATGAATTTTGATGGAAGACACCATCTCCCCAAGTAACCGTGTAGCTTCGATCGTCATTCGATCTTTGAGCAGCTGTTCTTGGCGATCCTTGTAATTCTCCAAGATCAATAGTGTCATTGTCCCAACCATCCCGTGTGTTCAAGTCATCCTCCACCTCGCTGACTGTGCCCAACGCGTCAACAGTGGACCCACCACGCGAAGGAGCAAGAGATGCTCTGGAAGAACCACTCGGCAACACGTCAACGACCGGACCAAATTCGTCTTCGTCAAGCACTTCATCGATGACATCGTCCTTTCTCTTGCTGGCAACCGAGAAATTAGGTGCGACAGAATCGATATTTCTTTGCGACGCAGCACCTCTCCTGTCATCACTCGGCGTTTCACTTGCATTGCCAATAGAACTTTGGGATGCTGTCGGTAGATGGTCGACGACGGGTCCGTAATCGTCTTCGCGGGGATCCTCTGCAGGGAGTGTAGATTTTTCGTCCACAGTTGCCATTTCCGACGACGCGTCACGGACCAACTCTTGCAGTTCTTCTTCCGGAGGAGGTAAGAAATCGACAAGCTGCTCCCTATCGCTGTCATCGTCATTTCCCGATTGAGGATTGGGAAGCTGTGTGTCCCACTCATTCGGAAGTTGTTGCTGTGGAGGTTCATCCGGCTCATCAATCTCTTCCAGATCTTCATAAAGTACGGAAGGCAACTCGACTACGGTTGAGCCGACTGCGGGTGGAGGGAGGATCCGTTCCGATGGGAGGGAATCAACCACTGGACCAAAGTTCTGCTCGTCTTGATTGAAGTCATCCACTTGAGAGCTCATTTCAGACGGGTCGGCGTTTACAATGAGTGAGGGATCTGCAGGACCAAAAGACGGCCTTTGATCTGGAACATGATCGACGACGTGAGGTAGTTGATTTCCGGGAGCAGTCGGAGAACCCAAGCTCTCTAAAACTTGGGCATCGACCTCCCAACCATCTTCGCTGGCATCGCCTTCCGACGAAGCTCCTCCCACTACAGCGCTAGAAGCACCAACTGTCGATGCCCCAAACCAAGTACCACCGTCCAAGTCATCATCCTGTTCGACGTCGGCATTGATTTGTGTCAACATGGATTCTGCGACAGAACGTGGGGCATTTGCTGTAGGGATATGGCTCACCACGGGACCAAAATCGGCTGCAACCTCCTCATTGATTGTACCAACTTGCGTCAGATCTTCGTCAATATCAACAAGAACTCTGACGGAGGCGTCAAGAGTACCACGGGACCGTCTCCCAGGAGGAACCATGTCCACAATATGATCGCCTCCGTTGCCAAGTGGAATGTCCGCATCTTCTTGTTCATCCAACAATTCGTCTCCATCTCCGGTGGACCCGGTAGCGACTCTTTCCCCGAATCCAACTGTCGTGTTGTCCATTTCATCATCTTCTTTGATATCCCGAGCAAGTCCACTGATTTGAGTAATGACAGAGGTTGTTGCCGAAGGAGCTCTCCGGGGAACACTGGGAATGTGACTGACGACCGGACCGAATCCCTCACCAGCCTGGGGATCGTCATTCACATTATCCGTAACTCTACTGCTTTCAGAAACATCATCCATTAGGACAACAGTGGAGGCATCTGCCGCGCGATGAGGTGGCTCGTGAGGAACGAAATCGACCAAATGCTGAGTCTCGTCGACAACAGGTAGCCGACCAGAAAGGAGGCTGCGAGTATCATCGGTGAACGTGCCCATTGTTATGCTTGTCATGCCAAATGTTGACGATTCTCCCTTACTTGATTCGTCATCCATTTCATCGTCGTTATGAATGTCATTTTCCACGTCCTTGTCGGCATGGCCGACAACGGTATCATCTTCAATGCCCGGCCGATGAATGATGGCGCCTTCGACGATATCTGGGTCGTTATCTTCCATTGGAGTTGGTGTCTCTGTTGCAATTATAGACGATTCTTGGGGAATATGTGACACCATTGGTCCGTACAAATCGTCCTTGATGGATCCAACGTCGGAAAACTCACCGAGATCTCCCGATTCCGAACTATCGCTAAGAACCTCGACGGATGCACCGGTGACAGATCGTCGCAAAGCCTTTGGAACATCCGGGATGGCGTTTACCAGAGGAGCCGCAGTATCGATATTATTATTGTTGTTGTTGTTGATAATACCATCTTCTTCTTCCTGCGAAGTCAAAGGCGGCACATCATTGTTACTACTCGCACCATCGACTCGTTGGATGACAGCTTCTGCAATAACAGGGTTGGACGACAGAAATTCCTTCAAGACATCGTCATTGTCGCTGTCGTCGGTTTCTTCCACTTCGTCAATGGAATCCAAGGATTCGCCGACAGAAGTATGACCAGCCACGGCCAAGGAAGCATCTCCACTGGTCCCCCTGGCCACTCTTGGTGTAAAATCGACCATTCGACGTGGTTTGGCAATCCTTCCAGTACTAGTACTCAATGGTTGTGCTGTACTAGTCGTCAGTACAGGGAGGTTGAATCCACTACTTCCGGCTCCACCAGTGTTGGTTGTGCTGGCTGTTGTAATTGAATCACCCATTCCAGAGCGGACCGAATAGGAATCAATGGTCGAGTTTCCATCATTTTCTCCATGTAAGACAGCCATGGATCCAGCTGCTGGAACGGAAGCGGACACAATTGGGATTGCACCATCGCCACTGGTATTATCTTTGAGAGGGACAAAGGCAGGTTCTTCGGGGGTCCAGTTCACCATTTGATTATTGTCTTGATCACTTATATTGGAGAGGCGAGAGGTACTGTACTGTTGTTGTTGTTGGTGATAACTTCGACTGTTGGTCATTGACAGGGTGTCATCACGTGAAATGTCGTCGTCTTGGCAGGTGGCGTCGACGGTAGTGTGATGTCTAGCAACTTCTGTGGGATGAGGAATATGATCAAATATGATTCGGTTGCTATTATTGGTTTCGTTGTTGGCCTCGTCATTGTTTTCAGTGTCCAGATCTTTATTGGCTTCGTCGTCGTCCAGACCATCCATGTCATCGTCTTCCCAACCTTCTTCGAGGGAAGGATCTACAGAATTCATAATGGCAGCATCGGTACGGCCACCAAATGTGGTGCTGGTCCCGTTGGTGGACGGTGGTGGAGGTGGAGGGACCGAGTCTACCACCTTGGACGTTGCAGCGTGAATTTCGTCCTGTCCATCCATGTCCTCCACATCATCCAACAATGCATCATCGCCCCATCCTTCTTCTGCAGCAAGCGGATTGGTAGACGAGGTGATGGTCGCTTGTTGTTCTGCGAAGGACACGGAGGGTATGGTGCTGGCTCCTCCACTAGTTTCCCGTGTGCTTGCTAATGGAAGTGGCGGAGGAGGTGGTGGTGGTGGTGGTGGTGGAGGGTGGCTTTTCACAGGTGATGGCGGCGGCGGTGGTGGTGGTGGTGGCACACTTGCAGCCGTGAAATTTGTTTGTTGGGTGTCTTCGATAGAATCTTCTAGGTCCTCCAAATCTCCGCCATCGTCGTCCCAGCCTTCATCAATCGTTTCGGAACCTGGCAAGGTCCCTGTGGAACTCATAAGACTACTTCCGATCGTGACGCTAGACACCCGATGTTGAGTTGGCAAATGTTGTTGTGGTGGAGGAGGAGGAGGAGGCGGCGGTGGTGGTGGTGTGGGGGTAATGGTGGGACCACGAGCATTATCATCTTCAACAACAACATTATGTTCATAATCATCATCATCATTATCGTTGTCATCGAGTTCTAAATGAACATCATCATCGTCCCATCCTGATGCTGACTGATCCATGATGATTTGGTCGTGATGATCTTCCTGGACCTGGGGGACAACTAAAGTTGGTTGATGCTGTTGGTTTTGTTGTTGAAAGGATGTTCCAAGGGAGAATGTAGAAGTATTCATGAGTTGTGTTGATAGATTCAAATCGTCATCCCATCCATTTCCATCGTCATGATCATATTCTTCTTCTTCTTCCACACCGGAGGGTGCCACGACAGCATTGGATGTTTGTAGAGAGATATCGGGATTGGGAACTGGCATTATTGTTGTTGTTGGTGGTGGTGTTGACGATGACATTGCTGTGATATCTGCTGCAGGTTCGCCATCATCACCTTCATCATTTACATTAACTGTTAGGTTACCATCAACTTCTGACTCTGTCATAATATCTGGATCGTCCTCCCATCCATTCTCATTCTCGTACTCATTACCAATACTACCAAACGGTTGTTCTTCTTCCTCCTTGACATCATGATTATCATCATTGTCTATTATGAGATCATCCAAACCGTCATCATCGTCTTGCCATCCTGATTCGTCATTGTTGTATCCATCGTATCCATCATTGGAACCATCACCACCATAATTATATTCACCATCTTCTTCTTCTTGTTCATAATTTAGATCCGGACTAGTCACAGCATCAATGAATCGAGTCAATCGTCCCATCAAGAGACCTGTTCCCATTTGAATGCTGCCACCACCACCTTGTTCCAAGGATCGTTGGTATTGAAGATCTTCTCCTTCTTCATCTTCTTCATTATGAGTATTAGGGTCATCATGATCATCATCATCATCATCATCGTCGTCGTCTAGATCAATATCATCTGCATCATCCTCCCAACCTTCCTCGGAACCACCGACATCGTAGTCGTAGTCATCATCGTTACCGTGAAGATTTCCCAACAAAAAATTCATGGTTTGCTTTTTTCTCCCTCACGGATCGCAAAAACGGCCGATTGTGCCCTTCTTGATGTGAGAGAGTGAAAACAACTTCTCTCTCTTGGTCAATTCCTCTCTCTGTCTCTCTCTCTCTGTCTCTCTCTGTCTGTCTATTTCGTTATCGTATTGTAGGACAGGACAACCTCCCGTCTATAAAGACAGTGAAATCGTTTCCACTCTGGTGGGATAGGATAGAGTATCGTATATGTGGCTCTCTCTATCTCTCTCACTCTCTCTCTCTCTGTTGGGTCTTTTCTTGATGATAACCAATACTCGTATGATACCAACACTCAACCTACGCCACACAAGCAAGGTTGTGCGATGTGCGATCAGTAGACTACGGTACTACGATACTACCGTACTAGACTACGGTAGTCAATCATCATCATCATCTCGGGGGGTCTTTCGATCTCCGATTGATACGTATCATACTTAACAGTGTAATAAGTACTTCGTACGTTGGTGCTGTTATTGTGTAACGGTAGGTACCGTATGAAACAGTACTACCTGATACCATTATGTTACAGTTAGATTCCCGGTGTATCGTGTGTATCATAGATTCAGAACCTCTACCTAACTGTAAGTACGGTACATTCAACATTGACAGTACTGCTGCCGCTACACTATACTACCTAGCTAGACTACCGTAAGTAGTTGATAGTGGACTAGAATCTAACGGTAGTTGTTTCTCCTTTGTTACTACTACACGGTAGATACGATGCGGTAAGGTTTTTAATAACCTACTTTTATTACAGCCATCTATCTCTATATCGGCCGGGTGTCGGCCCAAAAACGGAAGTCGTTGTTTGTGGTGTCCGCCCATCTTGGTATTCTCTCCTCATCATAGAGAGTCAATCTCCACACAACTACACCCATTTTTCTTGGGTGTTTTGGCTCGACGAATTATTGGGGGGGAACCAAATCATCATCATGTTGTCAATCTGGAATGTCGTCGTCGTCGTCGTCGTTTGTTCCTGGTATTACTGGTACTGCTGATGCTCCAGTGTAACCCCTTTACTTCTGCTTCGACTACGATCACTCCTCCTCCGGCTGATACTTGCTCCACCATTGATCCGCGTTGGACTGGACGATGAACGTCGATTCCCACGATGATCCTCCCGTTTGTTTCTGCTTCTACCAGTACCAGTACCTGTACCACCACTAGTACTGTCACCAATACCACCACCACCAGCAGCAGCAGCAGCAGCACCAGCCGCAGTCGACGAATGACCCGAACGAGTGCCTCGACGTAGCCGTGATGGGTTGGATGGTGTTGTTGTCGTTGTTGTTACAGTGTCATCCAAAAAGGGTGCCTCCAAACTCTTGGGAGTAGTACGACCGCATCCACCAATGGTAATACTACTACTACCATCATTCACAGTCCGACGACCGGGGACGTACTTTTCACGCATCCTCCCATCCGAATACGACATCTTTCGTAGATCCGCAACGGTCAATGATTTGGTCGGTGCCGGTGTGGGTGTACGAGTCAACCACACATCTTCAGAACGGACCTGATGGACCTTTTTACGAAGATGATTGCGTTGTACAGGACTCACTGAACGACGACGATGATGATGACGACGACGACGTTGCTCTTCCTCCTCCTCCTCCTCCTTCTGCATAGTGGTAGTAGTAGTAGAAGTAGTTTTTGGGTTGTGGATTGCTCCCCGGGGCAGAGATTGACCCCGGGACGATAAGGAACGGTCCAGTGACAGGGCACGTTTTTCCGAACTCACCACTGGACGGTCGTTTCGTTCGCTGGAATGACACCGATTCCGATGGGAACTATTACCGAGACCATCCATCTCTTCCGACACTTCTGCTGATACTACCCTATTTCCAAAAGACGACGAAACCATCTCTACTTGCGATTTGGATCTCTGTCGACGAGTCTTGGTTGTTCCAGCGGAGGGAGACGTCATGGCTTCTTTGCTATGATGATATCGTGACCGGTGTTGGTGTTGGTACTTCTCTCGAGAGTCAATGTTGTGACGTAGAATGGAATCCTCGTCTTTGACAGTGGGTGACGACATGGACATTTCGGGAGTTGGGGGACTGGTTTCCTCTGGATGGTTGCGTTCCTTGGCTGGTAAGGATGCTGATGGGCTGTCACTGTTCTTGGATCGCGATACGGTGGATCGAAAACTTTCTTGTCGGAACTTTTTTCTATTACTTGCCGCATGGCATGACCGACTCGATTTTGATCTGGACAGAAGCGTTTCCTCTGTATGTAGTGGTGATGATTCCTCGCCTTCTTGGGACAGTTCGGGTGCCTTGACTTGTGACAGCATGGAAGATGTTGTACTCGTAGGCAACATTGATAGATTTTCATTTCCAGCTCCTTCCTTGGACGGAGTCTTGTGATATGCCATGACATCCACATCCGATGGTGTTCGTTTGCAGCGATACATGCGGTCGGTTCTCACTCTCGCTGATGATAACCCCGATTCCACGGACTGGATCCTTCTCGTCACTTGTTGTTGTCTGGGAGAAATGATCGGGTCGACCTGAATGGAAGACTTGTCTTTCAACGACTTGACTCGTCGTGGAAATGGAGATGACAAAGATTTAATCGGAGTGGTTATGGCGTCACTACCTTCTCCTGTGTAGGTATGTAATGTCCGTGACGATCGACTACCGGTAGTCGATGACTTTCGGTCCAGTAGTGTCCGTGACGATCGACTTGTCGACGACTTTCGACCCAAACCGTTCGACGATACAGCATCGTCGTTGTTGTCAACAAATGTTAAGAGTTTTCGTGTCGACCGTTGCTTGATCCGTTCCAAAGATTGGATCGGTGGATCGGATGCATCTTCATCTTCGCATTTTTGAGACAAGGACCGACCGTTTTGGAAGGATCTATGTTTCATGGGTCGGACAGAAGACGATGCATCATTCTCTGATGTTGCCGAGGCCTTGTGAGTACGGGCCATGCTAGGTCTTCGTCTGGAAGATACTTTCGTGTCATAGTGTGGGGAACCGGTCGACCGGATGCTGACTGTTTGTTTGGGGGCTGGTGGGACGTCCTCTTGCAGCTGCTGCTGGTGCAGTTCATGTGGTGATACCGCAACAGGTCGGGTTGACGGATCGTGTGCGTTGGATGAACCCCTATCTGCGTTGAGTTGGAATTGTAGATATTCTGACACGGTCGCATCGTCATTTGGACCCTTTTGGTTGCTCATTTTCACAGTGATGTTGGACGATTCAAATCTACCCGTCGACTTATTTGTGTAAGATCGGATGCTGCCGCTACGACTGTGCGTCGATGGTTCCATCATGACCTGTTGCACCGTCATGGAATGCAAACTGTTGTTGTCTTGAGAGGGAACTGTCTTGACGGCATCATCTTCTTTTGGTAAAGAAGAGTTCTGGGCCAAGATTGATGATGAGGATGGAAGGGAAGAATTCCTCTCGGATGACTGCGCCGGTGATGCGTGTGGTGAGGGAGCAGATGTGGACGTTGTTTTGGTACAAGAGGAAAAGCTGGAGTGTTCTGGCTGATCCATAACGAGCGATGATTTGGATGGGTCATGGGTAGTGCTGTTGGTGCCCGTAGTTGTAGCGGAAGTGGTAGATCCGACTATAGAGGTCTTTATCTCCTCCGATACGTTGTTGTTGTTGTTGAAAGACTCTTTTTCCTTTCGTTTTCCGAACCGGTTGTTGGTGTTGGTAAGGAAGTGTCTCATAGCGGTGAGCATTCCACTCCCCGATCGGGACGGAATCTTTTTCCTTTCTGGATGATGATGTTGATTTGGATTCCTGCTAGAGGATTTCATTTCGCTTGCGTCGGGCTTACACTCTGTTTCATCTTGTAAATAATTCTCGTGAACAGAATCCGTTTCATCATGATCATCGTCGTGCCCATGATGCATCGCCGTCACTAAATGTTCTTCGTCGTCGTCGTTATCAGAGTCATCATCAAACCATTTTTGATGTTGCAAGTGCTTTGGAGGTGCTTGTATAGCAGCAACAGCACTGCCCCCAACTGCTGGATGATCATCCGGATGGTTAACACTTGCTCCTCGAACTCTGCTACGTTTCTTCCCCAAATAACTGCTGAAGGATTTGATCGGTGCTGCCGCTACCCTCCAAGTCTTCAAACCGGAACCATCGTTCATTGGAGTGTGTTGCGCCGACATGTTGATGTTCGGTCAGCCGTAACAGTATTGATTGTTTGATAGGATGTGTGGTTTGTCCTCTCTTCTGTCTCCGTTGGCTTTTTCTCCGATGGTGGAGAGGGTAGAGACGACACTACAGTGGTGTATTTCCTGCTTAGGAGAGAGTGTGTGCCAGTTTGGAAGAGAGAGATTTTATTAGATGGATGACAAGGGGCGAATGTCACCTTGAAGGAATTTTGTTGCACGCAAACGATAAATTATGTCATCGAAGCGCAGTATCTAATCCGAACTGTGTACCACAAGCCCACAATGTCCTTAATCAATATATATTTCACTTTGCTGACTGTGAGAAGGATAAATATTGAAACAATATGCCTCATTATTAAGACTAACTGTAAAAGTCATCACCGGGAAACCATGATTAAAAGAGGATTATCGGGAACCTCCCCAACGTTGATTTGGGGATAATCCTAAAGTCTTTGGATCTTGCCTGGTATGCCTTGGGGGGCAATAAAGATTAGAAATGTATATTTATGGGTGGTCCGGAAATGATTTACATCATTAGAGTTGGAGATGAAAGGACCTTCCTGCCCAAGTCGACAAACCTAACGCCAGAAAGATAGATGATAACGCAAAGCATCTTTCTGTCCACCCACATCTACCCCATCCTATTTTCAAAAAACCACTATGGTAGATCAGGAACGCAATAATGTGCCTGTACAGTGCAATCCAGAGTTCCGTTCACTTGACAACTACTGCGAGTAAGTGACAACAGTGGCAACGACGACTGACAACAGTCATTGGACTGTTTTGAGAAAAAAGGGAGAAGGATGCGAAGAAGTAGAATACAACGCGGGATTGCTTGGAGGCGGATCATCACTGGAATGTTACCATTGTGTTCCATAGTTCGAACCGCGTCTAGTTTGGTTGGGAATACCATCCCAATTTCTACTACAGAACATTCGATTGTGTCCCCGATAACAGGGCTTTACAGGACAAAGTTCCGTACGATCCCTGGAAGGATGTATTCTAGACATTTCGGGGGAACTGCAGATGATGCCGAAGCAAAAAACAGCACTGATGATCAACCACCATCTACTCATTCGATGACAAGGAATGCCGTTAAAGCCATTCTTGCCACGACATCCAAACAAATTCAACAGACAACGGATACTTCTTCCACACCATCCAATCAAAACAGTCATCCCCAACCATCGATTCAAAATCTGTTACAAGGTGTCATCAAAAGAGCCTATTCGACCACACAGTTGGTGGAACAAGGAATAAGGGACGATGAAACGGCCACAACAAGCAATGAAGCCATGGAGGAGGATGCTACAAATAAAGATGACACAATAACAAACAACAAGGTGCCTACATTTGAGTTTCCCTTTGGCACTCGTTACAAGCATCATCCAGCATTGAACAATATCGCCTTGGCCCATGCCCTTTGGGCGTCCATTTTAAGACCGAATGTTGATACTGTTATTGATGCCACTTGTGGCAATGGACATGATTCGGTCAAAATCGCCGAGCTTTTGTTTTTACCGCAGCAACCAAACAACCAGGATAACAACTACGACAACAAAGATCAATCCCCAATCGGTTGTTACTCTCAATTACTTTGTGTGGATATTCAACAACAAGCATGCGACAGGACACAGCAAGCTGTGACAAACTACCTGACCAATCACCAACGATTACAGTACATGGATCGTGTACATGTTCTCCAAACATCGCATGAAGTCTTGCCACGTCCGGTCAATACCACATCGGTAGGACTGGTGGTGTACAATCTTGGATGGTTACCTGCTGCCAACACTGGTCCAGACGACCCAAATGGTTGTGGAAAGGATTGTGTCACCACTATGGAAACAACATTGGCATCGATAGCAGATGCGGCATTGTTGCTCCGTCTTGGTGGAATGATCAGTGTAGTTACCTATCCTGCCACCGGCCCAGAGGAAGATCATGCCGTGCAACTGTTCCTAGAATGCTTGGCATTACTCTCCAGCAACACACGAACGTGGCAAGAGGCAATTTCTTCCTTTGTGATGGTGTCGTCCAATGACAACAACAACAACAACAACAACAACAACAACAACATCGACCAATCAAATAATCATTCTCCGAACCACAATGATGATATTGCCCATCATGTCACTCAAGCTATGCAACGTGTCATAACGAACGGCCCCCCAAACCAAACATGGAGAGTCTCGAAACACGAGAAACTTGGTATGGACCAAGCACCGGTTCTACTCACCGCGACACGTATCAAATAATAATAAATTGGGAGAGAAGGAAAGGAAGGAAGGAAGGAAGGAAGGAAGGAAGGAAGGAAGGAAGGAAGGAAGGAAGGAAGGAAGGAAGGAAGGAAGGAAGGAAGGAAGGAAGGAAGGAAGGAAGGAAGGAAGGAAGGAAGGAAGTGTGCAAGAGTGTTTTTGTTGCAGTTGCCTAGAAGAAACGAAATAATAATCTTTGGGACAGGGAAAGTACTACATAGGCTACAACAAGTAGTAGCTTCCCCCGCCCTTTCCTCCATACAAGTTTCTTTCTCCAGTAGAGATTATAACGAGAGTACTTACAGTTAAAGAAACTAAATTAGAAACCATGTACTAAGAAGTAACCATCATACTTCGTAACTTGCCATTGTTATCTACATCATCATCGTTTGGTTGCTATAAATCATGCAACGGAAAATATTGATATAGAATATAATATCATGATCAGATGTACTTGGCCAGTTTGTGTCACAATTTCTTTTTCAAACTCTTTTCTCTATCTCTCTCTCTCTGTTTTCCTTCATTTCATTTCATTTCTTCCATTTGGACAGTTCCTTTTCGTGTTTGTCTTGCAACTTTTTGAGTTTTTTGATTGCCGATTTGGTCAGTTCGGTCCCGTCTGCCTCGTGTGTGGGAAGGCCCGTTTCGGGATCGAACTTCGAATACAGGCCCTTGTATTCGTCGGCCAGTTGGAACAACTCCTTCGGTGAGATCTTCATCCGAGCCTCCTTGGCTTCCATGTCGGCCTTTTGTTTCAACTTTCGAGCCGTGTTGGCCTCTTCTTCCTGTTTCGACAGGACGTTGGTCGCCTTTTTCTTGAATACTTCCTCCTTGAGTGTAACGGTTCGATTAAATACGAGTCGACCTTGACCCGTCTTGGAATTGAATGTTGTATCCAAATCGACGACAAAGTATCCCATCCGTTCAAATTGCAAGGCCTGGTTGGACTTCCACTTGTCCACAAAGGATGCATCGACAAGATCCTTGACGGACGGATCGACGAATCCATTTTCGTAGACGATTTCCGATTCGGTATTCAATTCTTCCTCCCACAAGTCGGACGGTTCCGGGACAGTGAACAAATGATTGTACACACGAATTTCACAGGGAATGGCCAATGTAGCCGAAACCCAACTGATGTGTGTTTTGGGTTTGACCTTTTCGGGTGTATTATCGAGACGACATTTCAGTTCCGTGACTTGACCATTTGCACCATCGGAAATGACTTGATCACAAATCAAATTACCGCCATGGTATTTCAGTCCCACCGCCTTGTTGGGTGCCAAACCGTAATAATCGGGATCGTCTTCCATCCGAAAATCGGTCGCATCGATGTACAAGGTCGATGTCAATTCGACGGTATGTGATCCCAACGATGGATCCGTGGGAGAATTTTGTACCTCAAAGATCATGGTCTGGTCCTTGTTTTCGTCCCAATTGGTGATAGTGACGAGGATGGGAGACAATACCGCCATGGCACGTTGTGTCTTGTCACTAAGGATGGTCCGGGCCTTGTTGAAGAGTTTTTCCATTTCAATGACATTGGCGGCACGGGTAGCACCCAAATCCATACAAAACGAATTGATGATGTCCGGTGTGAATCCACGACGACGGTATCCGCTGATGGTCGGCATCCGTGGATCGTCCCAACCCCGGACGTAATGATTGTGTACCAACTTGAGCAACCGACGTTTGCTCAAAACCGTGTATTGCAAATTCAATCGTGACATCTCGTAGACGGCCGGTCGGAACATATCGAGGGCCCACAAAATCCAATAGTACGGTTCTCGTCGGGATTCGAATTCCAAGGTACAGATGGAATAATCGATATCTTCGAGGGAATCACAAATCCCATGTGTAAAGTCGTATGCCGGGTAGATACACCAACCGTTCCCCGCATGGGGATGAGGAGTGAACTTGATACGGTAGGCAACCAGATCGTACATGTTGGGATTGGACGATTCAAAGTCCATCTTCAATCGCAACGTCCATGATCCTTCGTCCATCATTCCAAGTTTCATCTTTTGGAATATTTCCAAGTTTCGTTCGACGGACGTATCACGGTTCCGTCCCGGTAAGATATCGGGAGACGGGATGGGTGCCTCCAAATCGGGATCCTTTCCGACATTTCGTGCCAAGGCACGTTTCATGGCCAATTCACGTTGGATTTCCATTTCGGCTTTGGTCATGTCACAACAGTAGGCCAATCCCTTGTGGATGAGTTTCAGAGCAAGTTCGTACAGAGTTTGAAAGTTGTCACTGGAATAGGTCGTCTTTTCTGGTTTCCATCCCAACCAGGTAAGATCTTGATACAGACTGTCGATGTATTCCTTGGTTTCCGCGTCGGGATTGGTATCATCGTATCGAAAGATGGTACGACGATCCTCCATGGGAACGTTCAACTTTTCAAAGGCCAAACGAAAATTCATATTCATCGATTTGGCATGTCCTTAATAAAACAGTAAAAATGAAAAAAAAAAGGAAGAAATACCAAAAAACAAAACAAAAGAAAGAAACAGAAGAGGAAGTGAGTTTAGAAATGCAATAGAGAGTATAAGAAATACCTACTACCACCTACTAAGAAAGTAGTAGTAGTAAGTAGTATCCATCATGATAACAGTAGTATACATGTATAATATATTCAACAAAGAGAGATGTCGTACCGACATGTAGATACCCGTTTGGTTCGGGTGGGAATCTCGTCCGAATGATACTTCCATTGGTTTGTTGATGTTGTTGGATCAATTCGGGTGGATTGTTGGCCCATTCGAGTTCCCGAGCCGACAAGGGATTTTTGGTCGTTGTTGTGCTACTGGAACCAGCATCCTCGTAATCGGTGTTGCTTTGTTGTTGTTGTTGTTGTTGTTCACCCATAGCTATCTTATGTTGTTATTATTTTGTTGATTGATTAGAAAGTTATGACTGTTGTTTCATCGATTGTTTGATCGATGGATGGACGTTGTATGATACCAGCGGCAACAACAATCAAACAATGATACGCGCATACGACTGTGTATTACTACGGTAGTAATTCATGCAAGCGAGCGATGATGAAGAGATGAGCGGCGGCGAACAAACAGAAGCGGTGAGTGTGTTCGATTCGACCGATGGAGAAGGACGAAGAATACTACGGAGTAGTATCCTTTCATTGTTGTTGGAGTATGGATCCAATGATCATTAGGGTTGGGATGATAGACTTCTACTCATAATAACACTATTAATTTCTTATCAATAGAAAAAATAGAAATTCTCCATATATATATATATATATGTAAATAAGATATTGATAGTTGACGTACAGACGACAATCGAATCCACCGTGCTACGTAAATAACTGTAACCAAAACAAGAGAGAGTACGGTAGTATGAATCCCAAAATCAACAAAGAACAACAAAATGGTGGACATACAACTATTCTCTACTACTTTTATGTAACAAGACAACAGACATACATCTTTACTCTCAATCAATTATACATCTTATCATCAATCCATCAATCCACCCAACTAATTAACTAATTAATCAATTAATTAACAATGTCATACTACGGTCATGGTGGTGGTGGTGATGGAGGTGACGCAACGACGTCTGCATCACCACCACCAACAACCTCTTCCTCTCGACGACAACAACAACAACAACAACATCATTCAAAATCAGCCGCTTCTGGTGGTTCTGGTGGTGGTGGTGGTGGTGGTGGTGGTCTCGATCAAGGCAAGATATTCGTGGGTGGGTTATCTTGGTCGACGACGGAAGAATCGTTACGGTTTCATTTCGAACAGTACGGTCCGGTCGAGACGGTTCAAGTCATGCGGGATCGGAACACGGGGGAACCACGTGGATTCGGGTTCGTCGTCTTTACGGATCCTGCTACCGTCGATCTGGTCATGGACGACGT
Source organism: Nitzschia inconspicua (assembly GCA_019154785.2). NCBI lineage: Eukaryota > Bacillariophyta > Bacillariophyceae > Bacillariales > Bacillariaceae > Nitzschia > Nitzschia inconspicua. Next base: position 3,316,134 of record JAGRRH010000020.1, read on the forward strand.
CCCCAAGGGACACGAGATCAATCATAAACTCGTCGACGTCAAACGAGCACAGGCAAGAGGAATTGCACCACCCTCCATCCATCGAGACGAAACGGGTACAACCACCACAACCACCACCACCGAACATACCACTTCAACTATTGCAGATAACAACAACAACAACAATAATAATAACACCGCACAACACGATCCACACGATGGAGATCAACATCATGATTCACATTTGACACCCGAACAGCTTTGTAATAAAGTATTTGTGGGTGGAATACCTCCTCATATCGATAGTGAAGGACTCAAGGAAATTTTTGAAGAATTTGGACCGGTCGTCGATGCTATCATCATGGTCGATCAGGTGACCAATCGTAGTCGTTGTTTCGGATTTGTCACCTTCGAACATGGGAGTAATGGTGCACAAAAGGCTATTGCGAAACAACCGCTCAACATACAAGGTCGGAACGTCGAAGTGAAATTGGCAACACCCAAGGCGGAACAACGTAGAGCACCACCTGCGGCAGGACCGAAACATGTTGGATTACGAGCGGGTATTTCTTCTTCCAACTCGTCGGGGGAATATGCTGGATTGGCCGTGGCGTATGGTCGGTCCGGATGGAAGGCAGGATACGGCACGTATGCCTTTGGCAAGGCTGGATGGGGTGTACAAGGATGGGAAGATTTCAACATGTTACCCGAACGAGCCGGATTCTCTTTTGATATGTTGGCAGAATTACCAATGGCGGTCCACCAAACCAATTTCAACGATAACACTGAAAACAACAACAACAACGAAACTGTTGTTGCCTCACCACCCTCCAAACGTGCCAGGCATTAACTGTAACCAACCAACCAACAAAGCAAAAACGCTGCTTTTGTCGTTTTTTAAAGCTGCTACTAAAAAGTCGAAAACTATACCCTCTTCTTTTTTAAAAAAAAATTCCAAAATATTCTAACGCAGTATGTATTAATATTAACATCGATAATATATTATATATGTACCATTTCTCTCTTTTACGATGGTCTTTCATTTCTTCTTTCGATCACACGATCCCAACAACGCATGGAAGATCAGTTCACTTTCCGTCTTCCATCGACGTTGAAACGGTCCATGGCCCAAACTGGGAACACCGTCCAAATTCAATGTCTTGGTGACGTTGGTACCCAATCCATCTTCGGTGACTTCCATCACGATCGTTTCTCGGAATACCAACAACATTCGACCCGTCACATTTTCAATCGTACAAGTCGCCTTGCGAATACTGCCATTGCTGTTGTCGTCGTTGTCGTCGTCGCTCCGTTCGATCGTCCAACATTCCAACGCCGTAGCTTCGACGAGACTTCCCAAAATCGAACTCCCGTACCAACTCATGGGAAGGGGTGGTGCTGCCGTACGAAACAACCATCGTTCGGTAGCAGTCGAAGAATAATCGAAGATACTATCCGCCAATGTTCGGACAGCAGCTGATTTGTTGTTGTTGTCATCATCATCATCAGTATCATCTTGATCGAGTACTTCACGTCGTAGAATCACCAATCGTAACGCTTCTGGTAAATCGGGCGACAACAACCGTTCCTTGAAATATTGACAAATCAAGTCCGGTGGTGCCGGAATATAATACTTCAACACCATGTTGTTGTTGTTGTTGTTGGTGTTGTTGTTGTTGTCATGATGTTGTTTCTTTTCATCATCATTATCTTCTTTTTGGTTGGTGGTAGTTGTTGTTGTTGTTGTTGTTGTTGTTGTTGGGACACCAACACCAGCTCCCGTTTGTGCCATGTTTCTCCACTTTTCCACCAAGACACCGAATCCATCCGGTCCACTGGCTTGTACGGCATGGACAGCATTCGATTCCAACAACGTTCCCGTCAACGGATCAAACACCAACAATGTTGGTAAACTGTTCGCATTCAAGGCTTCCAACAAATTGTCTCGTTCCTCTTCTCCATCGTCATCGAACGGTACGGCCGACCAATGGGATGGCATCGTCCCAAAATACGATCGAAACGAATCTTCGTCATGATCCGCCGAACAAAACAATACCTTCACTGCTGTACCAACAGCAGCATCGGATGCAGTTGTAGCAGTTGAAGTTGTTGTTGTAGTGCATGCCTTCAATACGGGTGTAAAGTTCCGACAGGGAGCACACCACGATCCACCCACCAACACTAACAAGAGTGGTTGATGAAAAGAAGAAACATCATTCTTGTCAAAAATGACATCCTCACCATCATCTCCTTTTGTTTGTAAAAGATCTGCCACAGTTTCACAGGGAGATGTCGACGACGACGACGACGATGATGAAAAATCGTCTTGGGGACTAGCAAGAATGCCATGTTTGGATAAAGTGTCGACCAATGCCTCCCATGATTGAGACGACGATCTTATAGTAGGAAGTGGTGTACTGGCGGCCAAGGACGACATGCTGTCGGTGCCCGAGTGTTGCTTTCTTTTGACTTGATGGTGGTAGATGATGCAAAACAACCGCAATTGTATTGTAACAAAAATGGTGTATTATAATTGCAATGTGTGTGGACGGTTGGAATCTGCGATCTTCCGAAGTACTGAGTCAACATTATAAGTCAATCGAGAAACGAATCATGATGAGAGGAGTTGGAGAAAGGGAGCCTTGGATCATTAAAAGATAAAAAAGATAGTGTCTGGAGAGCGTACCATTGCATACGTCGTACACATTCGTTTGTTCGTGCCGACCCTGCCTCATAATAGTCTTCTAATAAGGCCTACGACGTAGCTACCGTAGTAGAGTGTGTCGTGGTCGCGTTTCCCCTGCTTCCTAAAGGGTACACGTGTTCCGCCTCCCAATCGATCGATTCCCCCCTCCCTTGCTGAACGAATTGCCGGACCAAGTCTGTCTTTACTAACGTACTGTTGTTCTCTACCGTATAATCATGATAATGCATAGAGGTAATGACTTCTTCTTCATACAAGCTACATTGACTGTGAATTCAAGATGTTCTTGGTCCAAGATACTGCTTTGTTTTTTCGCACCTCTCGCCGCCGAGGGTTTTTCCATCCATCCTGAATGATTCAGCAGGTGTTCCGCCTCCCAATCGATCGATTTTCGCCTTCACTTGCTGAACGAATTGACGGACCAAGTTTGTCTTACTATTGTTCTCTACCTTTATGATGTATAGGCGAGAGCTTGTGCTATATACAAGCTACAACATTGAATTCAAAGATGTTCTTGTCGTCGAAGATTCTGCAAATGTCAAACTTTTGATTTTTCGCACCCCTCGCCGAGGGTTGGTGAAAAGTTATTGTTTAATTGTGCCATCCCGTTCGTTCGTTCTTTCCGACATGGCCACAACAAAAAATGTCGTAGTATATTCTTACAGGAACCAAATACTACTAGCTAGGGGATGTATCCTGGAGCCGCAAATTTGCGAATCCACTTGCGTTCGTCAATTTCCTTGGCCACCATGTCTCCAACATCACAAAAATGCAACTTAATCTCTACATCGGGGCCATGATGACGATCCTTGACAATGTAGGGTTTGGATGGACCTTCACAAATATATGGCAGTCGAACTGACGTCCATTCCAAGTCGGTCACTTCCTCCAAGGCACCGTCCATCAAGGCCATGTCCAAGTACGTATTGATTAGGTATCGACGAAGACATACCAGAAAGATCCATTTATAGTTTGGATCGTACTCGACACCACCAGAACTCAGTACAATCAAACGTTGGATACCCAGTTGTCGCATGGCCCGTCGAATCGTTCTGGTTCCTTGACTGTACAAGGTCGTGGGTTGTGCGGCCATTTTGAGCGTGCCACTTCCCAAGGCCGAAACGACGGCGTCAGCCCCCTCAATGGCTTTTTTGACCCTGTCCACGTCATAAATGTCTTGAAGCTTCCGGACTTGTATCGACTCAGTTTCGGTGATGGTTTCGGGACGACGGACCACAGCCAATACTTGGTGTCCACGTTCGACCAACGAGGTGACAATATGACTGCCCGAATCGCCGTTGGCTCCAATCACTGCGACTTTCATGATGGTTCGAAATGTATTGTGACTATCAATTGTTCGTTTACCGAGTCAATGGATGGATGAGAGAATTGGTTGGAGATATGTGAGGGAGTTTTGGATGGGAAATCTTTTTTTCAGATTTTTTTTATAAGAAAATGTTGTTACTGTTCCAAAGTCCTTGGAATTCGGCAGGGGAAGATACTTTTGGATGCTACGTCATGCTGGGTGTTGTTCCAGAGCCTTCCTCCAATGTCGATGCGACAATTGTTTAAATTGTAATTTTCTCTGATGGGTAACATTGTGGGATTTCGTTCCAATGCATTCCTCTGTTGATGCAACAAATTGGAAGTTTCTTTGATGGGTAAATTGCAAGGAGTTCCAATGCATTCCTTTCTGTGATAAGAATGTGAGAGGTACGACAGTGGATGCGATGATGGTTATCATTTATTACACTGTTGCAAGCGATTCTTTCGTAGGTGTCGTAACTTTTATGGTGGTTCAATGATGAACAAAGAGAGGAGTGAGAGAAAGGTTTCGAAGTAATCGGAGTAATCATTTTCGAATTTTCAGACACGCATAATTGATTGTTGACGCGTTCCATCTTGCGAATGACGCCATCCCTCCGCTGACACCACTTCGGAGCGACCAACGGAAGCGAAGGGAGGAGAGGTGAAATTCCATTGAACTTGAAGTAACGATAATCCGCCTGTGACGTCATGTGATCACTGGAAGGAATTTTCGAAATAAGTCGACTTGTCACATTTCGCGACAAAAAGAGCCGCATCATTGATACCTCTTTTTATTGTCGAATTCTGGCGGTCCGAGGTGACTGCCTTCACCGAAAATCGTGCAGTTGCCTTTCAGGCCTCAAAAGAAAAGTGCCTAAAATAGATAAAATGTGTCAAGGCCTTGTTCATCGAATGTACTTGTGCTCTTTGTGATTGTTGGAAGTAGAAAAGTTTCTCATAGTTGTTCCTCCAATCGAGAACGAAATCGATTGCCGACTTTTGACGTGTTGACTCTTTCCTACTGCTTCCGATCACCTTTTTTCCCATAACACATTCTACGAACTGTAGCAAAGAACAAAGAAAACGAACTTTCGCCGCCCCCTTTTTCCTCAACACTCACTCGACAACTTTTTCAACCACACAAGCAATTCATTTTCCATCATGGGAGCACCTTCCGCTAAAGAATACCCCACGCAGTACTTGTTGGCGTCAGCGCTTGCCGCCACAGGATGTTATCGTAAGTGAGAAAGAAACCACATGTCTCAAAAGAAGAAAGAAATTGTGGCAACAACGAAATCCGAATCGTCTCGTCCATTTGTTCTATTCTCTCATGATTCATTCTCCTCGCTTTTTCGTTTTGTTTTCTTGTTTGCTACAGCTCTGTGGCGGTCCGCTGCCATTGGACAATCTGGATTCCGTGTCTCAGCGATGAATGTTGGAGGTGTGACGATTCCAAAGTCACTGGCTCCATACGTGTATGGCTTTTTACCGCCCTACAAGGGCATGGGAATGACAGTCTTTGGTATGACGTATGCCCGTGCGGCCATTTTCTACTTTTCTGATCGTGGCCATGATACCATGTTGCAGCAGGGATATTCCGAAGCGACCGCCACTGTCGCACCACCCTTGTTGATTTCGACTATAGTCCAAGTCATCAATCAACCCATCGTTCGGGCTACTGTCACACTACAAGATCCACATTACAATTACAGCAATGTCTTTCAGTCCATTCGACACATTTACAATGGACACGGTATTGCCGGATTGTGGCACGGGACTACCGCAGGTGTCTTGAAAACGGTACCCAAGTATTGCTGTGCCATTGCTGTCAAGGATTATATGGAACAACGACTGCCACAACCACGGCCTGATAGCGAAACATACGAAACGGATCGATTGATGCGTTCGGCCCTCAAAAGTGCCACTGCCGGTGTGGCCGGTGCCGCCTTGACCAATCCCCTTGATGTCATTCGTAACGAACAATTCAAGACGCATCAAGGATTACGAGCCACGGTGAAATCCTTGTGGAACGAACTCGGTTTTGGATTTTTGACAAGGGGGTTGGGCAAAAATATGATTGCAGTGGCCTTGCCAGTGGGATGTACCATTTTCTTTACGGAAGCGCTCATCCAATGGTCGCAAGATCACCACTTATTGGGACCTGGACCCGCTACCTATGCAGCCTGCGACATGGAAGACACAACCAACAATGAGAAGAAACGCTCATGAACAGGATGTTGTGCGGATCATGCTGATGCCCATTGGAAGCATGACAATCATCGGATAATAACATCAACCGTCTCTCTCTAGTGTACCATTAGCAGTATTTCATTAACTACTACTACTACATTGCCATCCTTCCTAGAAAGTAGTAGCATATCATAATATAAGAATATTCAACAATAGATTGCGGACACCCTACCATACGAGTGTCGATAATATAGAATGATCTCCTTCAAGAGTAACGACAGACATGGAAACCACAGACGAAACAACCGTTCTTTGTTTATCCAGTGGTATCACTAGCGCTACTACTGCGTCCACAAAAGCGATCGCAAAGATTGAAAAAGTCCGAACATTGACAAATATCGCAATCTGCCTTGAATTCCGACATTTCTCCCCACGGGATGATCATACGGCAATTGTCAGGGTCGATACCGGTAAATTGGTTCTCGTGCAACACAAATTGGAACAAATTGTTGAACATGGTCCGCTCGCCACTGACCACGCCGGTCAGTTGGTTGTTATTGATGAGCAGGGATCTCAATCGGCCATTGCCAACAGTGTTGTACGACACTGGCAATGTCCCACGAAACTGGTTGTGATCCAAATGCAATTGACGCAATTCGACACAGGATCGACCAATATCGTCCGGCAATCGACCCGTGAGCTGGTTGCGACCCACATCCAAGTACACTACGCAGTAGGAGGGTAGAGTAATGTGTGTGTAGATGAAGTGGAGGGTGAAAGATGAGAGATGCTGATCCTATGATAATTCAAGACGAACAAAAGGCACTCCAATTACAAATCACTTACCGAGATTCCGAAGCCGTAACGTTTCCGGTAGTGGCCCCGAGAGTTGGTTAGAGTAAACATTAAAGTATTCTGTGGCGCAATGAAAACAATAATCGTTGAGTTAAGCAAGGGTTTCATAACGATTTGAAAATTTCTTAATATTGGTACTCACTGAGAGGTCTCGTTCCGTCGATGGACCGCAATTGTTCCGGAATGGTTCCCGTCAACTGGTTGTGAGACAAGTGCCAATGTGTGAGTCTGCTCAAGAGACCAATTCGAGTGGAAATGGTCCCTCCAATCGAGTTCTTGTAGAGGTACAGCCGTTCCAAGAGCGGTAACCCGTACAATGCCTCGGGAAGTGGTCCCCGAATATCGTTCTCCGAGAGGTCCAGTTCTCTGAGATTACGCAACAATCGAATCGTGTCTGGAATTTCTCCGCTCCAATTCTTTCGTGGCCAACGGACTCGAATCACCTTTCCATCACCGTCACAAACAATACCGTCCCAATTACATTCATTCAGGTCGGTGGCGATTTCGGTCGCAGGAATAGGGATGCTTTGTCTCGCAGTAGTAGTAGTTGAAGAAGTTGAAGCAGTCGTTGTCAGAGCATCCTCCAGGGAATATTCCAGCGCAACCAAGGCAAATCGTTGCAAGAGAAGATTGTCCAAAGAAATGGTTCCACTTCGAAGCCTGTCTTGTATGATCCATTCGGCCGCCAACTGGTTGATTCCTCCATTCTTTACATTGATATTCCGTTTGGACAACAGGAAATTCTCTACCGCCGATCGAAAATCGGGAGTGGGAGAAGAGGATGGCATACTTGATGGTGCCGAGGAAAGAGTTGGTTCGGAACTGGGAGATGAAGATGGGGAGATGGTTGGCGCTGCGGAAGGTTGTGAGGATGGGATGGCAGACACTGTCGGTGCAAGAGAAACGGTCGGAGCCATTGTGGGCGGATCCCCTTCATGGTATACCAACAGGTACGTTGCTGCACCAGCGCTCCCGCCGACCAACAGCAGGGTGACGACACAACATCCAATGAATTGCAACAGGATCATTCGTGTCGTGGGAGGTGCCTTTTTCATAATGTTGCTATTGTTGTTGTTGGCATCTACTTCCTGTTCAGCATCCACATCGTTGAGTGTTTCTGGAAAGTCACCGTTGGATGGTTCGGAAGCAGTGGTATCTTCATTTTCCATGAAGGAATTTCCTTTGGGTACAACAGTTGCTGCTGCTGCTGCTTGGACAATTTCCTCATTGGTCTCGTCCTTATTGGCATTCCACCCTTGTTCATTTTCATCCACAATGACCATACCAGCCTCCACATCTTGGAATGATTGACGAGGAGTGTCTTCGACAACAGTAGCAACAACGTGTGAACTCTTGTCTTCGCCATCATCTTCTTGCATGGGTGTAGTAACGATGGCAAGATCACTCTTGGTGGCATCTTCGCTACATTCGCCATTGGTAGCGTCGTCACTGTTGGAAGTCATGGTGGTTTCATTGGATGTTGGAACTGGTGGCGACGATGATGATGTGTCAGTGGGAAGGATTGGCGATGGTGTCCGCGACTGATCGTTTCCTTCTGGCACTGTTTCCGTGGTCGATGAAACGATTGATTCTTCTTCCACCACAGCTTTGCTCTTTGTTTCTTGATGGGTTATGTTACTGGTGTTGTTGTTGTTGTTGGTTTCTGGTGTTTGATGGGATGCAATAGCGTTGTCCGAATCCTCTTTTTGTTGAAGAAAACCTTCTGTCATTGTTGGCTGTTGTTGTTGCCCCTCACCACTGTTGAGCGGGAAATCAGGCAGTGTTGCATCGTTTGGAAGTGGAGAGGCTACGTCCTTGTCAGACCGTCGATTGTCATTCATTCTTGTTTCCTTGCTTTTTCTTTTTCAATCTTCTCTCTTCTTTTGCCTTGATCTTGGATTGGCCTTTCTTGTTGTTGTCCTGTCGAGTTAGTGTTTTGAGAGAGAGAAAACAATCAGGCCAAACCATAAAATAAAGAAGTACCCAGTTCACTTGATACCTATCTCTGGGTAATACTCGTATTAGTAGTAGTAGCAAAGTAAAGAGGCAAGATTCATTTTATATATTTTTTGGGTTGAAACGTTGAATCGAGACATATTTTGTGAGATCCGAACAGTCCATCGATCGTACTTTGGCGAGGAAAGATACTTAACTGTTACAGTTATTTTAGCTTAAGGAGATGCGAAGGGACAACCGATCCTTTTCTGTAACTGTTTCGGATTTTCTGCCGAAACACGTATAAATCCTTGAGCTTCGAAGCTCATTCATTTCTTTTTTTTGTCATTGATTGTTATCTACCTCAGTAGTTCCTAAGTAATTGTTTTTACTTACGTTGTAGTTTGGTTCTCTTTCGGTTTTCGTTGTTTTGTTGTGTTTCATTTTTTAGATGGCATGGAGATGGGATTTTTTCCATGGAACGATTATTTTATTCTGTTCTGTTCTTCCGTGTGTATTCGTATGTTGTGTACGTACCTCTAGTACATACAGTAGAACGAACAACGCACGATTACCCGCACTAATTTGGCGGGTCCTTTACAAGACCAACGGTTTGACGCGACCATTTGAAAAAACTTCGCAAGACACCACACCATTTTCATCCATGACAAACAACAACAGCATGTGTTGTTGTTGTTTGTTGTTGTTTCATGTCCCGTCTCCATCATCACTAGCTAGCTAACTAACTACTCTACTAGAGTTCACAATCACATTACTACACAGTTTCGTTCCTTTATCTTTTTCTATACAACGACAGCCACAACAACATCCATCATGATGATGACAACGAACAACACGCGACGACGACGAAGTCGTACTAATAACCTCTTGTTGTTGATGGTATTGGGATTGCTGGTGGCCGTAATGGCCATCTCCTCCGTTTCTGCCACCCAAGAAGTAGAAGAACATGAACCGCAATCGCAACTGATCAACGGCCGGTACTTGCAAGCGTTTGATTTTTTTGATGACGACATGGACCTGTGTGACAATTCGGCCAATCCGTTGGACGGACGTCCGGAGTTGGGTCCCTGCGACAAGTCACGGTTCCCGCAATGCAGCAGCAGCGAAGAGATCTGTTACAACCGCAAGCCCAGTCGGGACCATTTCCACCGTGACGATCATCAACATCAATATTACATCCAGTACGACCGAGTCTTTTGTTATCCACGCAGTTGGGGCGGATGTTCGTCGTGCAGTCCCGGACGGTACTGTAAGAGCGAACGACGATGCATCTTACAAGAAGAGGGATATCCCTGTGCCCAGTGGTTTTAAAAAGAAAAAAACAACATTGAAAGGAAACTACCAATACTCAAGTATACACTGCTCTTGTCATTGGAAAGACGGACGGAAGATACATGATTTCCCCACTCATACTACTACTGCTGGTGCATTGACAGTGAGCGACACCATTCATACAAGAGAGTACTTATGGATGGATGGATGGAAACCAACAAAAGAAAAAGAGAAAAAAAGGAAACGATGCGGCAATTGATTTGGAGGAGTGGACTGGAATGACTTTTTCTGATCTTTTTTCTACTACTGCATATTACCATAAATATCTCTATTACTACAGTATTTTATTATTTCTTCTTTTCATACTACGTCGTACTCTTTTGCAATCGGTATTTTATTACTACGTATAATACTGCACGGATGGCTCCCCGTGGGAAAGTTACAGTTAGTATCCAGATACCACCTGGTCAAGTACCCCAGTGCTTGCCCATCCTGCGATGGAGCCCAGCGAAGATTCTAAACATTTCCTCACATGCCCCAACCCAGAGCGTCACAAATGGCATGCGACCCTTAAGACATCCATTCGGCACAGATGCGAGTGAGTGGATACAGATCCAGCCCTTCTGGACCTACTCCTGTGGGGCCTGAACCACTGGCTACAAGGTACACCAATCCCAACCCACAGAGTACCCGAACGGATCGCCCATCTACTCCACAGTCAAACTACGATAGGGTGGGACAACTTCCTCCTAGGCCGGTGGTCCAAGCACTGGACTACCCACCAGTTGCAGTACCTGCAACAGAACCACATTGAAGTAAAGAAAAAGAACCACGGTCTTTCGTGGTCCAGTAACATTATTCGCCTCATGTGGGATCACTGCTACAAGGAGTGGAAAACAAGAAACAAAGCTAGATATGGTAAGGAAACCAAAGACAAGACCCAGCGAGAACTAGAAAAGGCTCACCGGAGCATTAGGGACCTATACGACCTCAAGCCCAAGTGTTCCCCCCAAGCCCAGCGACATTATTTCTGTACCATGCCTATGATGGAAATACTCCATATTATATCCGCCACCGCGTACTACTCTAGGTAGCTAGAAAATTCAGGAGCGTTTTTGCCATACAGAAACAAGAACTAATGAGCCTTACTCAAAATGCAGTTGCGATAATTTTCATTGAAGGGTCGCCTTGAATCCAAAAAACAACGATGGCTGGAGTGGTCACTTTGCTGTTGTCCTTAGTCTTTCTCCGCCCAAATTCGTTGAGGAATTGTAAACCAATTAGTGGATGAATCGATTTTGTTAAGGATAATTTCAGCAGCATGAAGGCCGGACATGGCAGCTCCGTCCACCCATCCATTATGTCTGGGTGGGACGGGAAATGCTTCACCAGCAATCAGCAGTCTTCCATCCTGTACGACTTGAGGACCGACTCTGTCTGACGGTGGATGGTCACTACTGTATGTTCCCCTTATAAAAGGAAAATCTTTCCAATAGACGAGTTTGTGTCGAACGTAAGTATTCGTTGCAACCTGTTTACCATAGATAACGTCGAGATCTTTCAAAACTTCTTTCACGACTTGTTCTTCTGTCATTCCTTCGAATTTGTCATGCGCTTCTCCCATGTAATACCCAGCGAGAATGTTTGGTCCTTCAGAGCCCGTGTGCACCAGCGAGTAGTCCCACCAATCAAGCTCGCCATCGTCAAGCGCGTAAACGAATTCGTTCTCGTAGAATCTTTCAGAAAATTCGAAGAAAATCTTAAAGCCTCGCCACATAGGGTTTCTTCCTTCCAGTATCGTTGGTGGAAGTGGAGGGCGGAAATTGATGACATCATCTTTCAAGATTGCCAAGGAAGCTGTCACAATAACGTGATCTGCAACAAAAACTCGATTTCCGCAGAAGACGGCAAGATCCCCTCGCTCTTCCCCATATTCGATTTTGTCGACCGGACAATCGTAAGCGATTTGATTTTTGTGCAAAGAGGAAGCCACCTTTTGCTCGAAAAAGTCATACCATGTATAGTTCGACCAAAGTACGTTTTTGTCGGAACCAATATTAGTTTTCTTCAGGGTACCATCGGGCTTGACCCGATATGCTTCATAGTCGTCGAGTTCAAAGGGGGCCACCAAGTTCTTTTCCAAAGTCTTTTCCATTTTCTCTTCTTGCGCAATAATGGACAGTCGCTGCTTATCGTATACCCAGGATGCCCCCAAGTCCAAGGGATAGACGGTGAAATTGTCGTCCTTTCCGACTCGTCCTCCAAAACGATCTGTAGCTTCAAGCACCGTCACCTCTGTCGTCAAGCAAAAAGACGAATCCAACGGTGCATTCTGCAGTCTCTTGGCAGCCGTCAAACCAGCAGCTCCGCCACCCACAATGACGATTCGTTTCTTGACAATCTCTTCTGGACCGCATCCAGCGGTTGATTTCGCGTAAGGTGATGACTGTGATGAGGATGGTGCCGCCGACGAGGATGCCGACCAAAACCCGTCATTTTTGTTCAATCCATTGCCCTCGGAGGAGAAATCGGCAAGAAACGACTGCAGTCGTACTGACATTCCGAAGCCAATGTTTTGAATCGCTCCTATCAATGCAAATGCAAGACAAATAAGAGTTATAACATTGCGATTGAGCGACAACAATAGGATCGTCCTCTTTTTGGATTTCTTCTGATCGTTGGATGACTTTTCTTGATGAACGTCAGCTTGAAGGGTTGGAAGGGTGTGTTCTTCCTCTCGTGAAGATTGGCCCCGATTCCAGACCATCATGGTGGGTTTCTGTCGGAGCAAGTGGCCCTCGACGTCAACCAATACAAAGTTATGAGGATGAAATGGATAGTGATAATATGATGTTTTTGCGTTTTCCAATCGATCAAATATTCCAACTGTCTGAAGTCGCCAATTATGAGACGAAGACGTAGTTACGAATCTACGCGTTTAGATTGTAGTACCTCTCTCTACTAGCTAGGTAGTAGGTAGAGTAATAAACTACGAATAGATACTTAGGTGAATATTGTTTAAGACTTTTGTTTTCAACGCACAAGATGATTGTAAATAACTTTCTGTAAATACGTCTTATTATGCACGTTTCTTTCGATTGTCCCCGCTCTAATAATAATGCTACGGTATAGTACGGTGGTATACGCCCAGTACACATGCCACAGGACTCCCTCCACCGATAATTGTTTCTCGTTGGTCAACCGAATTTCTTATTTTTTATTAAAAAAGATCTTTTTTCATTCTAACGTAACTTCCTACGATCACCGTCTTGGAGCTGGCTGGCGCGATCGGAAACCAGGCGGTACTGCAGAGATCTGTGAAATTCGAAGCTGATGATCCGTAGTACCTAAAATACTGACCGTACTCGTAGTGCAGGTGATAAAAATCATACTCCGTGCTTCTAATAAAATGAAAACTCTGAAAACACGAGGGAAAAGGAACGAAAATAAAAGGGGGTTGGTATTCGTTCAAAAATCAGATCGCCAGTAAACCAAGTTTCGTTCTCGGAGGATCAACCGGCCGAGTGACCTTTTACCTACTACCTACTTCACGGTCAATTATGTAACTTCGAAAACAGGAACGAAAAACAAACTACCTAGCTAGTGACACTGCCCCATTGATATCATCATGTTGACATCAACATCACCACGTTGATGTCTCATCATGGCACTGCCGCTGCTCCCCTCATCATTTTGTTGCAATACATTCCCTCCACCTCTCTAACAACAACATGGGTAATTAACTACGGTACCTAGTACACCTCCGCTTCATTCAACTCATGACGAAAATGGAGAGGCAGGAAGCAGCTTCTGAATCCTTCCGGCGCGGGTAGTATTATTGTCGTCTCTTGGATGTAATAACACCACCACCGGGGCGGGAGGACGAGTATTTGTCGTTGGAAGTTGGAAGTTATGTCTCTTGTTACTACCTACGTGGTACTGACAGTGAAGTTCTGACCGCAGTAGGTCTAGGTCAGCATTTTTTCTGTTCCAACCCATGTTAATAGGAGTGTCATATCCATACTACACTTTTTCTGTTCTGTAGCTAGATACGGTGGAGAATTTACTACCGGTAGGTACACTGTAGAAATAGCTACGACTAGTAGACTGCCTACTGCGGTAGGTGAGTTGATGGCTGCATTGCTTTCTCATCCGAGTACGGTAGTAGACTGTAATAATAAGGTACTTTCAGTTACCATTTGTGTGCTTGTAGTCTCCCTACCTACAGTAGGTAGGTACGATAGTAACTCTAACCCTGAGAAAAACGTAGCGTTCGAAAGAATGAAGCTTTGATGACAAGATTTGAACGGAATTGTGTATTGGATGTTGGGAGTGTGCCGGTGCACGCCAGTCAAGCCTTGCCGCCAATTTGAAAATCACACTTGCTACGATTTGAGTTGAGGGTTGTGTTGTTGCTGTTGTTGCTGTTGTTGTGTAGGAGAGATGCAGTTGTTGCTGCTGTACCTACCGTACGATACACGGTACCGGTAGCTGTACGTATGGTACGAAGAGGAATTTCACATCCACAATTCAATCCAAGTCTCGTCTCTTTGACGGTCAATAAAACAAACGAATTCACAGTCAACACAGAACTCTTCCTTCTCTCTCTTCGCTATTATTGAAAGTATTAATTTGGTCTCTTTCGTTACTTCCTTATTCATACTTGCTGTTGGACAGGACAAACCAAGTCGGGTCTCAACGATCAATCTAACATAACTACCGGTAGGTATACACTTCTTCCAGTAGTATCAGTAAGTATCAGTATCATTGATAGTACTAACAAGAGAGGGTAAACAAAACAAAACCAAAAACAAAAAACAGAGAAAAAAAAGGAGAGGATGATGCAACGGATTCCGATTCATGCTTCGACGGAACGTCGTCAAAAGGCGTTGGTGGGACAACTGGAATATCACAGCAATCGACGGTTATTATTGCTCGATGAAAATCAACGACGGAATCGAAATCTAAAACAACAAGAAGAACAGCAACAACAACAAGAACAACAACAACATCAAGTTGATGATTCCATTACAGGGACCGTTTGGTCGTATCATCCTGCCGAATGGCGACGTGTCCTTCAATCGAATACAACTTCTTCCGCTTCTTCTTCTTCGCAACAACAACAACAACAACAACAACCATTGATAACTTCGGTGGAACTTTCCAATTGTCATTTGGTGTTGTATTCGGGCGAGATTGCGTTGGGGAGCAATCGACAAGTCTTTCGTGTCGATTTTGATACGGCCAGCAGTGATTTATGGATCGCAGGAACGGACTGTACGGAATGTCCCACCCAGCATCCTACCTGGCGTCTCTTCAATGCTACCCAATCCTCTACCTACAAACCGGCTACTACTCAAGATTCCCAACAGAACACCTTTAATGTCCAATACGACGATGGAGAAATGGTACGTTATATATCACTAGTACTACTACCTAGCTACTACCGGTAGTAGTGGTACTTGAGAAACATTGTGTTCCCTCTATCCTTTTCCCTTTTCTCACGCCAATGTTCGTTCGTTTTTTTGTTATTACAATATTATACATCATACATCAGGTACATGGAAATCATGCCCTCGATACACTATGGCTCGGAGAAGAAACTCTCCAAATCAAGGACCAAGTCTTTGCCGTTGTAACACAAATCGATAACTTTGCCACCTGTCAAGAGGAAGAGGGGATACTAGGATTGGCCAATACGTTGACCACATCGCATCAATTCCCAAGCTTGCTCAGTAACTTTATACATTCCAATGTCCTCAAAAACAACGTCTTTGGAATGTACCTGCAAGCTCAAGATGATTATCCGAACGACGATGAAGGTTCCTGGCAACGTCAAAACAACCAACAACAACAGCAACAGCACCATCCACTTGGTGCATCCTCACAACTCGTCTTGGGAGGGGTCGATCAGACGCATTATTTAGGATGTCTCCAATGGCATTCCATGGTCGATTCGGCAGATAACCAAGATGACAACAATGATACCGCCACGGCCGGTCGTGGGAAATCCAACTATTGGTCCTTACCGTTGCAACAGGTCAAGGTGGGTGGACAAACCTTGTCACAAACAAGTCAATCCACCAGTTCACAGCAACAGTCATCGCAACGACTCGTTGCCATTTTGGATTCGGGATCGAGTTATATTGTCGGTCCACAAAAGGATGTCGCACAGCTCGTACAAATGAACGGAGCCAAATGCTTTACCATGGAAAATTTCAACGGGGCCAGTCCCAAACAGGTTCCGTGTGACCAAGACGATGGATTCGACGGGGCCATTTTGTCCAGTTGCAACGACCCGTTCTTCAGTTTGGAATTTGATATCAACGGTCAAGTATACGTATTGGAAAAGGAAGATTTGATGGTACAAGTCGAAACGTTGTTTGGAGAGGCATGTATTTTGAGAATCGTGGGAGCCGAGGGAATGACGGTACGTTTCCATTTCTTCTTTTTTTTTGGTTTGTTTGTTTGTTTGTTCGTAGACCAGCCGTTGGGGGGGGGGGGGGGGGGGGGGGGGGGGGGGGGGGGTTGGACAGAGAGTTTCAAAAACGACCATGTGTTTTTTTTTCGTTGTTTTTTTCTTCAAAATCGTCAATACTGACACACAAAAACATGCTCTACCACTTTTTTGTTGTATCCAGGGATGGGTTTTGGGAGATGCCTTCCTCAACAAGTATTATGCCGCATTTGACTTTGAAAACCAAAAGATCGGCTTGGCCTTGGCCGCAAAGGAGGCCTTGGACGTTTGCGATGCAGATAGGATTCTGGACATTAACAACTTTTGGGATACCTTCGTGGATGTCGACCCCGAAGATCAACAGGACACTATTACCACCACCACCACTACTACTACCGAAGAAGAAGTGGCACAAGGGAACACCAACAACCACGGCGGCAACGTAGTGGAAGTCTATGACATTGACGATCAAGATTTATTGCCGATTGATGGTGACGACGAGGAAGACTTTGATTTTACAGGAATTGCAGCCGTACCGTCCGGGCCACCACCAGTGCACAACGAACCGCCCGAACGACAACCGGTCCCACGTATCACCAATCCACCCAGCGAAGTTCCTGCCGTGTTCTCTGCTACTACTACCACTACGAGTGGACTGGACTCTTCCGACACGACACAACATTCCAGTACCAATGTTGCCGTTTACGCCGTCGCCGCCGTTGCGGTCACTTTGATCGTGGCGTTGGTTTTGTTTCGCAAGACGAAACGTCGGCGACAACAGGCCATGTTCCAAGATGCATGGCGGGAGGCAGAAAAGGAAATTATCCAGTCTCATCGCAATCTGAACTACCGGGATCATGATGCCGTCCAGTCCAATTCCGTCGCCTTGACAATCACTCCATACCGAGATGGTGGTGAGTTCCGTGATCAAGAGGGGACCACCAAAGATGTGGATCTCGACGACGAAGAGCAGCAGCACCGCGACACATTCGTGTTGGATACCGTCATGCTGGACAAGATGAACTAACTGCAAACTAACAGTAAACTAACTGACTGACTAACGGAAGAAAAAAAAAACAGAAACAAAAACAAAGAGGGAAATCCGCGGACACAATGGACGTTTCATAATAATTACTACTACTATAAACAGACATCTCGTTAACACATCATTAGAGTACTTACAGTTACAGTTAGTAGTATTTAAATTGTAAACTATGCAAATCAGTTGTCTGGATCACTGTTATAGCTACCAGACTATTGTTTCTATGAGATAATAATATGTATTTGAGAGGTATTCCCTCTCTAACCCTTGTTAATTCTGTACACCGTACATAATCATTATCATCATCGACGACGACCCCCAACATAATGGAAGTGTCAGTAGTCCGTCTTTTCTCTGTCCCATATCGTTTATTGGCCTTGGCCTTACTCTTGTTGGGCACACATACGATCACAAAACAAATCGTCTGGGCAGGTACAAACGGCACAGTCCGCCGTGAATTCCACACAATTTCCTCCGGTAAAGACGTTGAACCAACAGTTTTGCTCTCCCAACGAATCAAAGTTGTTCTCGTGCATCTTGAATTGGAACATCCGGTTGAACATGACCCAGTTGTCCGGAACACGACCCGTCAAAAAGTTGTGATTGGCCAAAAATGATTCCAACCGACCATTGGCCATGGGAGGGATCGCTGTGACAACAGCAACAAAACAGTAGAAGAAAACAGTAACAGAAAACAAGAGAAGAAGCAGCGGTGGATGGATTGGTGACGAGTGAGATGACACGACGTTCCATATGTGTGTGTGCGTAGGACAGACAAACATTTTCAGGCTGGACTTACTCTCCGGAATGGTGCCAGAAAATCGATTGTAATCAATGTGAAACCATCGCAATGATGAAAACGTATCTCCAATGTCACTTGGTATCGTTCCAAACAGGACGTTCCGACCGAGATCTAGGTATTGTAAGTCTCTCCAACGAAGGTTGGAGGGGATTGTGCCCGTGAAACGGTTGTCGTACAAATTCAAGTATCCTGGAAACACAGAAAAAAGGGAAGATTGACAAATGAGTGAGCCCACCAACCTTTCGAATGCCAATTCTTTTTTTCGCTTTCTCCAACTTACGAAGTGGACGAAACCGGTCTTCATCGGATTGCAACTGCTGTGGAATGGGTCCTCGGAAGCGGTTGTTGGACAAATGCAATACCTCCAAATCATCCCATTGACCGATCCATGGTGACAACGTTCCAGTCAAACGATTTTGATACAAATATACTCTTTGCATTAGCTCCAAATCGTACAACTCGTTTGGAAGACTGCCCTGGAGTTGATTGTTACTCAAGTCCAGCACTGTCAACCTTTGAAGGAACTTGATTTCGTTCGGGATGGTTCCACTCAGCGCAAAATCAGAAAAATCGATTTGTGAAATCATGCGATCGTCATCACAGGTGATACCCTGCCATTCACATTCATCGATTCCTCGCCGAGGAATGGTTTCAAATGTTGCATTGACGATAGTGGATGATGATGACGACGAAGACGACGACGATGGTGCCGCCAAAGCATACCGTAACACCAAAGCCGCAAATCGTTGAGAGAATTTTTCCAACGTGCTGTAAACTTGTGTTGTATTTCCCGAGGAGGAAGCTTCCGCCTCTTCAATCAACCATTGAACAGCACGATTGGTGGGTGCAAGAGGGTCATCCTGAGGCAAGTCAATTCGGAATTGGTCAGTGACGATGCTTTGGATCATGGCTGCAACATCGCCTTCTGGGACTGACGAGTTCGATGGATTGGTCGGTTCGAATACTTCCGGCCATGGCTCGTTCACGGGAGATTCCGACGGTGTGGTGAAGTTGATGATTGTAGAGGGAGGTGACTGTGACGGGGAAACTGCCGCTTTGTTCTGTCGATCAAAGTAGAGCAATAAGTTGACACCCACCGCCACAATAGTGATAGTAACGGCAATTCCAAACAGAGCATAAATGACGGCGGAACTACAGCAGCACCAACGGTTAGTGTTCTTGATTGTTTCGTCGTTTTCTTCTTCCATGCTTCGTTTACTGGTAGAAATGGTACTTTGATCGTTCTCTTTACGAGTTTCTTCAGGCGACACGACCAACGTTACTCGTTTTTTGGAAGATGGGATAGAATCTTCACTAGGCACGACCGTCTGGTTCGGTCTTGTCGCAGTCGCTGGTGCAGAAGCGGTGTAACGATGCGGTTTCAAGACGGAAGGAGGACGATCATTCAATGGAGGGGGATTAGTAGTAGTAGGAGAAGATGAGGACAATTGTGGCTGCTGCGTTGTCAATGGCGGTTGAATTCTTTGGGGAACCGGAGAATGACGTGCTCGTAAGTGGAACATTTGTTTCTCCAGATCAATTGTGGAACAAGTGTCGGTTTGAACCGATCCATCGCACGGCAACAGGACAGAAGCAGTAATACTGCCGTCACTCATGATTATCGAACCGCATTCTGACGGGGGATCTGGGAGTGGTATCACTTGTCGGGGGATTTCTCCCGGTCTCGGTCCTTGTTTGGCCATGGCGAAGAAGAGTAGAGTATTGAAAAGACAGACAGCTGGTAGCTTGGAAAAGTAGTTTTCTAAAGTAGCTGTTACTCGAGAAATAGGAGCAAGGACAACCAACGGCATTACCCGTCTTCTCAGCGACACCCCATCAACTAATGAATGAATCTCACCAAATTGTGAGCATCGATCGTTCCAAAATCGTCGGCCGACAATTTCGTCCAACTCATTCACGATTCCATATCATTCACGAAAACAAACCCAAGAGAGTGAGGTTTGCGCGCGAAAGCCAGTCGGATTTAAATCTTCCTAAAATTTCCACTTTGCCAAAAAGACGAAATTTCCAAGAATTGTTTTTCGCCAGGGTTTGAGGCCTGAGGTGTCAAATCTCAAATCTGGCGAGTTAATTACCGGCGAGTAAACAACCGAGGTCGCCATTGTTCTATCCAAGAAAGTCATGGCCTGGACAAAAGTCATCTTAAAATTGCTTGATCTCACAGGATCAACCAGTAACAACAAATCATTGTGAAAGGGAACAGTGCTCTGCGTGGATGTGATGCCGTGATGCCCGAATGCCTGGATTTCCTGTTCGAATCATACGCGATACCATTTCATGTTCGTTCGAAATGGGATGTCTCTCTCGTATCGGATTAGCAACAGAATAGAAAGTTCTACGCACTCTTGTAGAAATATTATGTCACCAACTAGGGAGGTATTCGATGGTACTATTGAAAAGGCCGTTGAAGAGATTGATGGGGTTCTCGAGGAAATGCGAGAATTGGCGCTGTTGCAAGAGGGACAAAGAAACGAAACCATTATCGTTAGTGAGACCTATTCAGACAGTGAGGAAGAAGAAGAAGATGGGGAACGAAACCTAGCACTAGAGCTAAACGAAGCTGATGAATCGTTTCGCCGACGGAATAGAAAAAGGGAGATTTCATCTGATGAGGCGACAAGTAACACTGCAAAAGATGAAACAGAGACAGTCGTCGTCCATCCAGCAGAAACCAATGAGACGAACGAAAAATCATCGTCGATCAAAACATATGTTGAGGACATCGATGACAGTCCCATTGCCGTTACAATTGGAGAATTATCGCCCCCAATCGCCTCCCACAACAATGCCACATGGAACATCAATCCTATAGTTGATCCTAAACAGTCCCTTGTTGCCAAAGAAAACGCCAAAAATAGCCTTTGCAGAAAAAATTGCATCCGAAAGATCCCTTTGGTGGGCTTCTGCCTCGCCTCCGTCGGACTAGCGATTCTGGTGGTAACGTGGCTTGTGGTAATACGATCCAATTCATCGACTCAACAACAGTCTAATTCTTCCATGTTTGAGCCGATTCCAGAAAATCATTCAACCGAGACCAGTCCGACAATAAATTCTACTGCCATCCCATCATCCAATCCAACGTATCACCCATCCAATCCAACGTATTACCCTTCAGACGCCCCCTCTCGAGTATCACGGTTTCCCTCAGTTGCTCCCATTGTTGATTCGTCGTTGTTGACAGATTTACCTATATCAAATACAGAACTGGAAACCGAGTGGGAATACGATCAAGGAGAGCCAGAGGATGAAATGAACGATGACTACTACTACCACTATCATGGAAAGAGCCCAAAGGGCAAGGGAAATGGTCCGGCAATCGCCTATCGAGGTTGGGAATAAGGTCTAGTCGTCATCTATCCATTGAGGATCTTGTGTTAAGGCACCAACACTGACTGGGGGTAAAGTACAAGAGTGTCAGCAAATTTGAAGAATAGTTTTATTGTACCACTAAACATTCTAATGTGCTTCTCCAATGAGAGGTTGAAAAGCAAAACAAATATTTTTCGTGGGCATGGTCGAATTAACACAAAATCAATTCTGATTCCGTATCTAAAGAAGTGTACTCACCCGCCAGGTCCCTACGATCGAGGCAAAGCATGGAGTAACTTGAGGTACGGAAACTCCCATTGGATGGAAACAAGTTCATCTGGTCGAGGAGGTTTCTTTTTGGTGGCTTTTGTTGTGTATGTTGCTGCTCTTATAGAAAGTTGACTAGGAAGACATTTATTTTGCAGAGCGATCGTTGCTCTGCCAGTCGATGTCTGCAAATACAGCTTCCGGAATCTGAGTCCGAAGCTTCAGCTTCATGAACTCTGTCACGTCTTGAGTTCGTGCCTACGGTAGTTTGAGAAGTGGACAATGTGGGCCGGGTCGAAACAACACATCTCTCCATGGATGTTATTGCTCCAATACTACAGTGTACAAAAACAGGTCATTCGAATCCAAAGCAAACATAACTCCAAATCTTTCTTATGGTAGATCATACTTATTATTACTTAAGAATCATCCGGCCAATGGAATCCCCATGATGTTCGAGAAAAGAAGTCCCTGGAAGCTTTCATTAGATTTGTCAAATTTGTCAGTTTGATTACTATTACCGAAAGAAGCTCGTTTAGAATGTTGTGGAAATGCAAAAGATGTCTGACTTGAAAGCTAGTGGGGACGATTAATAAATAAAAAAGAATGTTGTGGAAATGCAAAATATGTCTGACTTGAAGCCAAGTGGAGATGATTGATAAATAAAAAAGAAGGATCAGATCTCAGAAACCTTTGAATCATCCTGTGCATCCTGCTCCTTATTACCACTGAAAAGGTAAGTTGAAGGAAGAAGTGGCGTCACCTGGGTCACTCACAAATGCGACGAATTACCATGTTCGCTCATTGATGATGACCTCCCCAGCTTACTCCAAGTTGCGGAAAATTACCACCATAACACTAGGGATTCGATTCAATCAACACAATTGCCCCTTTTCACTTTTTGTTCGAACTTCATCATCATTCATACCATTATTCCAGTAGTTGTTCAAGTTGTCACAATAGGGCAACACAAAATTTTTCCGTATGCCAAGAAATTCCGGAAGTGCAACTCGAACGTGATGCTCGCACTTGTTCTCCTCCCCCGATTTCGACTTTCCGGTATCGGGTTTTCTCCATCTTCGTCTTCTCGTTCCACTTCTCTTCTCTTCTTTCTTCTCTTACTTTCGAGCTGTCTCCTGCTCACAAAATCAAATTCTTCATTTTTCAACACCCAAAGTTTGCGTCTGCTATCGAAGTTTTTACTTCGTTTCCATTGTCAACATCATTCACTGGACCATACTATTTGGCTTCCTACTTCAAATCAGAAGAAACTTCTGTCACCTCTTCTATCATGTTTCGAGTGGTAGTGCTTAACAATGAAGGTGTTCAAAGTATGGAACATGGAAGGTTCAATGATGCTGTCGTTTCGTTCACGAAAGTCTTGCAGATATTGAGCCCTATTATTTCCGATACTCGAGCTCGGCACATGTCTCCTAGTGCCGCGAATGGAGGTGCACCATGTGCACCTTCCGCCTCTTCCACCTCTTTAACTTCCCGACAGCAACAACATCATCAGGAGCCAAGCCATTCCGAACAACCAACACAGTATCACGAACTGGAACCATTGCAAGAAAGTGAAGACCCTAAACTATCTTCTGACGCCAGCAAAGCTAGTGATTCGTCATCTCCTCATTGCTCCAGGAGCGGCGCTATGGAAGCGGCGTCTACCGAGAACGAGGAATTTGTTTTTCGTGACCCCATTGTCATCCCTTTTGACGTGATGTCCTCGATGGAGGAACCATCGGAAAGGCTCATTAAAAAGGTTGTCGTCGTTGCTATGTACAACTTGGCATTGTCGGTGCATTTGAGTGCCCTATCCAGTCGCGATGGTATCGATTTGACCAGAGCCGAAAGGCTGTACCAACTGGCGTTCCAAATGCATTTGGAAGAATCTTGCGATGTGACACTTCTTTACTCGCTTGCCTTGATGAACAATCTCGGATTGATCTATCGCGCCAAGGGAGAGACAGAGCAATCCAAAGCATGTTTCGAAAGCATGCTGTCAACCATGATGTACCTCTTGGAGTCGGATGAGGCCAAAACCATCAAGCAATGGGATGGTCTGTTATCGAATGTGATGGACAGCATATTTAAGGTGCAAGAAGTTGCGGCACCTGCTGCATGAAAAGCACAAGGAAAAACTCCACTGAATCGCCGATTGTATCTTAAATTTTGATGAAACTAAATGAAACCAATGGTACGGCTGCTACAATAGCTATTATCTACTCAGATCAAATAAAGTGGTACTATTAACGTTACACTGTCTTTTGAAGCAAGATTGCTCGGATCAATAGAGCCATTCATAAAACTTGCGATCCAGAAAGACCAACCTCTTTCCAAGCTCTTTTGTCAAGCTGACCTGCTCAAGCTCAGCCTGCATTATTCATAGATCCGCATCTGCCAATCCTGAAGCAGCCAGGACTCTGCATTATCCACTCCTACTACGGTAGTGTACCGTACCGGTATGTACCTACGGTACTGTACTTTGTAGCTACCCTCCGTAGGTACCTCTAGTAGTACCGGTAATTTGTTCTACTACTACCTACTCTACTACGGTAGCTACTAGTAGAGAGTCCTCCACGGACGAAATGTGTGTCTAATAATAACTGTAAGTTAGAAGTGGGGAATGGAATCTTCTGACATTGAACGAGAACCCTAACACAACTTGAGCGGTAATTTGGAGTTCGGGTCGAGTATCTCCAACTTCCTCCCACAATTGAAGAAGAACAAGAGTACAGACAGTTGAAGAACAGACATGTTTTCTGTTCTGATGACTTCGGTAGCACTTACGGAACATGTTCTTTATCTTCCACAACCGCGACAGATAACTTCGGAGGAATATTTCCATTGAACTTGAAGTTAAAAAGAGAAGAATAGGACTGGACAAAACTCCATACCGGGTAGTTGTGAAGGAGAATAGGCCAACCTATCCAACCCTTAATCCTTGCATCATCAGATACCTTGTTACCCTTTTTTAATACGTAACAACGTAACAACAACATATGAAGTCTTCCTCAACGAGTTGACTCAATGGATCAATTCATCGGGACGATGGAGTCAATGAGTCAATGACTACTGTACCGTCGTGTCATCATACGACAAGTGCTACAGCAGACACAGGAGTAACAGTACCGGCAATGTACCGGTAAATAAAATCATCACAACCCACACAATCCTTTTTCTTGTCGACCCAGGCTCTTCCCAGGCTCGACGACGCGTCTGCTGCGGTTGGTCAAAAGGAACAGAGAACCCCCCTCTAGTAGTAGAATACAAACAGTCGGATTCGTACGTTCCGGTGCCTTACAGTGAATCATAACTTGTTGTGTTTGTGATACTTTGATTCATTGTCTTGTGCTTGCAAAGGATAATCCCTTTTCTTTTCGTGACATTTTCCGACCACCAAACAATAAATTACCATGAAGAAACGCATTGCCTTCCGAAAATTGAGTCGTACTCCGGCCCATAAATGGAGCATGTTACGAAATCAAGTCAGTTCATTGATTGAACATGAACGGATCGTCACAACCGAAGCCAAGGCGAAAGAATTGCGACACTTGGCCGATCATGTCATCACTCTTGCCAAACGCGGATTGAATGGCTCTCAAAAGGAGGACGATCCGTCCAAGGAGCTACACAATCGCCGTCGCGCGGCCGCCATCGTACGTGGCGATTGGAACGTTTCCAAGTTGTTTGATGTGTTGGGACCACGATATCAATTCCGTGATGGGGGATACACCCGTGTCTTAAAATTGGCCAGACCCCGTGCGGGAGATAACGCTCCCATGGCCGTGATTGAATATGTCGATCGGCCCGGAGAAATACGAGCGGCTCGTCCGCCCAGTGTGTTCCAACAACAGATCAATGGAGAGAATGTTCCCATGGCGGCACTGGAGAAGGCCCTACGAGACATGGGAATCCCACCCGTCGACGAGTTGTTGACCAAAGAGGAACAAGAACAAGTTAAACAGGAACTCAATAACAAAAACAACAACTAAAAAGTGGTCCGACGAAAAATTAAAAATTACTTGACATGCCTACGGTTGGTGGTTCGAAAAATTGTATAGGATGCTGGTTCGTTTTGGGACATTGTGTGTGTGTGTGTGTGTGTGTGTGTCAATCTTACATGTAAACTCTGGAGCGCACAGTGAACATTATGAATAGCCGAAACATTTTCTTCAAATACCAGGTTTCATTTCGGGAGAGACGCAAGAGTCACTTCATCATATCGCCCCGATCCGAATTCCAAGAAACAGAAACGAGTGATTCCATTCAGCTCTTGTAATTCAAAAAAAAAGGTATTTGATTCTTGGACGCAATCGTCTTTACAGCTTAGTACTTCAATTTATTCGTAGCCAAGGACTATTATTGTTGCTTTTGTATGATAGATGAATGTGGAAACTATGACTCGACACTACTACGGTGGTAGTCTACGGTAGGTAGACTACTGCCAAAAAAAAGAAAATCACAGCCAATGTGATAGACGGACGGACTATCAGACGCGCACTCGTTCCTTTCCATCCATTTTCTTCTTTTTATCGCTTTCGGTCGAAGCAAAATCATGATGATTTTCACCCGAGTTTTCTACTCTAGCAGCTCTAGCGTAGCTAGCTTCTACCTCTAGTAAACATCCATTACTTGCAACTCCTGCATGAGATTCTTTCGAAATAAGTAGTACTAGCAGCGGTCACCACACAGCAGTGATTTTTCTGACACACACCAAATGAATCCCATCGACACCGGAAACAGTGGCATGTCACGAGCCGCCAAGAAACGTGCCAAGAAGAAACAAAAGCAATTCTCCACGACCGACCCGTCGGAAGACATCACCAATGAGACATCTGCGACGGCGGTAACGAAGAAACGAAGTATCCGAGATCATCACAACGAGACAGAATCTTCTGTTACAACTGTCAAACAGGATCATGATGGAAGTATCAACAACAGCAACAAACGAATCAAATCTATAAATCAAAATTTACCGTTCGACGAAGATGGCAATACGATGGATGTCAAGGCAACAACATCTTCTAATATCGACCCCACCAACCATATCAGCAAAGCCTCCATTCCCATTGAAACAATACCCACGTTGCCTCCCAATATGTCGCTGGAATCGATTGTTTCTGTCGTATCCGTGTCTCCAAACTCGGATGATGTACAACCACCACCACCACCACCATTGACGGCCAAACAACGAGGAGCTTGTTTGTTACAAACAATGGTGGCACCCATCACTTTGAAGGAATTTTATGAAACGTATTGGGAAAAGAAACCATTATTGGTACAGGCCACCGAATCCAACAAGGCTCGTTTTGCCAATCTATTGTCGTTGAAAAGTATCAAAACCATGACCAAGGAATATCCACTGTATTATGGTCAAGACGTAAATGTTACAAAGTACCAAAAGGCAGCAGATGGAGTCAAACGTCGGATGACTCTGGACAAGTTATCATCGGATGAACCAACATCAGCTGTACGTGTCGACACGTCGGAATTATGGAGCCATTATGGCGCCGGATGTACCATACGACTGCTCTGTCCTCACAAACACAATGACTCAATACAAGCTTTGCTCAGTCATTTGGAAACAGAATTTCAATGTATGGTCGGTGCCAATGCCTATCTGACACCACCCCAATCGTCCCAAGGATTTGCACCCCATTACGATGACATTGAAGCCTTTTGTTTGCAACTCGAAGGGAAAAAACGATGGAAGGTATATCCACCCACTCTCGAGTTGCCAAGAACCAGTTCAGAAGACTTTACTACCGAAGATTTGAAGGATATCAAACCCGTGATGGATGTGGTCTTGCACGAAGGAGATCTCTTATATATGCCACGAGGATGGATCCATCAAGCATGTACGCTCAAAGACGACGACCATACCAGCAGTAGTAACAACAATCATAAGCACAAGCACCAACATTCCTTGCATCTTACCGTATCGGCCATGCAACAATGGGCCTGGATCGATTTGATGGAAATGGTCATTCCCGAAGCGATGGAAGCCGCTGGAGCAAGTGACAAGTCTACTTTATTGCGACAGGGATTACCCCGTGGATTCCTTGAATACATGGGCGTCATGTATGAAGAGACCAAGGATGACAAACTGCCCGAATCGTTGAAGCGAGTGACGGAAGAAGATACTCCTGAAAATCAAAAGAAAAAGGCCTGTCTTCAACTTCAAGAACAGTTTCGTGTCGAAGCCAAAAAGCGTATCCAACAGATTGCCAACACGGCAATGGAACTGTTGGATGCGTCGTGCGATCAAATGGCCAAACGGTTCCTTTCAGAGCGACAACCACCAGCCTTGACAATACAGGAAAAGAAACTGACAGCGCACGGGGACGACACTGCCGATGCCAAACCGATTCTACCCAACACCCGATGCCGGTTGATTCGACCGGGCGTGGCCCGACTGGTGATTGAAGACGACAAGGCTGTAGTG
Organism: Nitzschia inconspicua; assembly: GCA_019154785.2. Lineage (NCBI taxonomy): Eukaryota > Bacillariophyta > Bacillariophyceae > Bacillariales > Bacillariaceae > Nitzschia > Nitzschia inconspicua. The sequence goes on from JAGRRH010000020.1 coordinate 3,344,744, forward strand.
TACCATTGTGTGGACAATGCGCGAGAATATTTGGGAAATCCGTTAAGTCCAATGGAATTTGAAATAGACGACGGACCGGCAATCGAGCAGCTTTTGACAACTGTGGAACCCGACTGGATTTTGGTAAATAATTTGTTTCATGATACCATTGAAGACAAGATTGCAATCACCCAGGCTCTCTACGACGAAGGGATCTTGGCCGTAGCACAGCACGAAGAAGCGGAAACGATGGAAGAAGACCATACGGAATGAATGCCCTTTTTGGAAACAAAAGTATCGGTTTTTTGGGAGAGATATCCAACCGTAGAAACGGTCCCATTTCATATTGATATCGATTTGGTCCCGTGATCCCATGAGCACTCAAATCGACATGCTCCTGAAACGACAAACGCGGCCACACAATGACTTTCGCGCCATTCTCTTGTGCCCATTGCCCAATCGGTGACAAGTCTGTAGAATTTTCTGTTTCGAGTCCATAACGACCCAACAGTAAGACTGGATATAGACTTTCTGCCGCATTGTCCAATGCGGATTGGAGTGCTGCCGAATAGTCTCGTGCATACATTTCACGACCTTGACATGCATGAAGGCCTTCATGGAAGCCGGCAAACCATAAGGTCTTGCATTTGGTTTGTGGAACGTTTGATTCATCATGGTCGGTTTCGTGTCGGAGTTGGTCTGGTTCCACAGTATGTCTCATACAATCCGTGATCCATGGATTGTTCTTGGGATCAGAACAAAATGCTGTCACGGCGTCGGCATTTTCGGAACAATTTTCGGAAGGACTCAAGCCGGTCACTTCGGAAGCTTCCTTGTGGAAAGTAAACTGTGGGTTGATAGGTGGTGTAGAAGCAATTTTCAAAACTGGAGTTGTAACCATTGATTTAAATTGTGGCTTTGAAACTTTCAAAGATCTCAAAACGGGATGATCGTCGCGGCAGGAACGAACGATTGGATCGTTCTCCCTGTTGATTGTAGTATCTGCTTGAAACTGTTCAATGGTCCGAATATCTAAGGTTTTGATAATCCTCGCTTGTTGCAAGATTGCCATGCTCTGGTCGTCTTTGACGATGTTATTATGTCCTAAAATCAAGGAGCCACCCGGTCGAAGCTTGGCCACAAGTACTTTTAATAGTGCAATTGTAGTAGACGTATCGTGTTTTTGATGCTGCAAGGTTGAGATACTGTCGATATACACGGCGTCCAAAGTTGAATCGAGGAACTGTTTTTGCAATTCTTCTGCCACCCGGCCGGTTTTGTGCACATGGAGCTGCCGTCCCCAACGATCCCCTGGACGAGTTGGTGTTGCTATACCCACATTCAAATCTCTCATCATGGACTCGGCCCATGCTTGAGAGAGTTGCATGGCAGTAGCTTTGGGCGCAGTGCGTCGAAATACTCGTTGCATTCCCTTGGTAATAGTAAAGGAATCATAGACGTGGTAGTGAATGGTGCTTGGAACCAAGGGGACATTTGCAGCAGAGTCTTTACTGTTGAAAGTCTTGGGATGATTGAAACGATGTTGTTGTTGTTGTTGCATCATAAATTGAGCACTGGCACCATATCCCGACGATGGTTCCCCCAGTTCGACAATGATAATGTTGTTGTTTTCACCATTACTAGTATTGACCATAATACAATGTTGGTAATAATCGGCAATGGAAGGAAGAAACCATGCCCATTCACTCTTGGCGACGTCTCGGAGAATGTCATCGCGCCGGGATTGGATAAAGGTCCCGACTGTGTGACAGAGTGAACCTCGGCCACAGTGTGCCGTCGACGATGAGTCAATTTGTTCTACAAGGACCGCACGATTGGGCGTTTCTTGACTCGACGGTGGAACGAGCCTGTCAATGCCCCGTTTACTGGCAGAACGAACCCCCGGCTTGTTGTTCTTGTTCTTGTTGATCTTGTCTTGTGGTTGTTGTTGTGGCAACCATGTGTCTTTTGAAAGCGATGATGACATTATCGCTTGACGACCAGTAGCAGCATGCATGTCCAACAGATTCATGCCATACCAAGTAATTCCCAAACACAGGATAATTCCCGTTCCGAATATTCGAATGAATAGTCGTCGTCGTCGTCGTCTCCTGTTGCTGCTACTGTGAGGAGACAGGCGCGACATTGGCTTGGGAGATGCATGTTGTGCCGTCACCATTAGTACCACCTCTTATAGTTGACAAAAATGGTAATAAAGAGTATACGTGGAGTTTCGTCGTTCAAAAATGAACTACATGAAAAGGACAGGTGGTAGGTGCTTCCTGAGATTTCATTTCGTAGAAGAGAAGTAGTCTGAACTTGTGCATGGTAGTAGAATGAAAAGCAAGTCGAGAATAGTATGTCCGAAAGAAAGAACCTAGTTTTTGGCTGTTCATCAGGAAAGAGGAAGATAGAACATTTTACAATATAATTCATTTCGCTTCCGGAACACATCCATCCCAAAACCAAAAAGACTTCTTGGATGGAAAATGGTTCGCTCAAAAACGGATTTTTTGATGACAGTAAGAATGATGATGGTGTGAGGCCAGAATGAAGATCTTGGTGGTTCTTGAATCTTGATCCACTCGACCAGCGCGCATCTTCCATCAAGTCTACATATGTACGTGTTCACGATGCCCTCATACCGAACGATGGACGGACACGGATACGTTCCGAACTTCCCTGGGTATCAACATACCTGTCATGGCAAGACAAACTACCGTACGTGGTACTTTCCATCCTTGCATCGTCCAATGCAAACATACGTTTATTAGTATTATTTCATGAAGCCTGCTCCTTCCGAGGAGAGGAGTAGTTGGGCACTCGACTTCCCATCCAGGAACAAGTCGTCGACTTGAGCGAAAGGTACTTACACGATTGTCGAAGGCGGAGAGATGAAGGGATGGTCCTAGTCAACTGGTTGTCGTACAAGTTGAGGTATTCTGTTGAAGCAGTAATTGCATGCAATTATGTATAGCTGGGTGAGATACTAGATATCTGGAAGAGCTCCCATTTGATTTTGACAAATCAAATACGGTGCTTTGTTTGGTACTTACGCAATAGACGGGGATCGACGCGACTTCTCAATTCTTCGGGGATAGGCCCCGAAATACGATTGCAACGTGGTCAGCCTGTTCCAGTTGCCAATACCAGACGACAAGGTTCCAGTCAAGTCGTTGTCGTACAGGAACAACTTTTCCAATAGTGTCAATTCGTACAATCCATCGGGAAGAGTGCCCTGCAAGGAATTGCCGGCCAAGTCCAGTACACGCAAAGAGTTGCGCAAGAGATGGATTTCGTTCGCCACATGTCCTGTCAAACCTTGGAAGGGAAAGACGATTTCCTCCACCCATACAATGCCCTCCCAGTCGCATTCGTCGACGCCTTCGATGGCAATGGTTTCTTGCATTTCCAAAAAACTTGTGTTGTCTTCACCATCCAATAATTTTTGCTGCTGTTTTGCCACAATGGCAGGATTGGGAGATTGCCGCTCCAAGGCAAGGTCGAATGCTACCACGACGTAGCGTTGCAATCATTTGCGATCCATCACAGGATGAGTACCCGCGGTTTGGGCATCATGTTCCAACATTGTAAGGCCAAAAAGGCTGGGTTGGATGAATCGTCTTTCGAAAAAACGACTTGAATCTCTTGTAGGTTTTCCAACATTGGGTCCATGTAATTGATGGTGGGAGTTTCCTCTGGGACCGTCAGTGGAGAACGTGGGAGCAACGGTGGGTGCTCCCTCTGTCTTCTTCCCTCCGGTACGTTTTCGCCGTTGGGGGGAGATGAATCTACCGGTAACACAACCTTTCTGCAAATAGGGTGGTGTGACGGAAGACACTAACACGAGTACTGCGCCTTTGGTGACGCAATACAACAAGGTGATAACTAGAAGTAATAATTATTAGAGGAAAATGCGGTTTTAGCCTATCGCCAAAACTGGATTTCCCGCGCGATGGCTACCTATCCATTCGCCAAAAAAGGTTTACACGCCTTAACCGTTCGCCAAAAAAAGATACTCCCGCTAAAATTCCGCGTTAGCCAGCACTACTACGGGTAAGTTCGCGCTAAAAATTCGTATTAGCCACCACTGTAGCTACGTAAAGTTGCCGCCATCTCCATGTACGAAAATTTCTCCATCCCTCCAACCGCTACGGGTAAGTTCGCGCTAAAAATTCGTATTAGCCACCACTGTAGCTACGTAAAGTTGCCGCCATCTCCATGTACGAAAATTTCTCCATCCCTCCAACCGCTACGGGTAAAGTTCGCGCTAAAAATTCGTATTTAGCAACCACTTTAGCTACGTAAAGTTGCCGCCATCTCCATGTACGAAAATTTCTCCATCCCTCCAACCGCGACACTGACTGTGAATGCCAAATGAATTTTTTTCAACATTCGATAGCAAAACAAAAGTAAATTGAAAACCATCGCATCTTCAGATCATTCATCGCAGATAATTCACGATTTCGTTCCTGTTACAACAACAGCAACTGCTGAGCATGAATCCAATACCGTTTGCCGACGACCCCGTGCGCGGAAAACCCATTTCCCTGGCCATGGGAGACGTCGAAGGTCTCGACCGTGGCCAATGGTTGTCCACCTCTCTCGTTGACTATGTCCTGCAGACATCACTGGCTGGTAAGCTCCCTGACCATGTACTCATTGGATCTTCCAACTGTTCGACGTACTTCCATACGTACAATTCGAAACTTCGCAACGAAGATGATACCCATTGTGTGCAGCAAATGCGTGATGGACTGCAACCCTACGCCAAGAGTCGGTACAGATTCATTTCCGCAGCTTGCTACGATTCGCATTTTTTTGTCGTCGACATCACTTTCGACAATCGTCAACCAAACGTTTTCGAAAGGGTGAACGTGTTTGACTCCTTGAGCTCCACTGCCAGGAGGAGGGCAACCGCTGTACTACATCAGGTCCAGAAATTTCTTTCTGGCTTTTGTTTTTACAAGCTCGGCCACCACCAGACTGTCCCGTGCAGACAAACGGCTACGACTGTGGCCTCTTTGCACTCGCTGTCGTTTGGCACTTACTTTGCGACAAGGATATCCATCCGTCCGTCTTTACGCAAGCGGATATCGACACTTTCCGTGTAGCTCTGCGTCACGGGCTTTCCTCCAACCCAGGATGGGCAACGATGGACAATATAGCTTGTTACTTCCCCGTCCTTTCCATGCCGGCTCCTCCGCCACCTCCTTCCCCTCCCGCCATTGAGATTTCCCCACCCTCGTTCACTTCCGTCGGTGATGCACAATTGGCGGTTTGTGGCCCCAGATCCTTCGAAGTAGCCAATGTAGCCACCGAAAGAAACACAGATGCGGGCCCTGGAATGGAGTTTGGCCCGACCGAAGAACCGGGACAAGAACAAGACCCAATTTTGGATTACGAAGACAACTATTTCCAGGATAATTTTTCCTCCAAAGGTGTGGTGTTCGGAACAGTTGACGACGTCTTGGTGGCTATCAACGAATACCAGGAATCGTCAGGAAACGTTTTATCTACCGTTAGGACGCGTGGGAACGCCAGGACGTTCGTGTGCAAGATATATCGACGTTGCCGCCAGATGTTGAAGGAAAGAGAATGGCTGGTAGACCGAAAACAGTGAGACTGCGATTGAGATCCCGCTACTCCCATCGGCCAGAGAAATCACCCATCGTGTGCAGCCGTTGCCACCAGCGCGGTCACAACGCAAGAACGTGCCAACGGAGAGCGGCACTTGCGAAAAATACCGGAAATGCAGATACGGCACAAAATAGCAACAGTGTTTTGTAAATAAATGGTAACAGTAACTATTCTTAACCCTTTTTGTGAAAAATTCCGTCGCAGTAGCCATTTGATATTTGTCATCGGCTATTTTCGTCTTAAAAATTTTGGTGCGGGAATGTCTTTTTCGGCGAACGGTTAAGTTCGCAATATCTTTTTTTGGCGAACGGTTAAGGCGTGTAAACCTTTTTTGGCGAATGGATAGGTAGCCATCGCGCGGGAAATCCAGTTTTGGCGATAGGCTAAAACCGCATTTTCCTCTAATTATTATATTTCTATGTGAATGCAAATGCAAATACTGACATCATGCCAAAATCGTGGGTCGAAAGCGAACGAGTATTGAGGAAGACCCAACGATTGTACGTGTAAAAGAAGACTTCCTTGTTCAAGCACCAGTAGTCTAGAATTTCCAGTTATTAATTGTAAAGAATACCGTCCCTCTGCACTCGACACTCGGCTGAGTTTTGATGCCATTTCTTCAACAGAAATATCAGTACCCACGACAACTCTTATCAGGAATTATGCATAACTCCTCTCCCTTTTAGGCCTTAAGCCCCCTTCCAACCAAATAATAGGAACACAAACTTTCCGGTCGGACACCGGTTATGCATGATGCCTCATTACGAATTACAAACAACTCTCACTAGCTAGTAGCTAGTACGTTTCAATCACGTACTGTGAAAACGAAACAGATTTATGAAGAATTGTTATTATGGTAGGGGGGCGAGGGCTCCTTGCGAGCTCTTTGGAAATGAAATCCCTATTTCGACGAACAATTCTAAATCATAGTTAACTAACAGTAAACGATTTTTGACGGTACGCACTAAAGCGCATGATACATAACACCCATAAGCACCAGTAGTCTAGAATTTCCAGTTATAAACCGAAAAGAATACCGTCCCTCTGCACTCGACACTCGTTTGAGTTTTGATGCCACTTCTTCCACAGAAATATCAGTACCCACGACAACTCTTATCAGAATAATTATGCATAAGTATTCTTCCTCCTCTCCCTTAAGCCCCCTTCCAACCAAATAAAAGGAACACAAACTTTCCGGTCGGACACCAGTTATGCATGATGCCTAATTACGAATTACAAACAACTCTCACTAGCTAGCTACCGGTAGTACGTTTTAATCACGTGCTGTGAAAACGAAACAGATTTATGAAGAATTGTTATTAGGGTATCATAGGGGACGAGGGCTCCTTGCGAGCTCTTTGGAAATGAAATCCCTATTTTGAACAAAAATTTACGTTACTGTTAATTAGGACCGATTTTCTAATCACGCACTATGGAGAATTGTTCCAGAATACTCTGTGAATAAAACCCTAAGCATTTTAATCACGTACCGTGGAAATGACTGTATTTCAGAAGAAGAAAATAAAAACACACTAACAACAGAGGATCACTTTTTCCTCACTCACTCTATTGCCATAAAATAAGGAAGGTAACTTATCAAACAAGGCAAGCCGAACTACAGCTTTTGAAAATCATTTGCACATCGCCACAGCAGTAGTACTTACGTTGCATTTTTCTTCATAAAACTTTCAGTGATAGAAATCATGCAGCCTTTTCTTTATGCCTTTATCGCCTTTGTGATTCTTCACTTGTCTGATGCTTCGGACTCTGTGAGCAAGCACAAACAGGAGTCCTATCGATTTCTTCGTGAAGGTACGACTAGCGCGGAGGAAGACCATTGCCCAGAAGCGAGCCAAGAAGCTTGCGACTCCAAAGGAAAGAAAATCTGGGTCTGTCACCATGACGACGAAAATGAACCCAAATCCCTCTGCGTCAGCAAGCAAGGGGTGCAGAATGGTCTCATCAAGAGTCATCCAAAAAACTATTGCGGACAATGCTTGCCAGAGCCATGTAGTGAAGAAGCCTGTTGCGACCCTTCAGACTGTGGAGATCCTTGCTCTTTCTTGTGCCGTGATGGTGACTGTGTTCCCAAGGGTGATCTTCGCTTCACACTTTCTTGGACTGGTGACGATGACTATGATCTCCGAGTCGTTACCCCTGCAGGAATCACGATTTTTTGGCGAAATCCTTATGATTCTGGTTCTGGAGGGCTGCTCGACCGGGACCGGGTGGGTGGAGTGGTTGGACACTGGGAGGAAAACATTAACTTTCCTATCAGCCAAGCTCCAACTGGTGACTACAAATTCCTCACCGATCTTCATACACAATTGTCGGCAGTAGATAATTGGGAGCTGAGTGTTTGGATCGGCGATGAAAAACAAGATTCTAAAACTGGATTCGGCTCCTCCAATGAGTTTACCTACGTACACAGCTGTTCTTAAACCCTGTGTTCTTGAAAAAGAAAACGGAACTGCAATCGGTGAATATCCCGTAGTAAACATCAATCGCACATCCGTCTGCATTTCACATACACGTTGTTCAATAACATCTCAGAAATCGGGAGTGATCCAAAGAGTTGGAGAGAAATCTTTGAACAGATGCATAGGAAAAGGAAACAAATATCGACAAAGAAAACCAAAAAACTATTCTGATTAGTATTTTATTTTATCATTGATTGCTTCTTCACAGTAACATTTCCTTAATTCGAAATACTATCGTAAAGATATATCGCAGATTGTTCTCTGTCCGGACGGTGAAAGCAAAGAGCAGTGAACCTTTGTCCGGTCGTATCATTGAAACGGGCAGTATCTCTGGCACTATCAAAGACCTACCACAAAAGCTCGATACAAAATTACTTTCTTTTGTATCGAAGGACATTCGCTTCTGACGGCGCAGTGTACCTTCCAAGCAAAAGAAACGAGTGATTCCAGCAGCTCTTGTAGTGCAAAAAAAAGTATTTGATTCTTGGACGTAATCGTCTGTACAGTTACTACTTCATTTTATTCGGAGCAAAGAATTGTTATTGTTGCTGTTGTAGAAGAATGTGGAAACTATGATGACTACGTCGTTGTAATGCCCAACTCCTCCAAAACTGCTTGGTGTGATAGACGGACGGACTATCAGACGCGCACTCGTTCCTTTCCATCCATTTTCTTCTTTTTATCGCTTTCGGTCGAAGCAAGATCATGATGATTTTCACCCGAGTTTTCTACTCTAGCAGTTCTAGCGTAGCTAGCTTCTACCTCTAGTAAACATCCATTAATTGCAACTCCTGCATGAGATTCTTTCGAAATAAGTAGTACTAGCAGTGGTCACCACACAGCAGTGATTTTTCTGACACACACCAAATGAATCCCATCGACACCGGAAACAGTGGCATGTCACGAGCCGCCAAGAAACGTGCCAAGAAGAAACAAAAGCAATTCTCCACCTGTACCGATCCGTCGGAAGACATCACGAATGAGACATCTGTGACGGCGGCCACGAAGAAACGAAGTATCCGAGACCATCACAACGAGACAGAAGCTACCATTTCTGTCAAACAGGATCATGGAAGTATTAACAACAACAAACGAATCAAATCTACAAATCAAAATTTTGCGACCAATGAAGATGTCAATACGACGGATGTCAAGGCAACATCTTCCGATATCGACCCAACCAACCATATCAGCAAAGCCTCCATTCCCATTGAAACAATACCCACGTTGCCTCCCAACATGTCGCTGGAATCCATTGTTTCTGTCGTATCCTTGTCTCCAAACTCGGATGATGTACAACCACCACCACCACCACCATTGACGGCCAAACAACGAGGAGCTTGTTTGTTACAAACAATGGTGGCACCCATCACCTTGAAGGAATTTTATCAAACGTATTGGGAGAAGAAACCATTATTGGTACGGGCCACCGAATCCAACAAGGCTCGTTTTGCCAATCTACTGTCGTTGAAAAGTATCAAAGCCATGACCAAGGAATATCCACTGTATTATGGTCAAGACGTAAATGTTACAAAGTACCAAAAGGCAGCAGATGGAGTCAAACGTCGAATAACTTTGGACAAATTATCATCGGATGAACAAACACCGGCTGTACGTGTCGACACTTCGGAATTATGGAGCCATTATGACGCCGGATGTACCATACGACTGCTCTGTCCTCACAAACACAATGACACAATCCAAGCTGTGCTCAGTCATTTGGAAACCGAATTTCAATGTATGGTTGGTGCCAATGCCTATCTGACACCACCCCAATCGTCTCAAGGATTTGCACCCCATTACGATGACATTGAAGCCTTTTGTTTGCAACTCGAAGGGAAAAAACGATGGAAAGTATATCCACCCACTCTCGAATTGCCAAGAACCAGTTCAGAGGATTTTACTACCGAAGATTTGAAGGATGTCAAACCCGTGATGGATGTTGTCTTGCACGAAGGAGATCTTTTATATATGCCACGAGGATGGATCCATCAAGCGTGTACGCTCAAAGACGACGACCATACCAGCAGTAGTAACAACAATCACCAACATTCCTTGCATCTTACAATATCGGCCATGCAACAATGGGCCTGGATCGATTTGATGGAAATGGTCATCCCCGAAGCGATGGAAGCCGCTGGAGCAAGTGACAAGTCTACTTTATTGCGACAGGGATTACCCCGTGGATTCCTTGAATACATGGGCGTCATGTATGAAGAGACCAAGGATGACAAACTGCCCGAATCGTTGAAGCGAGTGACGGAAGAAGATACTCCTGAAAATCAAAAGAAAAAGGCCTGTCTTCAACTTCAAGAACAGTTTCGTATCGAAGCCAAAAAGCGTATCCAGCAAATCGCCATCACGGCGATGGAACTGTTGGATGCGTCGTGCGATCAAATGGCCAAACGGTTCCTTTCGGAGCGACAACCACCAGCCTTGACAATACAGGAAAAGAAACTGACAGCGCACGGGGACGACACTGCCGATGCCAAACCGATTCTACCCAACACCCGATGCCGGTTGATTCGACCGGGAGTGGCCCGACTGGTGATTGAAGACGACAAGGCTGTAGTGTACCATTGTGTGGACAATGCGCGAGAATATTTGGGAAATCCGTTAAGTCCAATGGAATTTGAAATGGACGACGGACCGGCAATCGAGCAGCTTTTGACAACTGTGGAACCCGACTGGATTTTGGTAAATAATTTGTTTCATGATACCATTGAAGACAAGATTGCAATCACCCAGGCTCTCTACGACGAAGGGATCTTGGCCGTAGCACAGATCGAAGAAGCGGAAACGATGGAAGAAGACCATACGGAATGAATGCCCTTTTTGGAAACAAAAGCATCGGTTTTTGAAATCTGCGTGTCTCGATCATCTCCACCTACTGATTGTTGTCGAGAAGGCAGTTCTATACGAAGTATCAATGTGTACGATGATTCAATGCTTCTTCAATGATTCATTCATTCACCCTATCATCCAAAAGCAAGTTTGAGTGGTGCGATCCGTTCCGATGGACCAGTTTCGATGCGATATCTGTTCCCCGCTACTATGTGATCTGATCTTGAAGCAGCGAATTCACTGTAAATTAAAGGATTTGATTGAGGAGCATTTGCATGCACTGATGGTATTATTTCGTATTCAATATTTTTAGACATTGTTCAGATAATAAGTCTATGTTTTTGTTTGGAAGGACATATCGTTTCTGACGGCGCGGTGTACCTTTCGAATAACTTCAATGCGTGGTATGCAGTGCGGCCTTGATCACAACAAATTCCATGCAAGGCTAGGTGCTTGTAATCTTGATAGAGCTCCCCAATCATGGGCAACATTTCTGTTTGACAAAAGGCGATATCTTCCAAGACTTTGTTGGGTTTGGGACCATGGAAATGCAAAATCTTAACATCACTGAATTGACTCGGATCCAGCTTCCAGTATGCCTTCCAGTTCCAAAACAATGGTAACAAGTATCGTTTGAGTGCATTCTCCTCTTCGTCAAAGAAGTTATTCAACATCACTTGATCATGCAAAGGAAATGGACGTCCCTCCTCTTGCTTCTTCAAAGTATATTTCAAAATCTTAGGCCACTCGATGTCAAATGCTTTCACATTCATCAACATCACACCTGTGTTGTGCATGTTCGGTCTAATATCATACTCTCGTCCATAAGAGACAATGGCGTTCGACGAGTACAAACCTTGTTTCAATATGTTCATGTCTGTGGGAGTGATATTTCCTGTAAACAGCACATCTGGATCGGTGTACAGGACATGGTCCGGGCAAATAGAATGATCGTCCATCAATCCATACTGTGCAACAATCTTTGGAATATCCAACCGTAGAAACGGTCCCATTTCATATTGATATCGATTTGGTCCCGTGATCCCATGAGCACTCAAATCGACATGCTCCTGAAACGACAAACGCGGCCACACAATGACTTTCGCGCCATTCTCTTGTGCCCATTGCCCAATTGGTGACAAGTCTGTAGAATTTTCTATTTCGAGTCCATAACGACCCAACAGTAAGACTGGATATAGACTTTCTGCCGCATTGTCCAATGCGGATTGGAGTGCTGCCGAATAGTCTCGTGCATACATTTCACGACCTTGACATGCATGAAGGCCTTCATGGAAGCCGGCAAACCATAAGGTCTTGCATTTGGTTTGTGGGACGTTTGATTCATCATGGTCGGTTTCGTGTCGGAGTTGGTCTGGTTCCACAGTATGTCTCATACAATCCGTGACCCATGGATTGTTCTTGGGATCAGAACAAAATGCTGTCACGGCGTCGGCATTTTCGGAACAATTTTCGGAAGGACTCAAGCCGGTCACTTCGGAAGCTTCCTTGTGGAAAGTAAACTGTGGGTTGATAGGTGGTGTAGAAGCAATTTTCAAAACTGGAGTTGTAACCATTGATTTAGATTGTGGCTTTGAAACTTTCAAAGATCTCAAAACGGGATGATCGTCGCGGCAGGAACGAACGATTGGATCGTTCTCCCTGTTGATTGTAGTATCTGCTTGAAACTGTTCAATGGTCCGAATATCTAAGGTTTTGATAATCCTCGCTTGTTGCAAGATTGCCATGCTCTGGTCGTCTTTGACGATGTTATTATGTCCTAAAATCAAGGAGCCACCCGGTCGAAGCTTGGCCACAATTACTTTTAATAGTGCAATTGTAGTAGACGTATCGTGTTTTTGATGCTGCAAGGTTGAGATACTGTCGATATACACGGCGTCCAAAGTTGAATCGAGGAACTGTTTTTGCAATTCTTCTGCCACCCGGCCGGTTTGGTGCACATGGAGCTGCCGTCCCCAACGATCCCCTGGACGAGTTGGTGTTGCTATACCCACATTCAAATCTCTCATCAAGGACTCGGCCCATGCTTGAGAGAGTTGCATGGCAGTAGCTTTGGGCGCAGTGCGTCGAAATACTCGTTGCATTCCCTTGGTAATAGTAAAGGAATCATAGACATGGTAGTGAATGGTGCTTGGAACCAAGGGGACATTTGCAGCAGAGTCTTTACTGTTGAAAGTCTTGGGATGATTGAAACGATGCTGTTGTTGTTGTTGCATCATAAATTGAGCACTGGCACCATATCCTGACGATGGTTCCCCCAGTTCGACAATGGTAATGTTGTTGTTTTCACCATTACTAGTGTTGACCATAATACAACGTTGGTAATAATCGGCAATGGAAGGAAGAAACCATGCCCATTCACTCTTGGCGACGTCTCGGAGAATGTCATCGCGCCGGGATTGGATAAAGGTCCCGACTGTGTGACAGAGTGAACCTCGGCCACAGTTTGCCGTCGACGATGAGTCAATTTGTTCTACAAGGACCGCACGATTGGGCGTTTCTTGACTCGACGGTGGAACGAGCCTGTCAATGCCCCGTTTACTGGCAGAACGAACCCCCGGCTTGTTGTTCTTGTTCTTGTTGATCTTGTCTTGTGGTTGTTGTTGTGGCAACCATGTGTCTTTTGAAAGCGATGATGACATTATCGCTTGACGACCAGTAACAGCATGCATGTCCAACAGATTCATGCCATACCAAGTAATTCCCAAACACAGGATAATTCCCGTTCCGAATATTCGAATGAATAGTCGTCGTCGTCGTCGTCTCCTGTTGCTGCTACTGTGAGGAGACAGGCGCGACATTGGCTTGGGAGATGCATGTTGTGCCGTCACCATTAGTACCACCTCTTATAGTTGACAAAAATGGTAATAAAGAGTATACGTGGAGTTTCGTCGTTCAAAAATGAACTACATGAAAAGGACAGGTGGTAGGTGCTTCCTGAGATTTCATTTCGTAGAAGAGAAGTAGTCTGAACTTGTGCATGGTAGTAGAATGAAAAGCAAGTCGAGAATAGTATGTCCGAAAGAAAGAACCTAGTTTTTGGCTGTTCATCAGGAAAGAGGAAGATAGAACATTTTACAATATAATTCATTTCGCTTCCGGAACACATCCATCCCAAAACCAAAAAGACTTCTTGGATGGAAAATGGTTCGCTCAAAAACGGATTTTTTGATGACAGTAAGAATGATGATGGTGTGAGGCCAGAATGAAGATCTTGGTGGATCTTGAATCTTGATCCACTCGACCAACGCGCATCTTCCATCAAGTCTACGTGTTCACGATGCCCTCATACCGAACGATGGACGGACACGGATACGTTCCGAACTTCCCTGGGTATCAACATACCTCTCATGGCAAGACAAACTACCGTACGTGGTACTTTCCATCCTTGCATCGTCCAATGCAAACATACGTTTATTAGTATTACTAGTATATTATTTCATGAAGCCTGCTCCTTCCGAGGAGAGGAGTAGTTGGGCACTAGACTTCCCATCCAAGAACAAGTCGTCGACTTGAGCGATGTCTTCTGGTAAAATTTGACTCCTCCCCTGTGTTTCGGCAATGAGTTTGGCCGGTGTCATGAGTTGAATGGCATAACGGAGACTGGTCTGTTGTCCGATAGCTCCCAATTTGCGAAGTGCATCTTCCGTCAATTCTAGATTCTCTGTCTTGGCACGAATTTGACAAATGGAAATCATTTCTTGAACGGTATATGGCAATGTCGGTACAATGAGCATACGATCGAGCACATCAATGGGAATCCCATGCGGTGCCTTGATATTGTTGGGTTCGGTCCCACGAATGGTAGTGATACCACGATTGGTAGCAAATACCACAATGGGAGCAATAGTCGATTCGAGGGATCGGTTCAAGTAGGTGAAACATTCCATATCCAACATGTGTACCTCGTCCACAAACAAAACACCCGGAACTAATTCGGCAATTCCTTCGTCGATATACCTCTGAACGACCTTGTTGATTTCTCCTCGTAACTTGTCGGTGATTTCTGTCTTTTTGGGTTTTCCCATGCTCCGTAACAGACTCAGTACGTCTCGTTGATTGCTGGCAGTAGAAGATGGATGTGCATTGGCCATATCCAAATCGTGCAAGGTTACATCTTGAATGACCGTCTTTTGTTTGTGAACGTCACCCTTGGGTATGGGGACATATTCTTCAGCCTCCAAATCAAACTCGGTTGCAAACGAATCGGACCGTCCAACTCTCTTCACGGCACCACTGTTGGCTTCGATGTAAATGACATCGCCGACAGCGACATTTTCTTTCGATAACGAATCATGAATCGTCGGATCTAACTTGAGTGTTTTGGATCCCTTGACAGTTTTCAATCCTAAAATAACGTGTGAAATGGTCCGACCGTACCCACCCAAGGGATCTTCTGTCTCTTCGACGGTCAGTTCGGTGACTTCTCCCTCATATACCTCCTTTTGTTCCTGAATCCGTAATCCAATGGCCTTTCGAAAATGTTCCATAATGACTTCGGTCTTTTTAACTTCTCGTGAAAACACTTGCGAGGCGACCATAGGACAAAAGGGAAGTTTGGATGATGACAACGATCCAATCTCATGTGCCAAGGCCATGGCCAACGCGGTCTGTGGACAGCAAAGAAAGCCGGAAGGGAAAATTTTCATAAGAGAAAAGAATCAATCAAAATAAAAATGTGATACAAATCTGCCTATCCATCATTCGTCCATTCGTTCTATCCAGAAACAAAGAGAAACAACACAAAACACACACCTTTCCTGTTCCCGGTGGTCCCACCAACAATAACGCACGTCCGGCCAATTGTTGGGAATGAATCAAATCGGTGACGATTCCCAACGCTTCTCTGGCGGCCGTTTGTCCGACCAATCCAGCCGTGACAGTGGTTGTACTGTCCTCGAGCGCTTCTCCCGTGGTACGGTCCAATCCCAATCCTGTTATGTGAGTATGTGCCGAAATCCGTATCGACGAGGTGGACGATGTCGACGACGATGATACCACGTCAATTTTCATTTTGTTTGTGCTTTGTTTTGTTTTGTTGTTAGAGACGATGTATGGGACAAACTGATAGTATCGTTGATACAAAGACAAGACACGCCAGATGGAGACACTAGCTAGTAGAGTGACACAATAGAACTGCTGTAGTAGTTTGCCAGGCCAGTTGAAAGTACTGTAGTAAATACGACAGTAATAGTAAGAAGGGAATGCCTTCCTCGAAAGAGAGAAAAAGTGAAGACAGGTAGAGAGATGTGTGTGTGGAGTTGTTTGGTTGGTGGTCCAAAATGAAAGGGGCGAACATAACTTTTTCATCCCCTTTTTGCAGCAACAATAACAACTCCCCTTATTGACGGACAGACGCTATCTATACCAACCAAGATATCATACCCCGTCGCACTCTACTACAGTACCTACCCCCTAGCCCCTACGGTAGCTACCGGTACGTATCAGTACGTACGTAGTCAAAGACAAAATACCCGCAAACGGTAACTTGAAACTGTGTAAAGTAGATAATAAAATAATATGCAATCTATGTAATACGTAGTATTTGTTTCTTGTTCGTGATGTATGAATAGTTTACGCAACCAACACTTCTACTACTGTACATACCACCGAAGGCTCTGGACGTATTCTTTTCCTCTCCACCCAGTCATCAGTCAGTGTTCTCCCTCACCCTTTGTTTTGAAGCAAGGAATTGTACATTTTATTTGGATTTGGAGCAATGGGTGCAAAAGTTGCTGCAGCTGCAGACATCACAATCGGCCGTAAATTCAACCATCTCTCCCCGATCAAAGACACTCAATCGACAGGTGTTCTTGCCAATACTAGAAAAGCTGTTGTTGTGTAATGTATACGAGTCTGTGGAAAGCGTGGAACGATTTTTAGAAAGAGAAAAAAAGGAGACAGCCAAGATTGTCAGAAGACGCCAACCCCTTCAAAAAAATGTTGTCGTCGGTAGTACAAGAATAGTAGTACACTGCAAAATTGTATCTTTGGTACGTACAGATGTTGTTCCACAGTTGAAAGCTGTCTGGCACCGTGCCGGTAAGCTGGTTGTTATCCAAGTACAGGGATTCCAATCGACCGTTTCCAACAGTCATATACGACTCTGGAACAGTCCCATTGAATCGGTTGTGGTCCAAGTGGAGACTGCCGACAGTTGAAACGAAACATCATTGGAAAAGGGGGGAAAAATAAGTGAAACAGTGAGAAGGGAAGTCATGGTTGGGAAAACTCTCTCTAAAACAATTCCCATTTCGACTGGGCAAGGTTTTCCTGACGTACGCTATGAGTGAAAAAAAGGTCTCGCCAAGATCCGCTGGGAGTGTCCCTTCAAGATTGTTTTTTCCCAGGTCGAGATACCCTGGAAAGCACAAAATAGAAGCGTTTTTTTTTTAAAAAAAAGAGTTTGGGTCAGTGAGACATCTAAAACGACGGCCAAACATCACGCTTTTTGTTCAACCTGACATCATCTTGGAAAAAAAGTACTTACACAATTGTCGAAGGCGGAGAGATGAAGGGATGGTCCCAGTCAACTGGTTGTTGTACAAGTTCAGGTATTCTGTTGACATGGACGTTGCAAGCAAGAAAAGTTGCGTGAGAACTACCCACTTGATTTTGAAAAATCAAATACGGTGCTTTTGTTTGGTACTTACGCAAAGGCCGAGGATCGACGCGACTTCTCAATTCTTCGGGGATAGGCCCCGAAATACGATTGTGGGACAAATGCAACGTGGTCAGCCTGTTCCAGTTGCCAATACCAGACGACAAAGTCCCAGTCAAGTCGTTGTCGTACAGGAACAATTTTTCCAATAGTGTCAATTCGTACAATCCATCGGGAAGAGTGCCTTGCAAGGAATTACCGGCCAAGTCCAGTACACGCAACGAGTTGCGCAAGAGATGGATTTCGTTTGCCACATGTCCCGTCAAGCCTTGGAAGGGAAAGACAATCTCCTCCACCCATCCAGTAACGTTGGAACAGAAAATGCCCTCCCAGTCGCATTCGTCGACGCCTTGGATGGCAATGGTTTCTTGCATTTCCACAAAACTGGTATTGGCCTCACCATCTAATAATTCTTGTTGCTGTTTGGCCACAATGGCAGGATTGGAAGATTGCCGCTCCAAGGCAAGGTCGAACGCTACGACGGCGTAACGTTGCAACCATTTGCGATCCATTACAGGATGACTTCCCGCGGTTTGGCCCTCATGTTCCATCCACTGCAAGGCCAAAAAGGCTGGATTGGATGGATCGTCTTTCGAAAGAAAGACTTGATTCTCTTGTAGATATTCGATCATTGGGTCCATGTAATTGATGGTGGGAGATTCCGTGGGAGATTCCGTGGGACTGCCGGTGGACAACGTGGGAGCGACGGTGGGTGCTCCCTCTGTACCATCGTCGACGATAGATCCCTCCGAACCGGTGGCATCAGAAGTGCTAGCTTCGTTTTTATTCTCGTAGTACACCAGGACACCCCAGACAATGCCCATGATGACGAGCGCAATCAGTGCACCGAGGGTGCAGCAAAAGGCAATTCTGCGACGTCGAGTAGTAACAGTGGTAGCATCAGTAACTTTGGACGATTCGACAGCACTATGTTCGTTTTTCTCGTAAATGGGTGGTGCTTCTTCATCGTCCTTGTTGTATCCTAAAGTATCTTCCTCTGCCATAATATTGACCTTGCCAATGATTCCGGAAAGGTTTCCAAGAGTCTGATCGTCGTCCTCCTCCATGGATAGATGAGAGGTGGAGGGAACACCAAGTGTTTGTTCGGGTTGACGGTTGGTTTGCGTCGTCGGTGCTGCAGCGGATGCAGTGGACGTTACACCACGGCGTTTGGCAGAAAAGATGGATCTCAAACTGCCCAGTGTCACGGCAT
Source organism: Nitzschia inconspicua (assembly GCA_019154785.2). Taxonomy (NCBI): domain Eukaryota; phylum Bacillariophyta; class Bacillariophyceae; order Bacillariales; family Bacillariaceae; genus Nitzschia; species Nitzschia inconspicua. The sequence goes on from JAGRRH010000020.1 coordinate 3,363,579, forward strand.
CATCCTCGTACAAGTGGGAGGATGGTGGCGGTGGCAAGACTTCGTTTTCGCAGGGAAAGTACGACCCCCCAGGTTCTTTTCGGTTGGTGTTGATGTTGTTGTTGTTGCTTGCACGTTTGGCTTGGGCAAACATGTCTGCCATAGATCCGAGCGTTTCGGCATTGGACAGATCGTCATCATCGGTATCATTCGGGACGACAGGTTGGTGGATAGTCACGGCGGCAGGATTGGATTCTACTTGATTATCGACGTAGAGACTTGCATCATCATCGTCGTATCCATTGTTGTTGCTGTTCTTTGGACGAAGCGGATCCATGGTGGGAAGAAAGAGTTGCTTGTATTTGTCGGAGAGATCTTTGCTGTCACCACTAAACAGTAGTATAAGTTGAAGGAAGAGTGTCGATAGTGAGATCAGTGGTCCTTTTTACAATCCAGTTGATATTGTGTTGCTGTAGCTCTGTGGGTATGATAAGATTTTTTGTGCGACAAAACGAAAAAAGCAGGCGGAAATCGATTGACAAGTTTGAAGCAAGTTGGTGAGGGAGGTTGAGATGATTGATGTGGGTTTTAGAGAAAATTTTGAAAACAATCGAGATCTCCCAACAGCCTTTTGGATCTTGTAGGCTCGAGGGGCATAGTTAAAATGTCGCACGATCAAGATCGAGTCGTTTGGATCCGCGATTTTTGTCGTCGGGACGAGATTCGAAGATTTCGTGGCGCTCGCGACCAGGCCTCTTTAATTTCGTGTATTTCCGTATTTACCGTAAATACTTATTTTCGTGACACTTTTGAAACTTATTTTCGTACTATTTACGTTTCATGCATTATCAACCATTTTTGGGTGTATTTTACTCTTCAAACAACTTGCGCAATCTCCCAAACTGCTTGCAATGAAGAATTGCATCCAAGGAAAAGTGAGTTAGAGAATGCGGGTTGGGATCCTTTGTCCAGTTGATGATTGAAAAATCTGATTCAACACTAGCCGTCCCAGGCATAACACTTGCAATGTCCCTGCAATAGTTTCTTAAAGAATCATGTCACGTCCTCTCAATGGGCTACAGCAATTTTCAAATGTTGATAGATTAGAACTGGCCTGTTCCTTCAATAGAATTGTTGCCAGTCCCTTCTCTTCCCGCACTGCTATTCTTAGGTTCCGGAACTGCTGATCAATTTGTTCAATTCCCTCATCATTAAAGCATTGCCGGAGTCGACGTCGCTGATGCTTCAATGATGCCGTGAACAAGCGTGTGTCCATAGAACACAAATCAAGTGGGCAAATTGGGGGGAGTTGATCACTAGCCTTGTTCACTGAATTGCGCTCAGCAACAATTTTTGAAACTCCGACCACAAATTCCAATGAGAAATTCGCAACAGTAGAAGCAATCTGATCACCCTCAGACATAGCGTTGGCATCGGTAATATTCTTCAATTAGTCCATTTCTGATTCAACGAAGGCACCAACTTCATCAATGCACTGGAATATCTCCTTCCGTTCAACACAATAATCCTGTAGAATCCATCCATGGAATGGATCGTCTTCTAGCGCTTTAACAAATTCCAACTTTTCCGCTGCTGTCAATGGCCCTTTCAGGTTGCAACGAGATGAAATATCATTGATCAAGTAGTGTAGCTCTTGACGTTGCTCTTGAACAAGGGCGTTGAATCCTTGAATTGAAAGAAATGTTTTCTCAATTAGTTCAACAAGAGGTTGAATGATCGATACAACAAGCCACCATTCTCTGGCAGGTGTGCAACTTGGCTTCCTTTTAGCAAAATGCTCCTGTAGTCTTATACGCTTAATCTTCAACCATTTCAGGAGCTTTCCCATGGAGATCCAACGGCTGTATACAAAAGTTGGACACATAGATTTCATTTCACGCTGGAGATTTTGCTGGCGACGCAAATGGCAAGTTATTCCGGTGATCGTGTTTAGGAATCTGTCACTGCAAAGTCGGTTGAAGGCTTTCTTGACAACTAGGTGATTCTTGAGATGATTACTGAAATCGTCAGATCGCCATGGACTTAAAAAATACTTGATATTCGTTGTTCGTTTCCGCTTCCTTGTTTGACAGCAATTATCATCACCATAATTACCATTATCACGACCACAGTGTTTGCAAAACAAACACAACACACTTGTGACCTTGCTAGTACCAACATCACGCGTAGATACCTCCAAACCAAACTTCACAATCCATTATTCGTTGAATTCCACTGGCTTTCGTGCCATTGTTGCGGCTGTCCAATGATTGTTGTTATTGTCGTTGTGGTGATCTTCTGGCTGGTTGATAGCGAAAAAGGGGTACGGACGACGGACAGACTGTCCTTATTTTCGTGACATTTCCACAAGTTAAATACGGATTTTTATCCGAAAATAAGGCAATGTTACGAAAATAGAGAGGCCTGCTCGCGACTCGCGACTCGCGACTAGGTCGACTCAGTAGGGTTAGGGTGATGAATGTCCTTCTGTCCTTCTATTTACATACCTACGGTAGTACCTAATGGTACCTGTACCGTAAGGTAGTCTATTCTACTACTACTGACTGTGAAACAACTATTTCCAGGTGGAACTGTACGTCCGAAAATTGAAGATGAATCTGACGAGTCATCAATCGACAACATATACATCATCAATAAATACGAACAATACTCGAATAATACATAATAATATCTTCGAGTTCCTGATCGAAGATGCATGCATTTCGTTCCTCTCTACCGGTAGTAGAGAAAGAATAACTTTTCTCACAAGCAACGACGCTCCACAGGTCCCTCCGTCCTGTCCAACAGCAAACCGAGAAATACATTCCACTACACTGTTTGGAAGTAGAGCCGATCACTCCTGTTTGTTGTTCGACTTGGATCAAGTCTCCAGCTGACTATTTGCAGCTACGTCACAGTCTCGACATCATCAAGAGGAAAGAACTTCCGTATTTCTCTCTTTCCAAACCAAATCTATCGATCCATCGCTTTTATTTTCCATTTATTTTGAAACAAAAATGAAGTTGTCGATTGCCGTATCAGCAGTATGCATACTGTCCTCCCCCGCCGTATCGGCATTCACTGCCACCACCACCATCACCAATATCGATACCCAATTCGTTTCAACAACAAATAGAAGGAATTTCGTCGTCTCCTCTTCTACACTGTTTGTTGCCACCAATGAGGGTACCGACATTGACAAACTAGAAACACAACAACAGCAACAACTCCAAAAGGATGCCTCCTATGGTTCCTCTTCGTCAAGTTTGACTCCGGAAGATGAAGCCGTCTTGTTTGGACACGATCAATTGCGGGACGATCGACATCCTCCCTTTCCATTGCGGCATCGCAAGACGGATCGCAGTGGTAATCTCCTGGAAGACAAGTCCCTACCCTTGAACACATTGGAACATTCTACTAGCAATCCACTCATTAACAAGTTGCACACCATGCGGGAAACAAAACTACAGTCCTGTCCGCAACTATGGCAAGAGTTGGCTCTCCTTAATCCCGATCAAGTCGCCTTGATTGACGAACATTTGTGTGACGATCAGAAAATTCAACTTACCTTTGCCCAAATGAATGACATTGTTGATAAGGCTGCTAACGTCTTTCAATCCCTCGGAATTCGAAAGGGACAACATGTGGCCATTTTGGGTGAAAACTCGGCTCGATGGCTCCAAGTCGATCATGGCATTCAACGGGCCGGGGGAGCGTCGGCGGTCCGGGGAGCCGATGCCCCCCTAGACGAACTGCGATATATTTATGAACATTCCGATTCGGCTGGGATCGTTGTCTTGCAAGGACCTCAATTGTTAAAGAAATTGTTGCGAGATGCTACCAAAAACCACCCCGACATTGCAAAACAAACCAACAGTCCCGTTGGACTTTCCAACGACAAGTATGGTCCTGTGAAACATGTCATTCTGATGCATCGTGAAAAATGGACCAACGACGACGTAAAAAAGTTCCTCGCCGAAAACAACATTGGTGACAACAAATTTACAGTGTCCTTTTGGGATGACTTGGTCCAACAGGCCACTCCCATTGGGTCGGCAGCACCCAAAGTCACCCGCAATGACTTGGCAACAATTGTCTACACGTCCGGTACCACTGGCCGTCCAAAGGGTGTTATGTTGACACATGGCAACCTGTTGCATCAAACCTCACATCGTCTCGCTCCCAGCAAACCGTACGAAGAGACAGAACCGCTGCCCGGCGAAACCATGGTGTCCCTCCTACCTGTATGGCACATCACCGAACGATCCTTTGAAATTTGGATGCTCAGTCGTAGTTGCAAGGTGGTCTATTCGAGTATCCGTACCTTTCGCAACGACATGGCCAAACACCAACCGGAATGGCTCGTTTTGGTACCACGTGTTTTGGAGAAAATTGCCGCTGGCGTACAAGACAAGTTTGCCAATGGCAGTTTGCCCGTCAAGGTGTTGAGTAAATTGTTCACTGCGACCGGAAAGGCTCGCGCTGTACAGGGCAAACTAGCCAACGGACTGGCAGTTGGAGAAGCTGGCACACCCAGTGGATTGCGACAACTTGCCAGTAAGGCAGCAGTAGCTGGCTTGGCACCCTTGAATTTTGTGGGGGACAAGTTGGTGTGGTCCAAAGTCAAGGCGGGATTTGGTGGTAAACTCAAGACGATCATCAGCGGTGGAAGTGCCCTGGCTGGGTCATTGGAACAATTCTATGAAACAGCCGGATTTAAGGTCATTGTGGGATATGGTTTGACGGAATGTGCACCGTTGTTGTCGTACCGACGATTGGATGGAAACTTGGTGACAGCCGGATGCTGTGGCAAACCATGCATGGATACCGAAGTACGGGTGGTAGATCCCGAAAGTAAGGCCACCGCCTTCTCGGATCGTCCAGCGCTGCCCGACGGAGAAGTGGGTGTAGTGATCGGTCGTGGACCACAAATCATGAAGGGATACTACAAGAATCCCGAAGCGACGGCAAAAGCCATTGACGAGTATGGATGGTTCGATACAGGTGATTTGGGCCGGATCAACCCGGCCACTGGAGATCTGATTTTGACCGGCCGAGCTAAGGACACCATCGTTTTGAGTAACGGCGAGAATGTCGAACCTCAACCATTGGAAGATGCAATACTCGGTGGTACCGATGGCTTGGTCGAACAAGTCATGCTGACGGGACAAGATGGACGAAGGCTAGTGGCCATTTTGGTATTGAGCCCCACAGAACTGGCCAATGCTGGGTATTTGAGCAAGAACGAGGCGGAAAAACTTCAAAAGGCCAACGAAGTCGTCAACGATCCCAAATGCGAAGACTGCGAGGCCGAATCGAAGCTATTGCAAGACGCATCAACGACTCTTCGGAAAAACACGGAACTGCAAGCGGCACTGGTCAATGCCGTCAAGACGTCGACCAGTACCGGGTTTGCTCGCTGGGAGCAAGTGAGTACTGTGTATTTGACCATGGAACCCTTTGCCATGGCCAATGGCCAATTGACACAAAGTTACAAGGTAAAACGAGACTCTGTCTTGGCCAGGTACGGTGACGAGCTGCCCAAATAAAAACAACAACTTGACTGTCGGACATTCTTGTGGACAGAGGGGATTCCATATCTGTTGGCTGCTTCTTGCTTTTTCTTCCTTGCATGGCAATTATTTCTCCGTGCCTCGTCACTCTCAAAGTTCAATCAATAGATAATTCTTTTATTATTATACATAAAACGGTACTGCATGACAAAAAGAAACTTTTTAGTAGAGCGTTTGATACTGTCAAAACGATTAGCTCGGCAAATAGGTAGTTTACCAGCTACTTGAATTGCTGATAGCCTATGATACCTACGGTACTTTCATGCAGGTATGACTGACTGTGAATAGCCTACCGTAGCTCTACCTACCCTACCGGTACCTACCTTCCGGTACCGTAGTTCTCTACTACCGGTAGAGATTCATTCGAAATTCGATCAAGGCAAAACGATTTACGTTAAAATGACTGTGAGTATGATGACCTGCTGACGCTATTCCGTATTAAGAAAGATCTCGATAGGATGAAAGCCTTCGCTCATTTCCTATCAACAATCAAGGAGATTTGAGCTTGGCATCGTCATTCATCATGCTTCTTGTTGTTAATATCTTTCGAATGTTTCTGTAGTAGTGGGAACAATAGCTGTTACTGTTATTCTGTGTTGGATTCCACCCTACAAAAGAGTCAACACCACCATGTCGCCTCCCAGTAGCATGGAAGATCCAGTGTTTGTGATTGATAATCTTCCAGGATCCTTGCGAGACCCAGCGGCACCAGCAGAACATTCTGGCGACGACAATGATTCCTTCCATGCGCCTTCTGTTGACACTACGTACTTGGCCAGTAGTGTCGGATCAGTGGTAGGGCCGACCCGTACCGCCTTTCTTCGCAGTGTAACCTTTTCAAAGGACGAACCAGATGATTTGCGATGGGACATTACCTTTACGGACGATCTTCCCGAAGAACACAACAACGGAGGAGGACGAAAGAAGAAAAAGTCCTTCCTAGGGCTTCGTCGCGGCAAGACCGTTATGGTAGCGTCCATCAGTGGTCATATGACACTATCCAAAATCCAAGTCGGTGATGTCGTTACCAAAATCAATCACAAGACCATCGGCCCGTCCTATAACGCCGAACGTGTCTCCAGGTTCTTGCAACAACAACAACAACAAGATTCGAGTACCAATAATAATATCATCAGCATCCAAACTGGAAATGAAAATGGTATCGACACGATTGTTCAGGTGACCATAATCAAACCACGGCCGGATATGACGGCCAAAGAACTTGGACTTGGCGTCTGGTGGTGAGTTACAATTTGTGTCTATAGATAGCGACACGATAGGAATTGATTGGGCGGCGCGTGCTTCATCTCATACACATGGATCCATACCTCTATACATTCTCGCGTGTTTTTGTTGTTCACATTCACATTCAGGTGGAGAGGGTTGTGTGTGCGGTATATTACACCAAAAACCTTGGCGGCCATGACAGCGCTCAAGGGCGATGACGAACTGGAATCTGTCAATGATATCATTCTGGAAGATAATGTCACACCCGAAGGATTTGAACGCATCGTCAAGGAATTGCCCTGTGAAGTGACCATTGTAGTCAAACGTGGGAAACAACGGTGGAGTGGAAAATTTGGATAGTAGATGAACGATAGAAACAATATCCCAACTTTAATCCTCGTACCACCGCAGTACATGGCAGGAAAGAAATGTCCAATGCTCCAACAACCGATTGGTGCAGAAAATCGTATTTTAAAAGTCAGAATCATATTGTAATGAGTCCTGTTGTATCTGTAGCAATGTCTTCTTTTGAACGAAGGGGAAAATTCCACGAGGTTTCTTGTGGTTCCAAATGCTTGCAAGGTACCAGATATAGGGAGACTAACAATTGTTGGTCTTTCCAACAATGCGAGAGGCAAACGCAATTGGAGGGACGTTCCACACGAAGGATTGTTGCCGGCTTGTTTGTTCTCCGATCAATTGCGCTCCTCTGGAGATTCGCCTTGGGAGTAAGACCGATACAGTGGTATAGCCGCTAGCTTGGGCAGCTACTTGAAGCGGATGGAGCAGAAACCCGATACATTCGTCAAACAAATTGCACGATAGATTCCAATGGCGTTGTGGAAGAAGGCAAGGTTCGGCTTTCGGATTCCTGCTGCAGAACATATCTTCCCAGTCTCTCTAGAAAAACTCAGTTCATGATGATGGTCGCACATTTTTTCACCTCCCCATCCTCGAATCCTCATCACAGTCAACAGGGAGTCGTCGACCATGGTTGGATCCGATCTTGTTGATCTCTTTGTTTTGCTTTTGGGTTCATGAATGAGTCCCTTTGTTCATCACAGTTCAATGTACAGCGAGTACGTGTTTACTGTTAGAACATGGGTATATCTCGGGTCCTATAAATTCGAAAATCTTTGTTCGTTTTACAGGACCAGCACTTGTTTCTTGTTTTGTGGTACAACTACTATGGTTCATTTTTCGAAAGAACGGATCAATGGAGAACACCAAAATGGGAATGTTGCGTATCTTCGTTTTAGACAAGAACAGAACAACACAACTGTTCACCAAGGGAAATCTTAACACGTCGGATCATCGTTCATTACTCCAACTGCAATTTTTAGTAGCGCCGAACAATTGTGCAGGGTTGTGAAAGACTTGTTGATAAGTGTTCATCAACAAAAAGTCAACAACACAATCTCATTGATAAAATATTTCTTATTCCATGAAGCAACTTTTGAACCAAACAAACGGTAAAGACGAATATATATATATATATTTAATCTCCATCTAAAAGGGTTGTTCCCACCTTCCTTCCGATTCATCGTGGGATTTTTACTACAGCCTTGTTGGTCTTGTTTTTTTTTCTCAAGGCAGATGCAGAATCACCTTCCTCTACTCTCTAAAGTGGATGTCATCCTACGTCACCCCACTCAACACCCAACATTTAAAGTTTTCCGTAGTTTTTAATCAACACCTTTGTTCTCTTTCTGCTCCACACTTCCCTACATTCGGAGAAGACAGTGCAGTACCATTCTTCGTTTCTCGCTGGTTCTCTCGTCATCCGATTTCATCATTCTCCCTTGCATTCTCGTACTGTAGTAGGTACAAACTACCGGTACCGCTTTTGACTGGATTTGATGGAGCAACAGTCCAACCTTGCTACTCCTTCCGTCGTATTACACTCTTACATTTGTATCACTGCCCTGGCTTTCTCACTTACCTCAATCAATACAGAAATGACGGCCATATCGGCCATTGACAAAGCCTTGGCGTTGGTTCCTAAAGTGACTGGCAGCTTGTCTTTTACGGGATCCATCTTTGTTTTTCAAGATGTCGTACGAGATGAAAAGAAACGCAAGGAATCCGTTTATCATCGTATCATGATGGGATTATCTATCTTTGACGCCATTTCCAGTGTGACCAACTTCTTGAGTACCTGGCCGATTCCGTCCGATCACTCCGATGTCGTCTTCCTAGCGACGGGAACAACCGCAACTTGTACCGCACAAGGATTTTTCGCCGAACTGGGCAATCTAACGACAGTTCTGTATACTGCAGCCTTGACGTTGCGATACGTACTCTTTATTTGCTATAATCTAAGTGAAATCCAACTTCAACGGTACGAACCGCTCTTTCATGGATTGCCGATTCTCATTGGATTGACCATGGCCGTTGTGGGACTACCATTTCAACTTTACAACAACTCAGGCTGGCTGTGTTGGTACGCGGTGTATCCACGCAATTGTGACGTCGATAGAACGTGTGAACGAGGAGCCAAGGCGCCACTCTTTCAGTCAATCCATTATTCCATTGTATGGACGTCTATACTGTTTGTTACCTTTGGCATGCTGTTCATTTACATCACAGTACGAAGACAAGAAACCCGGGCCTTGGCCATCCGAGGGATACAGCCAGAACAACAAGAACCAGAAGAGCACGATATTGATGAACCAACTCTGTCACGGGAACATCGACAACGTAACAACAGCAACATCGACAATTCCAGCAGCAGAGGCAGCCGTTTCTTGGCACGTCTGTCTTTCATGGGACGGTCGCTTTGGACGAACAGTGAGAAAAGCAGTGGCGGTGGCCGTAGACATTCGATTTTGTTCGTGGAAAACTCTGTCACGTCGTCTGTCAATCCTTCTCCGCAACAGCCCAAACGGGAATTGCGCCGCAGCAACGAAGTCGCGGCTCAAGCTCGCCTTTATATCTACGCCTTGTATTTGACGTGGCTCTTCACCACCATTACAAGAGTCTACCAAATGACGTCTACTCAAAAACCGTACGTCTTTTTGATGCTCATGGCTATTTTCTTTCCTCTGCAGGGATTTTGGAACTGCTTCATCTACGTGAGACCTGTGTGGGTACAGCGGAGACAGGAACAAGAACGTAATGCTGATCGTATCCAAAAGAGACAAGAGTTATCCATCACCGATTCATCGTCGCAAGACATCAACAATCTTGTATCTTCTTCGGCATGGGAATCTTCGACGAATCCCACCAATGCGTCAGCAGCAAAATCTCTTCTAGACACAACAGAAGTGGGGCCACCCCATATTGTCGAAGCTTGCTCCGACGAGGACCCCGTATGACGATTGTTACATCCTTGAACAAAGGACTTGCCACCGCAACTGAAACTTATCCTCTTGTACACAATTTAACCAGCTTACGATATTCATTGTAGACTAGATTCTTCAAACTCATTGATTGTATTGGTAGCATTCGATATTTGATTGAGGTGTATTTGAACGATAGTATCAGCAAGCAGTGGGTACTTCTGCTTCGTACAATAATGGATAGACCAGATTGTTGCGTCCACTGGGAGATCGTCGCCGACAATTTGAAAAGAGTTGACGATTCTTTAGTCGAGTTCTACTCTCTCTCCCAGACACGTCCACCAATTGCCCCGTACAGACAACGGGCAAGTAACACGGATACGATAGGCCCACGGTCTCGTTATCAGTTATCAGAATCGTCTCTTGTCGCCGAATTCAAGCGTGGAGGAGAAGTGCAAGCCGCATCTACAAAGGCTGTTACTATCCGCCTACTTTTGAAATCTACTTGCAAGAAAACTACCACTAATTCGACAGGATGCTTTATGAAGTATCTGCCCAATGATTTCACCAAGGCTCTGACTGCAATACATTCATCCCTTTATCGTTCTACACTGAAAGACTCGGCAGGAATGAGAAAAGGTGAAAATCGTCAAAACCACAGCTGTTGCTGAATTCTATCACATTCTCCGCCTCTTGGCCATCCCCGATGATTACTGCTTGGAAAGACCATCCTTCTTCCACTTTGTTGAATCGATCGAAAAGTTGGTGTTCACGATTGCAATTGCAGCTTCAACGGCCTCTATAGAGGTGATAGCTGCGAAGTTTTCGCTCACTGGCAACATTGGAAGCATTCTTCTGGAACTGACGGTGAAACCGTTGTCTGAAGCCTGAAAATTTAGTCTCCAAGACGACGGATTCATGCTGAAACTGCCATTGTTGTTCTTCTCTTCTGCTTGATTTACTGGTTCCATTCTGGCTTTACTTTTTTTGTTTGATATACTCCGCTGTCCAAATATTTGTGAGACCACGATGCACTTTTGTTGAGAGCATAAAACTCACAGTCGGGACTCTTCCTTCCCTACCCTTCATCTCCACGAAAGTCGGGAAATAAAATACCGCTACTACAGTAGAGTATCAATTTTTCATGCAGGTAACAACGAATACATATACAGTGAAGGTACATCTTTATTTTCCTGCGCCAGACGAATGTTCTTTTTATGGTAGAGGTTGAAAAAGCTGGTTTGATTTATGCCTTGATGGGCGGCTTTCTTTGATTTTTATTCAGAACTCTCTCATGCTCGTAAATAGAGAGTGAATCTCAAAATAACGTTCTTTATGAAATCTGAATGTTCCAAGGGGAAAAATCCTCCCAGAACGCTTTCGAAAAACGAAGAACACCGAGAAAGCGGAGAAAACGCTGACGTCGCTATCATCAACATCCATCAGAGAATGAATAACACCGCTGGACGTTATTTGGAAGGATGACATCTACCATCTGTGGACCAGTAGTAATCGGAGGTCTAACATTCACATCACAACGACTTCGTATCATGAAGATTACTTTCGTTTAATAAACACACGTAGTATAATAAACAAAACCGCTACAATCTACTATCCATGCCGAGTATCCTCGTTATTCTTCTGTACGTCGTATTGTGGTAACTTGTTTGTGTGAAAAAGACGAATTTTCAAAAATCGTCATCGTCAAAATGGATAATGTTTTGAATTCTCATGCTCTTGGAAAGTCTTTTCTCCAACAGAGATGGTTCACTGTTGACATGGTGCAAATCCTTGAGTTCCGCTTCGGCTGCCACGGTACGGTATCGAACGATGTCTTTGGGATGGAAAAGGCCGCGTACAATGGCGTCGACAGCAACGAAAAGAGGGAAGCTTTTTTGCCAACCCTTGGTTTGTAATACAGCTTGGACTTCCGAACTCGTCAGGACACCTTGCAGCTTTTGTCCATTCAACAATTCCTTCTCTAGCTGTTCAAATGAATCCTTCCCAGCACGTTTGGCATATTCTTGCGCCACCAAGTGATTCCGTCCACCATAACAGGTGGCAATCAAGTCGGCAACACCACAAGACTCCCAAAACGTTTCATCCCGGACGGTTGGATACAGTCGCTTGGAAAATTCCCGCATTTCTTCTAATCCTTGTCGCAAAATCGCTGCCTTGCAGTTTTCACCCAATTCGCACCCATCGCAAAAGCCCGAAGCGATCGCCACCACATTCTTCAGCGCACCAGCCAACTCGGCACCTTCGGTATCTGAAATGATACGAATCGAGAAGTAGTCGGTTTCCAACAATTCCTTGAATATTTCTCCGTCTTCGGTAGAATGGGAGCCAATGGTGGATTCACAAAATCCACCAGGGCGAATTTCATTGGCCAAGTTGGCACCCATCATGACGCAGCATTCGATGTGCAACATTCGTCGAATCATGGTACTGAGCAGTTGGGGTCCGTCGGTGGGACTAATGTGTATGCCTTTGGTCAAGGAAATTGCCTTGGCGGTAGGTTTGACAACTGTTTGGATTTGTTGACACATATTCTTGAGGAACTGATGAGGTGCACAAAATACCAACAAGTCAGCATCTTTGACAGTGTCTTGCAAGTCGGGATTGGCCACGAGATTCTCTCCAAACTTGACTCCGGGCATGTATTTTGGATTCTCATGCATCGTGTTGATAGCGTTTGAGAGTGTTGTGTCTCCGAAGGGTTCGTCGTAAACGTACATATCGACACGATTATTGAAAGTTGCTTTTTTGGCGACGTTGTGAGTTATCATTTGCGCGACCGATGAGGCAAAGGCACCCGATCCAATCATTGCCACTTTCCATCGTGGCAAAGCATCAATGAGTTCTTGATAGCTATTGACAAACCAATCGGCCCCTTTAACGACTTTGGCGCGTTCTATCACACCACCAAAGCCAATGAAGAGGTCGGCACCACCCGTTTCTTGGACGGCTTCCAAGTCAGTGATACCATCTCCAATCATGACGATAGTCTGAAATGGCTTTTGAGCACGAATCCGTCTAATGGCTTCTGGTTTGCCCTGCCAAGGAGAAAATTTAAACGTAAACAATGGCGTTTGTATTTTATTTCTGTTGAAACAAGGTTTCGACATCTAGGCCAGGCCATTCTCTTTCGATTTGGATGTACGTACCCCCTCATGGCTGGTCGGTTCTGTGGGATCAAATCCATGAACACGAATCTGCCCGTCGTCGTCGGCCATGTAGACGAATCGGTTGGCATAAATATGATTGCGAGGAATCTTCAGCAAGTCCGCCACTGGTAGGATAAGTTCTCGAAATCCACCGCTGATCAAGTAAATGGGAACGTTCCGGGCTTGAAGTTCCTGTACCAACTCTTGAATTCCATCCACCAACCGTCCTTGTGCTGGATTCGATAGGATGTAGTCTTGCAGACTGTCCACAGTCGGTGCCATAATTTTCAGTCGTTCCTGTAAGGCTAAATCCAGATCCATATCCCCATTCATGGCTTGGTGGGTGATCTGTCGCACCGCGTCACCTTTGCCAAGAAATTCCGCCAAATCGTCCAAGGCATCTTGCTTTGTAATGGTACAATCAACGTCGAAACATACGGCTTGGGCTTGAGACCAAAGAATGGGAACTTGCGACGGAGAAACCTTTTGACGTGACATGGATGGTGGACGTAACATGATGAAAGAGTTGAAATATCGATGATGTTCGGTGGCTGCTTGTACGGCACTCAAGTTTGTTTGGGGCGGCAGCGTAGTGCTGTCTTTCTTCCCTTTTGTGGGGTTGTTGGGAAAGAAGAAAGAATAGTAAAGAGAGTCTATTACTTTGGCTAAAAACCGCCTTTCCTGGTAGAAAATATGTAAGACACTGTTCAACTGTAAACGATGAGTTTACCTGTAGAGCTACACTACCGTTTAGGTTGTTGGAAGGAGAAAACGAATCACGGTGTATCTTCACAGTCAATAATAATACTACTACTACTGCTACTACTGAAAAGAAAGTCTTCTTCTGTTTCTTGCGAAGGCTTCGAGACCCTTCGACTCGGATGCTTCGCTTTTTGATTCACGAATCAATCCGGGAGTGCGGAGTACCAACCAACGAGATATTCAGATTGCTACGTACTACAGTACTGTAGTAATAACGTAATAACATACATAAAGAGATAAGTTACTACGGTAGGTATCATAGCTTGTAGCACCCAGGATATATCGGTAGTTTTTTGCTGGTTGTTTCGTGAACGAACATTGTCGACAACACATCGTTACTGCGATAGGAGTGTGACTTGCTGTAGGGAACGATTCTGCAAACCGACTCATTCAAGTCGGAATGTGCGGACATGATTTTGCTTTCGTGATGGTTTTGGGATGATCACTTGTTGTCGTTGCATGTTCTGACACGAATACTAATGATGATGTGGGACAAATTATTTATCATACTGCAATAAAAAGAATTCTTAGTTTCAATACTGTCGTATTCTTCATTCAAGGCTCCACTCTTGCTTCATGCTTGGTAGCTTTGAATGGTCCTGTTTAGGACCAACAATAAAAAAAGAATATTATGATCCAAATGTATCTTTTCTCTCCTTTCATGGTTGTTATTACTTATTTTCGTTTGAAGGGATTTAAAAAGGAACCTGAACCAGTAGTCGTACTTTTCTTGGCCTCCTCGCTGCGAGAGGAACGCAATTTGGCCATGACGGCTTTGTGACGATCTTCCACTGACGTAGTATTGTTGCTTTGTGTGGTGGCGGTGGTGCTGCTGCTGCTGCTGCTGCCAATTCCACTTTTTCGAAAGCTGTTGGATTCTCCCGTCAACCAAGAGGGATTATCCGCCAAGGATGAACTTGCGGAGGTAGTAGATGTTGTACTCCTTGCGGCAACAATAGAAGTAGAACTGTTGTTGTTGTTGTTGTTGTTGCTTCCTCGTCGCATGGACATGATTTTACTGATCCGTTCACTGCGTGATTTGGTCTTTTCCTTGAGTTCGTCTCGATGGATGGCACGTTTGGATTCTCGTTTCATTTCCGTGTGTAACTCCTTTCCCTTTTTGACTCCGATTTCACCTCCCTTGTACAAACCGTACCCGGCAGCACCAATGGCGGCCGCTTCCAACACAACCATTTTCTTTTATACAAAAAATAAATCAATGGACAAATGAAATTGGAACAAAAAAAATCGTTCAACGAAACAAGTCTTCCAAAACAAAGGAGACGGAAGGTAGTTTTCGTAAAGGAAAAGGAGACCGCAAAAAAAGTTCTTCTTCGAATGGATGGTACTGTTGTGTCGGCTTGAAATGCGACGTTGGTCTTTTGTAATGACTTCCGGCCCTACAATTTCTTTCCTCCCTCACCGGCCTTTCACAGCTCCAGTATCGATGATGTGGATGGGTTTTGCCTGTAGAGAACAGCAATAATAAAAAAGACAAGTGTCGTAGTCTTTTGATGGTGAGTTGCCTGTGAAAACTTGTTGTGCCCTAATAATTTTTGCTGCGACTGTGAGTACCGGAGTACCCCCCCTGGTACGGTATGATAGCCAGTAGCCATACAAAACGCTGTTTCTTACTTGAACTGTAGCAAGTCGTTTTAGTCGTTGATGGTGTGTTTGATTTGCGTTGGGTCTTGCGAACTCCCCCGTTTTGGTCGTGAAAAAAGGGGGAGTGTCTACCAAAGTACGGTATGATACCGTACATGGGTACAGGTAGCGTATTTCTATGATACTGTCGTACGACTGTGATACCCGGTGTAACAGTTGCACTACCGTACTACGGTATCACATGAACCAGCGTTACGATCTTTTAGAGGGGAATGAGTGGCAAGTTCATCGATGGCTATCATATATATATATGTTAATAAACAAAGCTACGACAATCATGGAGAAAGAGAGAAAAAGCCTTTGACAGAGCAAGGCAGCTCGTAGCAACACAGCTCTTTTGTCGGTTGTATCATAGGATTTCCGTACTATCCAATTTGGGAATCCATCGCTCCACTCCTTCGTCAAAAGGAGTTGAGCTACTACAGAATTTTCTGGTACGATGTGGTCGGTTCGTAGTGAGGATCATCATAAGCCTTGCAATTCTCGTCTTCTCCAGTATCTTTAGTCGATATCGACGAGGTTTGTTCCAAATTTTCGTAATTCATCAATGGTTTTGTCGAAGATTCAATACGAGCGCCATGAATGTTACCATCCGAATCGTCCGAAACACCACCGGCCAAACTACTAGTACCATCTTCGTAGTCATCATGGTCGCTGCATCCCAATGCTCCCATGGCTTTACCGGCCGTTTCGGGTAAACGTCGGGAACATTCGGCTGTTAGGACAGCCACAATCATGACAAGGACACCAATCATAGCCAAACTGTTGCCTTGGGTGATAAAGTAGGGACAAAGAAAACCACCGATGCGGGCCATGGCGTTGGCCGCACCATGGCCAGTAGTGCGAATGTCTGTCGATAGAATCTATAGCAGTTAAAAACAAGGAACCAAAACCGGGGTGAGTGGTCAACGTCAGTCAACTGACTACTGCTTGTACTCGTATCACAAAGCAACAGATAGTATCAACAATATTCTTTCGTCTCCCAAGTTTACAAATCAGCACAACCCGACCTACCTCTGTCGTCGATACCCACGTAGTACAGGACGCTGCCATCATTGCCATTCGTGCCATAAAGGCAAAGACGATTAAACTCCATCGCGGTCCATTCATGTAGGCCAATATTCCCAATGCCAAACCAGCCACACCACCAACGTAATAGGCTACAGCTTGTGACATGATTCGTCCGTACCGATCAATGGTATACAGTACCGCCAACAATCCGAACACTTCCGCCGATGCACTGATAGAAATGGCCAAATAGTCGAAGGATAGTTCATCATTGTCATTGCCATCTTCGGCGATGTTATCATTTCCCGAAAAGACAAGTGATACAGCGATAATGACACCATAATACAAAAACCCGAATCCCAACCAACATCCCCACAATAGCAGTGTTGTGCGTCGCCAAGTTGGAGAAAAGAGTCGTCGAACGTTCGACCAATCGCAACAAGATGAGAGGAATGATTGGAAGGATGATTTACTACAGTTAGGAACATGCTGTTGTAAATCTGCCTCGTCATCATGATGATGATGTTGTTGTTGTTGTTGTTGTTGAACATGATGATGCAATGGATCTATCAACACGGTACCCTCTGGAAATAAAACGTCGGCGTTGTGTCCGTTGCACTCTGCTGCCTGTCTCATGATGAGTAATGCTTCTTCGTGCCTCCCTTGTTCCAACAACCATCGAGGCGATTCCGGTACTAACAGTACACCCGAAATGGTCGATACGATACACGGAATGGAACACAACACCACAAACAATTGCCAATCACCCCGTTGCTGCAAACTGAGATAGGCCATGAGGGGGACACTGAGTGTTCCCAAGGTCCAAAAGAATTCAATGTACAACAGGTTGCTTCCCCGTGCTTGGAGTGGCAAGAACTCGGACAGCGTGTCAAAGGGCACCGTCAACCCACCGACACCAAATCCAACCAGAAATCGCATCAACAGCAGTTGTGGATACGTTTGACACAGTGCCGTGGCCAATCCAAACAATGCAATCATGGCGGCCGTAACACGAAAGACGGGTTTGCGACCGACAACGTCCCCCAACGGACTCAGTATGAGTGTCCCACACAATGCTCCCGCAAAGACGACACTGATTATGGTATTCATTTGTCGTCCACTCAACGTCCATTCCTGTTGAAGGATGGGAGACAAGAAACTTAATAATAACACCTCCATGGCATCCGCCATGAAACAGAGACCAGCGGCAATCAATATTTGATATTGAAACCGACCCATGCCGATGAGCTCCATGGCAAAGTCTATGTTTATGGTTTTGGGAGTAGATGTTGATACGAAAGTCATGTTTAGCAATGTTGATGTTACTGCTACTACAGGATAGATGTCTTTTACTTGTTTGACAATATTGTATCTATGGACCAGAACAGACTCCTGAAGACGGTTCTTCTCCTCTACACAGAATGTTGTATTTCTTGTTGATGACAGAATTGCAAAACTACGTACTATTTTACCCGTAACTGTAAATGTCGACTGGAATTAGGAAGCCATCATCATCATCAATCATCAGAGTGGTCGGTTTTCTCGTCCTCTTGGTGGTTTGAAAATACCGGTAGGGGGTACTGTGGTACTACCGGAGTATATTTAAGCGATTATCGCCTGCCTATCGTCATTGACAGTGATGAGTTCGCGTTTTCAATGTACTCCGTAACAACACAGTAAATGAGATGATTCGTACGACTGATGTTGAAATTGCATAGGTATCTACACTACTACCGTACCTTGTACCTGGTACGGTAGCTACGGTGGTACTCTACGTAAACAGAAATCCGCTACGGTAGAGTGAGAGGGGGGCGTCGTCGCATTCCGGCATGGGTTGTTTCCGGAAGTGGGTTTTTCGTAGTTTTTTTCAAACATCGGATATTATAGCTATGCAACTTCAGAAGAGAACAAGCGGTAGTAATAGTCGTGTAGTCAAGCGAAAGAAAATTAACTGCAAGTTGATGACTGAGGCGTCGTGCTCACTTTTCTTGCTTCGCGGAGGGAAGTATGACAGCACGTCGTTTCGACTGGGTCCCATCGTTGGGGATGAGATTGCCATGGGGTCCATTGGCGGGGAGGGTGGTTTTGTTTGTGAATCTATCTAAACGCTATCAGCCATTTCGGATATTCCATTTTGGTTGTGCGAAAAGTTAAAAGAGCGTGGAATCACATTTTTTTACAGTTAAATGATTAACAGTGATCACGATCATCATCGTCTTAACTTACAGAAACATTCATATTTTTTTCTGGCACAATCATTTCCAACTCTACGATCGTTATCTTCCTCATGGAAACTAATGAATTGAGTTGATACCATCCGCCCACAAGTTCATCAACTCTCACTGTCGATTTTTAAGAGGAAAAATGTGATGGCCACGTTGGTATAAAGAGCTACTCACTCTGACAGAATTCTCCAAACTCTTGTTTGACTTGAACACAGTCGCATTCACAGCATGGTCCATTCCATTGAATAGGCGGATTGGACAAATTATTGCACGTGGTACCGCCCGCATTGTTACAAAATCGGTTACCTGGTCGATCACTTCCAGTAAGCGCGGAAAAATCGCAACCACAGTAATTCTCGCAAAGCAGATCACAGTTGTTTCCGCAGTTGGATTGGGTCTCGTCGTCTTTGTCTACGCATATCCCATTGGATATACCTTCGTTGCTGGATGCAGGACATGCCAGAACATCTGGGTTTTGTTCGCATACGCCGTTACCATTGCAGAAAACATCCGAAAAGGGCGGATTGGGGCCCTCTGGAGAAATATTGAAAAGGTATTCACAGCAATTGTTGTTGTTCGGAACCAATTCTACATTCGGTCCTCTTGTGACTGTTGAAAAGCAGCCGCTGTCTCCAGTCGCAACGCAAGTTCCAGTTGGTAGCGGGGTAGGCATAGGTGTAGGGGAAGGAGTGGGGGCGGGCGTTGGGTCAAGTGTAGGTGAAGGAGTGGGGACTGCGGTAGGCAAAGCAGTGGGTACCGGAGTTGTTGCAGCATTGGGGGCTGGAGTAGGAGCAACAGTTGGAGTAGCCGTTGGCTTTGCGGTTCCCTTCTTGCCACCAGTTTGGGTACCCTTTTTCCCAGTTCCTGGAGCGTCCTTGCAGTCGTCTTCATCGTCGTCATCATCATCACCACTATCATCATCATCATCATCATCATCACCGGATATCTTTTTCCCTTTTCCTTTGGTAGGAGATAGGTCTTTCGGACTTGACACGTCGCTTTTTGTACCTTTTCCTTCATTAGATCCCTTTTTGCCGCAGTCGCTGCCAACGTGCGGCCGTTTTTTGGCACTGATGAACTGAAGGACGTCCAATTCCTTCTCTTGCCGCAGGAGCTGGTGTTCCGACAAATCACTGTGATGCAAACTCTCATCATCCAACGATGGTACGTCTGCCTTCATGTTCACTTCTTCGAACTCCATCTCGTGCTTGCCGTTGGTTCGTCCCATGTCGCTGCCTTCACGAAGGATGTTGATCCCATTGTGTTGGTTCAACAAAACAGACTGGTCGTCACCCTGTTGCTCTTGTTGTTGCGCCAGAACGCCATTGGTAATGGAAAGGATTGCAACAAGTTTTAAAATAATGTTAATGATCTTCATGGTGAAGTACTTTGAAAGAGGATAATCTTCAATAAGGAGGCATGAACAGAAACAAGACCAGCAGATGGGTGTGAGTGGATTTTTTGGAAAAAGCCATGGTTATCTTAAATATCCCATGGTTGTTCACAGGCGGGTGGATTCGCAGAGGTAACCGAATGACAGTTCTAGCACGGAAGGGTGGTAATGATGATGATCGTCGATCCGTTTCAAAGAGCATATCATGTGCTCGAAGCGATGACAACGTCCAAAGATCTCTCAACGGCTATCAGCCACGACTGTCTTGGTAAAAACACTGATCCATTGGACGTCCAGAGGCAACAACAACAACAACATAAGCAACGACAACTCGCTTACAGTTTTGGGGGATAGTTCTGTCTCTTTCTGTTTGTGCGACTATGATTTTGCGATGGGAAACGGAGCGTCGTCCACGAGATTTGTTGTGAGCTGAATCGAGTCGTTGGTCTTCTCTTCGTATTATCTCTCAAGCTCGGTTGTATTTTGTAACCAACCCACGACGTTTATCGGAGAGAGGTTTCCACACAGCGGTCCGAACTTTTTTGTCTTGCGTTAGGCGTTGGGCGTTTGGTATTTTTGTTGGAAGAGTCCTAACAAGAGAGAGAGAGCGAGCGAGAGATGCTTCTACTTGCTTGCCTGACGTGTGTTCCAACAAAAGAGCAAGTGTGAAGTACCGGCAGTGGATGGCAAGGACATGACAAAGTTATTGTTTCTCTCTACTAGCTGGCTAGAGTCCATGCGTTAGGGTGCACAGTTGTCTCACAGTCAGTGACACGAATGGTGTGAGTTTGGCTTGGAATATGATACCTACTCCTTTGTTTGCTATGCCGTCTTTCGGGAGAAAGAAAAGAAGGTCGTTTGTATAACTATCATCTTCAATCTCCAGCGAGCAATGCAAATAATGTTCGACACGTATTATAAAATCTGCATCATTTTCATCAGGATAAAATCCATGTTCAAAATAATCATTTAAAGGGAGCTGTAATTCCATTCGAATCTTTTAACAATTGTCACTGGAACTTTCCAACCACTTTGGAAAATTTGTTCCAAGCACAAATACGTGTGACTAAATCAAATCTTCCAATGACACTCTCCAGTAGAGAGTGTTCATTTAGGAACTGCGGACTGTTAGAAGGCTCAATCAAAGCTAGTACCTGAAACTGCACAACTACTCTACTACCGGTAGAGCCTTGACGTTTTTTGGTGAGCGATTATATTTCTTCTTCTTTACTACTACACTGTAGAGGCCAAAATGACGAGGTTTTATTTAATGTTGTTGCCAATGCCACGGACAAACCACGTCAGTGCTTTCATATGGTATTCTACCATACAGATATTGCCATCATACCGGTAGTATGATACAGGTACGGTACGTACAGGTACTTTTTTGCTCTTTCTATCATTTTTTACTCTACTACTCTACTACTCTACTACTGTACCGTAAGTTGGTAGCTACGGTACCTACCTGTACCAGGTAGCATACAACAGTACGGTAGTAGGTACTAACTTATAGGTACTCCGTTATTATTACCGTACTTCGAATGTGTAGTACAGTGGCATCATACGGTAATTCCCACACACGCCGGTTCGTACTACTGCAGAGTCCGACAATGATGGTGACGAAGCTCTCATTGTCATTATCTGTTACCGCGATCGCTGCAGTAGTAGCCGTCCAGCAAGCTTGGTTGACAATGACTACGGCACTGTCGGTCGGGAGAGAAGGAAGAATTCTACAATTACCGACACAGGCCGGTTTGACAGTGAGTAGCGACCGAATCGGGGGATCGCATCCCACACAACGACGATGTTATCGTTTCACAGGAAAGACCTTCCAATCGCTGCGATCAAAAGACGACAATCACGAAGTTTTTGACGACGAAGATGTCACTGTCAGTATGAATGGTGTGTCATCGGCAACTACTGAGCGACAACAATCCAAGGGGAAGCACAACAATCGAGAAAACGATTCATTTTCTTCATCATCTGTGGTGGAAGTTACTACTCCTACTTCTACAACTACTACTACTTCTACTACCAATAGTTTACAAGAACAGCTTCGATCTATCACTGTCCCTTCTATTGGAGTTTCTCCCATAATTGAAAATACTACTTCCACCACCAAGAATTGTACGAATTCGATTCCAGTTCGTCCTCCCGAGCTATCTCCGTATTATCGACGAGACGTGGATGATTTCTTTCACAAACCGATTGTACATCCCGAACGAATCGCTCGACTTTTGCAACGACGGTTCCACGCTCGTCGAGAACGACACTACGATACCGTCAAACAGCTGGATCAAGCACTTCAAAACGATCACGGTGTCTTCGTTTATGATACGCCCAATCTTTGGACCCGACGTAGGATACCTCCGCGAGCCTATCAAGAACGAGTTCAAACACGGAAACAACGACAACAACAAGAATCACCACAACCGGATGTCGCATTGTATACAATAGATCCCATCACATGCCGCTTATCTCAACAGGAAATACATCAATTTCTAGAACAATATCAACAATACTTTCGCAACGGCAACTTTCAAGCTGCGACATTGATACGATATCAAGCCAAACTACAAGGAATGTTTTTCAACGACAACGACAGCTCCTGAAGAAAGCTCTTATATTAAAAAAAATAAAAAAGCCAAAGGAGATAAATATAATTTGCACACACGACTACTTGGCACACAACCTTTTTGTAAGCATAATATTATTGCGGATAGTGTCGTTTTTGTGTGATTGTTTATATCGAGAGCCTGATGTGTCCTGGTTGGGGAATGGTAGGACAGGAATAATGGAAGATTTTTGTTTGGGTATAGCAGGAAACGAATATGACATGAATAAATCTTTTCGTAGTACAAATGCCTCCAGTGGTTGGGGCGATGGTGGCAATGATTTGGACGATGACAATGATTGGCTTATTGGAAGTCTTGCTTTTTCTGTATCCAAGAAAAGATGTAAAAAGCAAGCTCAAGGTATGGTAAATTTCGTGTGCCCCTTCTCTCACAACGCTCTTTGTTGTTGCTTCCTCTATTTTTTTTAATTACTAAACATAACCGATGCGGTTGTGTTTCCTCATGAATTCGTCACTAAAAAAATCTTCCTCGTCTCCTTGGGTTGCGACGACAGTCCCAGGACGAGGAGGAGAAGGAATCATGGCCTTGATCAACTCCCGTTCTTCGATACCCAACCGTTGCGCATGTTCACGAAATTTCTTCATGGCTCGATCCACCGAAGTATCGTCGTCTTTGATACCGGTAGACGACGGACGATTACGAGAATAGTGTCTACTTGTAGACTGTTTCTGTTTCTCGGAGGAGGTCTTTTGATTCTTGTTGCCAAGTCGTACACCCATTTGTTCCACGTCCAAACCCTGTGTAATCTTCTTTTCCTTGAAACTGTCGGCTGTTCTTTCGTCTTTCAATACGTCAAACCTATCTTTTTCGGAAGAGTTTATTGTATGAAGGTCTTCCTCATCATACGACGACCCCGAATCGTCGTCGTCATCGTCGTCGTCATCATCGTCTCGACTGTCCATCATCCTCAAATCCCCTTCGTATACATCACTCTCCACAATACGCAAGTCCCGCTCGTCGTCTTCGCCACGGCCGTTGGAAGGATCATGTTCATCCCAACCCAGGGCAGACGCCCAAGTATTGGTATGTTGCATGATCATCTCGTCCGTCACGTCCATACGGGACGCGTTGGGGGAACGAATGACACCGCGGTGATTGCTCGGCATGTCCAATTCGAGCTCTTCACCTAACAACTCGTCTTCTTTTTCTTCGTCGTAATCGTCGTAATCATCTTCTTCCATGTCAATAAAGTCATAATCGTCGTATTCGTCCTCTTCATCGTCTTCTGCATCGGAAATATCTGCCTTGCGTGCGAACGACTGAAGAATGGAATCGACCAGTCGGTCCAGTTGCGTAGGATTGACGGAAGAAATGTCGTTGTCGTCAATATCTGTATCAAAGCCAGTACTGACACTCGCCGTACAAGTGCTGGTTTCCTTGAGGCCATCGTCGTCGTCGTTGTCGCTGATTCCGGTACTTTCTGAGACACCAATAGAAGAAATATCTTCGTTGTTATAGATTGGTGACACGGCGGTAGATCGTTCTGCCTTGTCTCTGCCGTCCAATGGCATGACATGGACCGTGTCTGTCACTCTGTAGGTAAAAGAGGTCGAAGAAATATATTGTGGTAAGCAAAAGAATGTTGTACAGCACTGCAAAATTCCGATCAAAACAAGCAACCATCACAATAGATGATTCTTTCGATACGTACTCTCCGTCTCTTGGCATGGCGAAACTTGTAGCTTCGTTCTGTCGCTCATATTGCTCCATGGCCACCTTGAATTTGGACACCAATGGTGCTCGTACTGGCTTTTGTTCGGGCGATTCCTCTTGCTGCTTTTCCTCTTGCTGCTTTTGCAGTTTTTTCTCCAAATGTTCTTGCCTCTTCTGTTGCTGAAGTCGCTCTAATACAAATTTTTCGTATTGTTTCTGGGCCAGCAGTTCCTGCTTTTCCTTGGCGATGATTTTCTTGAGCGTTTCCGCTCGCTGAGCATTCCGCAATTGCAACTGACGTTGGGGTGTCGAAACACTAATGTTACCATCCGCGGGAATTAATGATGGTTGTGTTGCCGTTGCTGCGACAACGGCTTCTCCTTTATCTGTACTGCTCGGTTCTTGACTCGTAACCATGACATCTTCTGGCCGTGTTTGTCGCTTTCGTGGCAACATTTTAGGCAATCCTCGAATGGACGCTATTTTGGTGGACAATCCTTTGGCCAAGTTAGCCGCCAACCTATTTCGTTTTGTCGTTGTGGAAGCAACTTTTGTACTGCCTTCTTCGACACCTGGTCCAACCTCAGTATTTGTTGCTGCGACGGATTCAGCAGTAGTAGTGCCTGTTCCATCTGCTTCCATTCCTTCCGAATGTGCAACGGGAACAACTACTTTGAAAGGAATGGGTCGTCTCTTCTTGGCCTTGACGGATTTCTTTTCATTGGGTTGCTTGGCACTAGTTGGTGGTACTATAGGCGGTGGTGGGAGTTTGCTATTTCCAACGGTAGTCGTGTTTTTGCTCATGAGGATCCGAATAAAGGGTGTACCTTCGGAATCTTCCATGGCAACGAGCTCGATCCGTTCCTCCAAGACTTTGGGTTGATCGGGTTGTGCGGACGTTAGGGGCAAGCAAGTACCCGGAACAACATTGCCATCATTTGTCTCTCGAACTGACTTGTTGTGAACGCCGTTGTAGTTCTTTTCGTCTCTCCCTTCCATCCGGTTTTCCTTTTTATGTAACTTCGATATTCCAAGAACGATCGGACGACTGTCCAAATCGATCATCTTCCTTGGCTTACTGTTAAGCACTGCTATTGGTGGAAGTTGTCGTTGTCGTGCCTTTATGGATTTCTTTGATTGGTTCTTTGCGGTTGCTGTTGCAAACATGCGATTTTCACCACTTTGGCCATCGACGGTTTCGAAGTTGCTTTGGTCCTTGTTGCTATTGCTGTTTGTCCAACGTCCAGGAATAGTCGCATGGTTTCCACCATGAGAGGAGCTTTCAAAGCTACTAGTGGCTTGCGAAATGACTAGTGTCTCCAAGTTTTCTAATGCGCGAGCTGAAGAGCGACCTGGTGGCGGCGGATTTAAAAGACCATTGGATAGCTTTCTTGATTGTTGCTGCTGTACTAGCTGTTGATGTTGTTGCTGCTGCTGCCTTTGCTTTGCCAGTGCAAAGGAAGATTTGTGTTTCAACGACAGCGCATCGTTGTTGTTGGAAGGAAGAATACTTCCTCCTACGCCTCGTTCCATGAACCGAGACATGGTGAGGGTGATTTTCGTGGTTGAAACTTTTGGAATCTCTCCTTCATTTACCGTACAATGAAATTTTACTCGAGATGCTTGGAGTGGCCGATTCTGTTTTTATTTGTCTCTCATGTGTAGGAAGATGCAAAAGAAAGGTTGATGTCGCTTAAGGCGAATACAAGAGACCAACTCTCTCTTCTTTTGATGAACGATCTTGCCTTTTTCTGTATGGGATAGATTGGGTTGTAGGAGATCGATCGACTTCATGTTTTTAGATTTTATCCTTTCATCCGTTGGATATGCGCGCTGTCAACGTCGCAACGCACCAAGATTATTGATGACTTTCTCTCCCTCTAACCGAACGCGCATCTTTGACTCTGCAAGCCATCTTTATGAAAATCTCTTTACTGCAGTACGTAGTATTATTTATTTAAAGGCGATTTACGGCATTATGACTACCGGTAGGTACTCTACTAGTAGCTAGCTAGCTACGGTAGAGAGGAAGAATAATGAATTAATTATGAAGCCTCGTTTCTGCATTTTTACATGCAGTTGTTGGTTTTTATTGCCAATGCACTTTGTTGTTGTTGGTGCGCCACACCATAAAAACAGAATCGCCCGAAAGAGCCAAGTGCACCGCGTCGTCTCCCATGATCTGTCATACAATACCTACTAGCTACAGGTAGTAGACTACGACAGTTCGACTCTAAAATACCCCATAGCCCCGGAAAATGTAGTGTATCAACTCTCCTACTAGTAGAGTAGTAGGTAGAATACTACCTACTTGGTAGGTTATACCTGTAAAACCGTTCGGTGGAACACAGCAGACACCATTGACTTGTGAGCAATAATGACAATGATAGAACGTTCCTTTCAGCATAAGTGATTCAGTGTATTATTATAATATTATTAATAATGCTGGAGTATTTTCTTCTTGTTTCGGTTTATTTTTCATTTTGATTCGTTTTTGATTCCTCTCCGTAGGCAGGAACCCGCAACAAGAGGAACACGGTTAGTATGAGCTCGATGCTATCATATATTTTGAAATGTGCTAGATCCCGCAGTGGATTTGCTAACTTGAGTGGTATTGTCTTCGGCATCTTGGAATTCCCCGGCAGAGGCCGAAAACAACAAGGACGTTCCTTCATTGACAATGACCCCATTGTTGCCATTGTCTTGCATCTTGGCTCTTCCACCTTGTTGACTTGCGCTCCTCTTGTTGTAACTGCTGCTCTTATTGCGATTGGATCGTTTCATTCCTGGTCGCCAGGTGGGATCGGAATACAGAACCGATACGAACAAGGGGATGGTGACGACCCACAATGCAAAGTTGCTCCAAAAATACGAGCCCAAAACCGTTTCCGACCAATACACCATGGGCGTTTGCAAGGTTTGTACCAAACTAGCAATGGCGTTGGTCAATCCCAACAATACACCGTAATTGGCAAAACCAAAGACTTGTCCAATGGTATGAAAGAGCGTGGAATATACCAATTGTCGGGAGGTAGCGACGGCGGGGAAAATGACAAGAATTTGCAGCCAGTAGACGTGAGGGAGGTACGTCATGACACCTCCGTAGATCAACCCGACGACATTGGCGACTTGGAGTGCCACCATGGGTTGTGTATGTAGCATGGTGGCGACAATGGGCAAGACAACGAATCCAAAGGGCAACATGGCTCCCAAAATATCAATTAATTGGTTGGCCGTCGCCGAGTCGAAGTGTCGTATCAATTGATCATTAATGGTAGCCACGATGTAATTCAATTTGTAAATATGAATGGAGACCTTGTAATAACAAAGGAAGGAAGGAAGGAAGGAAGGAAGGAAGGAAGGAAGGAAGGAAGGAAGGAAGGAAGGAAGGAAGGAAGGAAGGAAGAACGAACGAAAGAAAAAGGTAAGTGATCGAGGAGCCGATTTGTACAGTGTGTATGGTGTAGAACGATAGGGAACAAAATGGAAGAACCCATCGAAGTAAAAAAAACATTGGACGACTCACCCAAGTAGCCAATGCATAAAAGGCCACATGCGACAATACGACGGACAGTGGAGCATTGACTTGAGATCTCAACCGCATGGATTGCGATTGTTGAACTTGTACCTGTCGTCTTCGTTCACTGGCCAAGGCCTTTCTATCTTTGGGTGAAAAGTAGGGCGATCCAATGGTCGGTGAAGCCGACGCAGAAGCATCCGAAGATGTTGGCGCCTCTTCCTTGGCGATGGTCTCATTGGGCCATACACAAATGGCCGTCATCAAGGTCCACATGGGTACAATGATGTATGCAAGAAACATGGTCTTGCTGGGAATTCCAAAACTAAAGTAGAAGGTGTGAAATAGGGCAAAGATGGCCGTACCGGCATCAAAGGCTGCCGCTTGAGCACTCATGTAGACGGCTCCGCCACTGCCATGTCCAAACAAATTAGCGAGATGTAACGTTGGCATTTGAATACCGGGTCGTGCCAATCCGACCAATCCAAATCCGAACACAAAGCACCAAAAGACGTCGTTGAAACTGCACAGGAAGAGTCCCAATCCGTACAACAGACTTGCGACGATACCCGTCGTTTTGGGCCCGTACCAATCTAGGAGGAGACCAAAGGGTAGCGTGGCCAGGTAATTGCCGACGGCACCGGCAGTGAAAATTTGGGACAATTCCGTCGGTGTATACGTCAGTCCTTCGGCTCGCAATATTGGGACCAAACTGGCCCATCCGAACATGATGGCTGTCAGGAATGTTTGTGTTACTCCGACGGCGGCCCACACATAGGGATGTTGGCGGAGAGTGACATGTTCGTCGGGAACGTGCTCATCTCTCGAGGAGGAAGTTGATTGATCTTGACTGTCTTGTTCGTCGACAACAGAATCCCCATCTTCGAGAGAAGGGGGTGGTGGTTCGTTGGGGTTGGGACTTTTCATCTTTCTTCTTGGAAACAACGACAAAGACAAGAAAAAGGAGGACGGGTAGTCACCGGAATTGTGACAAAAAAGAAAATAATTCAATGCGACAAGAGGAGATTGACAAACTGACAACTGAAATGACGCCAAGAATGGCAAATCAATGTTACTGTAGTAGTACCGTAGTATATTGATCTTACTGCAATAAATACACACTGGTCGTCGATCGTCTCGGCTGCACTTGTAATACTTCACTTTGAACTTTGTATTTGTACTTGTGTTTGTTTGTTTGGTCGACAGTCCACCAGAGGAATGGAAAGGAAGCAAATTGAAAAGCGAAGGAGAGAGAAAGCTCTCTTTGGTTGTCGTTCAAAAATTGGGGAGTGATGATGTGTATGATGTCACCAGTTGCTTATAATGATGTTTTTGGTGAGATCTTCTCCCAACGAAACTGCATCTTTCCAATCTTCCTGATTAACAGTACTGAGTAGTAAGTAATAAAAGTAACCTCGACATTGGCGAACCTTTTAAACTCTCTTTTTATTCATGCCGACGCGAGCTGGAACGGTCACAACACATTCAGTCATACAAAATACTACGGTACGTACGACCGGTACTCGGAGTACGGGATACTACGGTACTCTACCGGTACTACCGATTCACGACACCTCCCCACTCCCCACCGTCATCAACTGACTTCCGCGGTGGCAACCACTAGAAGCCTATGATACCTACCTAGCTTGGTAGGTAGTAGCTTACTTTTTTGTTTGTCTGTATTGAATTGACTGTGTTGTATTGATTTAGGTACTTACTGTCAATTTGGTGATTGATTTGATATTTGATTTCGTTTTTTTTGTTATAATAAAATAAATAATATGCTACAAGTTCACGGTACCACCATCAGTGATACCACCCAGTGCGATGGTGAGTACCAACTTCTTGATTACGGGTATCGATACCAATACGGTACATGCGGTGGCAGTCAACGCCATACTGATTGCGGCAAAGGGGAAGGCATCCTTTTCCTTGACGAACGCGGCCGTTCCTAATCCGTGGGCTGCCGCACCGATACCCATTCCACGTGCCACCGGATCGATGATGCCCAACTTGTCGAGAAGGGTCGCACCAAAGTTGGCACCGATCAATCCCGTAACGACGACGATCGACACTGCCAACGATACCGTTGCGGAATTGGCACCCAAAATACTGGCAATGGCCATGGCCAATGGACTGGTAATGTTCCGTGACAACAACGCCACACGGAGAGATGGTTGAATGATCGATATCCATCGTACCATGGCAGCGGTACCAATCAATCCTCCGATCGACGAGACAGCGACACCGGTCGCTACTTCTTTGGCATTGTCACGAACCAATTGTCGTTTTTCATACATACTAACGGCCAAACTGAGGACGGCAGGTCCCAATAAGAACAAGAATACGTCCCCGGCACCAGTTCCTGACAATCCATTCCAACCGTGTCCCATTTTGTACGAATGTAACATGGTAGTGAAGGTTCGTCCGGTACATTTTCCAAAGAGTGCCAAGACACCCCATGTCAATGTCGTACACGTGACGAGGGGATGGACGACCGTTTTGAAGGTGGATGGCATCCGTGCACCGTAACAAAAGGACGCCAAAGTGACGGCAGCTAAATGTCCCGTCAAGACGGGTGTTTGGAATTTCGTCAACATTCGTGCAGGAAGGGATGTAAACGCCGGCGAGGCACCCTCCAAGGCGGCAATACCCGTGAAGATAGCCCAAAGTCGTAACTGTTTCATTAACGTATCGGAAAAGGGTGGTGGAGATGGTGGTGTAGGTTGTACTGTCGGAGTCACAAGGTCGGTGACAACTGTAACAGAAGTGTCTGAATCCGTTTCGTCTTGTTCAGTGTTGTTGTCGTTGTTGTTGCGTTTATTGCTGGTAAGTTTGGCAACTTGTAGAATCGACGACGATGTTGTCCATAACGTAAAGAAGAATCCACCCACAATGACGGCCATGATTTTAGCAATCTATATACCCACCCACCCATCCACCCAACAATGAGAGAGAGAGAGAGAAAGAGAGAGAGGGTAGTCATATGGAAAAGAAAAAACATGGTGAGGAGTGTGTTGTTGTAGTTGTTGTTGTTGTTATTGAGTGGAGTAGTAGTATACGTAGTAGTAGATTTCATTCTACTATTATAATACGTTTGTTTGGAACGTACCTCTGTAGGAGTGCCAATCGTCCCGACCAATGGCAACGTGACAAGGGATGGAACAAAAAAGACGGGTAACCATTTGGCCAAGAGTGTCGCACCTGGTTGTACGATATTGTACAGCGCATTGTTGTTGTTGGTATTGTTGTTGCGACCATGGATCAATAATGTAGCTAATAAAATAGCACATCCACCAAGACTGGATGGAAAGGCAATCTGAAATTTTTGAAAGATTCGTCGAAAGAATACATCCAACAGTACCAATACCATGGCAGACAATATCGATTGTTGATCGTTGGTAAGTTTGGATAAGATGAAACTCTTGTTTTTGAAAAGGAGGTTGGTAGCAGTAGTAGTAGCAGAAGAAGATTGGTTGGAAGAGATACTAGTATTGTTCTCTTGAGGTTCAATAGCATCATTGCTGTTGTTGTTGCTGCTGCTGTTGAGGCTGTTGAGTTTTCGTGTAGATCTTGTGCATCTTGTACTACTACAGGAGGATGATATTATCGATAGAAGTTGTCGTGGTTGTTGTCGTTGTTGTTGTTGTTGCTGCTGCTGCTGCTTATGGAACAACGAAACAGATCGACAACAATAATCATATGGATAAAATAAATTCCCTTGTCGAAAGTATTGTTGATGATGATGATGCTGTTGAATCAAACCTTGGACCATCCATGAATACAACAAGAGCACCACCATCCCCAACGACAACGACCAATGACACTGTCCTTGTTGTTGCTTTCGATACATTCGTTCCATCATGATCAATCTATTACCACTACTATATACACTGTACTTGTTCTGTATAGTAGTACTACCGTAGTACTACTACCGTAGCTAGTGGTTGATGAAGGGAAACTGTTGTTGTTGTTGTTGTTGTTGCTGCTGCTGCTGCTGCTGCTGTTGCTGCTGGAAAGATTGGATGGTGAATTTGATGAAGATTCACAGTCAATCAAGCAAGGCTGTGATGTACGACGTATGATATGACTGTTGTTGGTAATGATGGTGCATTAATAGGTTGTAATATGACCTACTAAACATAATATCCCAATATCATGACGTATTAATACGTTCTACTACCTAGCTAGAGTATGTTTATACTATCGAAATATCTATTTTAGTACGATCGTACTAACGTACCTCTAATAGAGAGTGAGGGTACCATACCCATTCAGAGGGAGTCCTACTACGTATGTTCAATCTACCATATCATCCGCTGGTCCGCTGGTATGTATCATAGACTACCGGTTCGCCCCTACTTTGAACTTGGATGATTTGACGGATGGATGGATTTGACTGTGAACGACCATCTTGAATCTCTCCAGCAGCCATCATCAAAATCATAGTCACAAAGAATAAAAACAGAATTAGTACCAATTGCTCATTTGTATTATTTTCACAGTCAATTTTGTACAATGACAGTGGACATATCGGAATACAAAGTGGGTGTGGTGATTGCGTTGGAAGAGCTTTCCAAAGGTGGTGGTGGTGGCAACACCAACAATTCCAAACCACTCAAACTTTGTACGGTTCAGATTGGTGACAATAATAATGAGGATGATGATGATGATGGTGATAATGATAATGATGTTGGTGATGCGGGGGTTGTGGTGGTAGAGATTGTGACATCGGCACCCAATGTACGGTTATATTCACGTGTGGTGGTAGCATTGGCAGGATCGACGGTACGGACGGAGGATGGAGACGAAATGACGGTACGACCGACCACCGTCGGTGGGAAACTCTCTCGGGGGATGTTGTGTGATTCGAAAATGTTGGGTTGGAGTGGAGGTGCATCCGGTGTCGCCGTCAATCTACCCGAAGGATATCCCATCGGATCGGCACCACCCACACAAAAACCACGACCCAACAACAACAACAACACTACCAATTCTTCTTCTTCCACAGAAGAAACGACAACAACAACAACAACACCCATCACGGGAGGACTCTTTGAACGAAAATTGAGTAAGTACAATAAACAAAACAAAACGAAACAAAACTCGACAAATCATCGTCATCTATCAATCAAAATAAATTATCATCACATCATATATATGTTATACTCACACACATTATCTTTTTTGTTTTGTTTTTCTTTTTTCTCTTTCTCTTTGTCTCTCTTTTTTTTCTTCCACCAATTCACAACAGCCAAGGAAGAAAAGAAAAGGTTGGCGGCAGAAAAACGTGCCGCCAAGAAAATGGCATCAGCAGACAAAAAGGGTGGTGGAGGAGGAGGTGGTGGAGAAACCACCAATAGCAACAACGACGACGACAACCAACAAGATGAATCATGATGATTATGAAGAGCTCTCTCTACGTAATGGTAGCCAAAACATACAACTCTCTCGCTTGAGCTAGACTCTACTAGCTAGTAGTAGGTAGAAAGAGAAACAAACAATACTATTTTATACATAACATTGTATTAGAAAATATTTCATAGTACTAATTTTGGTTTATTATATAAGGAACACATTTTTTGCAGTTGTTCGCACTCAACTCAGGCCTTCACCGTCGTCGACACAAATTAAAATAAAATACACCTAATACGTCGTACTGGGAGTGGAGGTTTTTCTTTTTTTCCCTCCATGCATGTTTTGCCGTTCGTTGTTATTTTTTTCTTCTTTTCTTTTGGGTTGTGCGTTTTCCTCCTCCTCTCTCTCTTTTTCCATTTTCACATTCCTACCAACACTTTTTTCCTATCATACTTAATAATCCTAACGCTCTGGTTGTATCCCCTCCTTTCCTTTCCTTTCCCTTTCCTTTTCACCCCAAAACACCAACAAACCATATCTCGTTCTTCTTCGTCGGGTTTTGATTGGACAGACGTTTTAAATTTTTTTAGGCAGCATGGGCCAAATTGTCCATGGATGTCGAAGCTGGCGACGACGACGACGATGATGACGATGACGTTGTCGTCGATGACGATCCATTGTTCACAACAACATCGGATGTAGTAGAATGAACACCAACACCAACAGCACTGTTACTGTTGTTATTATGATGAGAAGCGTCAAGACCCATACCACTGGATGACGGTAGATGTTGTGTTGTTGCTGCCAATGGTGGTGGTGGTGGTTGTTGTTGTTGTTGTTGGTGGTGATCCAACAATGGTACACCCGTCGACGCTGTCCCCATTATGGTGTAAGGAGGAGGAGGCGGTGTAGGAGTAGAAGCGGGATGGTAGGCTGATGGATGCTGCTGCTGCTGCTGCTGCTGTTGTTCCATGGTGGTAGTTGTAGTGGCCGCAGCATAAAACGATGGTTGTTGCAGTTGTTGTTGTTGCTGCTGTTGAGGTGGTTGATGATGCATCATGGTGGCTGTAGTAGGTGCGACCATTGTCATCATGGACATGGGATGATGTGCATACTGTTGTTGTGGCATGGGCATCATCATGGGCATTGTAGTAGTAGTAAACGGTGGCATGACTTGTTGTTGTTGTTGTTGCTGTTGTTGAATTGGTTGTTGTTGTGGGGGTTGACCGTTCACAGCAGCAGCAGCAGTAGCAGCAACCATGGATGCTTGTCCAGCAACCGTCGTGTCAGTGGCAGAGGCGGTGGAGGTGGCTTCCGTCCCGGCCGTCGATTGCTGCTGCTGCTGTTGTTGTTGATTTTCTTGAGCCGCCGGAGCGGTTGGAGGACAAGTCGCTTGTGTAGGGTGATGATGATGATGATGATGAGGAGGATGAGAAGGATGATGTGGCTGTAAAAATGGTTGCATTTGTTGGGCCATCATGAACGGATTGATAGCGGGAGCCGCCATGGCCGCTCCACCAGGACCGTGATGAGCTGGTACCATCATGGGAATCATCATCATGACCTGAAGAAAAAGAACACAAACAAGCGATAGACCAACAACACAAAACAAACAAAACAAACAAACATAAAAATGGCAGTATTAGCAAAAGAAAAGAAAAAAAAACGAAACCTTTAAAAAAAAAAAAAAACCGATACAAAGTAATGTCATATAAACGAAGTAAACGGTACCTGTTGTTTGGAGGGATCGGTTCCCATGGCGATCGCTCCCTGTTGTTGTTGTTGTTGCTGCTGTTCGGTTGCTTGTTTCAATTTTTGTGCCATGTCTTCTCCGGCCTTTTTGGATGCCTCCAATTGCACATGCAACTGTTGGATCTCCACTTGTTGCTTGGCATGGGAGAGATGCAACCGTTCCAAATGCATGATAGTTCGTGCAATGAGATCGACACGATTTTGACACCCCGTAAACGGTGGTGGTTTGATAATCGGATGATGATGATGATGTTGTGACGACGAGGATGCATCTTGTTGTTGTTGTTGTTGTTGTTGTTGTTGCTGCTGTTGCGAGACCATATCGTTTTCGATACGAATCAACAGATCTTGTAGGTCTTGAAACTGTTTGTTCACATCGTTCCGTCGTTGCTTTTCACGATTGCGTTTCCGTTCCGATCGTGCTTGAGCACGTGAGTCGTCTGGAACGGTACCACCAGTACCAGTACCAGTACCAGTACCACCTCCTGTTGTTGTTGTGGTATCACTGTGATTGCCATTCCAAGTCTCTTCGACTGGTTGAGAGTTGGTAGCTTTTGGAGCAATCACAGACAGAATCGGTCGGGAAGAGGAGGAGGAGTTGTTGTTGTTGTTGTTTTGCGAGTACTCCATGATTTGGGAGTGTTGGTGGTGGTGTTTCTCGTCGTCCAAACCAAGCGGAAGGGGAAAGTGCAAATCATGATGATGACTGTTTTCTGCCGCTACTGCTGCTGCTGCTGCCGCCGTTGCTACAGCACCATGATTCGGATGGCCTCCAACTTGTACTTCAACTACTACCTCGTCGTCGTCGTCGTCATCATCGTCGTCGTCACCTTCTCCTCCATGATGATGATGATCGTAATCTCCACGAAACGCACCCAAAAGCTCATGAATATCATCGGGTGAAAAGTCGGTATGATGAGAATGATGATGACCAGTATTATTAGTGGTAGTATTCTGATTCATTAGAATCATTCCAAAGTGAGAAGGACTGGGAAAGATGCTGTTGTTGTTGTTGTTGTTGTTGGTCGTATTGGCGGTGGCAATAGCAGTGACATCATGGTGACTGTTGTCATTATTATTAGTATTATCAACCATACTATTATTGTTGTTGTTCGACGAGTTCATTCTTCATAAACTACTAGTACGTAATACTAATAATAATCACACTCTCAATCAACAACTCTGGTCTGGTCTGGTCTGGTCTGGTCAACTAACTAACTAGCTGTAAGTACTCGATACTTTTCTTCCACGATGGATCCCTTCTGCTTTCTCCACAGATGAACAGTCAACAGAACCTCTCACAGTTTCCACTGACAGAAACCTGGAGGAGAAAAATAAAAATAAAATGCACCAAGACACACAACTTCAACGTGGTTACACTACGTAGTAGTACGGTACGGTACCTAATTTATACACACACTGTAAAATAACAGCAGTATAAAAACGATAGTTCTGGCTGCTCCATTCCTGGATGTCCCTCCGTCCTTCCGTACGACATCACATCCTCCACATGTCATTCATCCATTTTTTTTTCTCCCGTCATCGCGTCATCAAACTGTATCATACTCCGTACGGTACTAAGGTACGCACTACACTAACTACCGCACCATATTATGTACAGTACATACCTATGATACTGTCCGAGTATTTACTCTGTGTTACAGTATTATTATAAAATATTATTATATTATTGCTGTTATTGATTCCCATTCGATTTCGCCGTAAAACTCTGGTACTTGTTTAAGCGAAAATACAAAACAAAAAAAAGAATCACAATTCATGGAGCCCCTCTACCTCTAGTAGTACCGTAAAACACTTTCAGTTTCACAACTACTGGACAAATACCACACAGTGTAGTAAAAGCTGAGAGCTATTCACATGTAGTTTACGGTTCTATCATCGTTTCTTCAACAAGTCGTCCTTTCTCGTATTCGTCTATCATTGCGTCCGATAAGAATGTCGGATGCAAATTTCGCGCAAATTTCTTCCTTTTCATGGCTGAGCGGAGACAAAACAGTCTTTGTCCTGCCCGATCAAATGCAGTAGTACGGAACTCCAAAGTCTTTGCACATGTATCGGGTTCTGGCGGCTACTTTCTCCCCTCAAACTGCAGCAGGATGTGCATCGTTGTTGCTTGTCCTCGCTCCGCACCACATGATATTTTTGTCATCGCATGGCTGTGGCTGCGACAGGCAGATTGCTCAGCACCACTTCATGTGCTGGTGTCCTCCCTTTCTCATCTGAGGTCCGACTACTAGCGTCTCAATTGTTTTGTTCTCGAGATGGACAATATTGTCATGATTTCATTTTCTCTTTCATTTTTTATTTTTTCAATTCTACTACACTCCAATAACTAGTACCCGGTATTTTCATTCTTCTTTTTTCCACCATTCTCTCGTCGGTAGAGCTATGAAAGACACCACTGTGGTGTGTGTGTCTATTTTTCGTTGTTGAACATCCACCAGGAAACGACGACGCTGCTTTAAAACTCCAAGAATGTGCTGCTGTCGCGTGAAGACGAAATCAGAGAGAGAAAGAGAGAGAGAGAGAATACATTTATTTAGACCATCTACTACTATGTAAAGCTACATGGTACTGCAATTGTTCCTTACGAAAAAACTATAAAATCTTGTAGTACCACCATAAAACTCGCCTACCAGCAATTGACAGTAAAAAGTAGCTCTTACTCTCTCTCTCTAGCTACCAGGTAGTTAGTATCCTAGTACGGTAGTACGGTAGCTAGAGTAGAGAGCTACAGTAGCTAGTAGAGTCATTGTTACGAATTACTCCGGTAATTCGTTCGTTAATTAGGGTCTGCATTCTAAACGAGTACATCAAAGAACAAACATCTCGTTCGCCGACGACCACAAAGGATAAAGGAATATTTTAGTAGTATTAGTTGTTCGTTTTTCGAAAATTATCATCAAATAAACTTTAATTAGGGGTATAATTGTTCAACGGAGTATCTCTTTTTCCTTGAAGATCGAATCGGAATTGCTGTTTAAGCTTTTCGAAGCCAATAGTCCCAATCATTGCGCTACACTATGTACGAAAGGGGCATCGTGGATAACGATGGAGAATAATTAACAAAAATGGTCATTCAGGAAAACACTTAACGTTCAAATGAATTTGTTAATCATTCGAGATCACGAAACTCCCAAAAAGGTCATCCAAAAAATGGGCAACTATCAGCAGAAACGTTCCTAATTAACATCATCCTTGACATAACTTATGGACAACACTTGTTGAAATCCTCTCCGACTTCTTTCGTAGGAGAAAACGGCTCTCTCCCACCAGACATTTGGGCCCAATGTCCACTCATCTGTTCGCGATACATTTATCGGTGAAAATATCCTTTGTGGCTTACTATTCAACTATTATTCGTCATTAATTCGACTGATAAAAATGATTCTATTTTCCGTTACTTTAGGGAATTTACAGTTATTCTCTCTCGATGACGTCTCCTTTTTCCCTTCTTGTTTTTTCTTTCTCTTTTTTTTTTTCATTTTCCCGTTCCTGTCAACGTAAAATCAACGACTGTAAATATATATATATATATATATTTATTGTGTTTTATGATACCTCTCCCTCTTCTCTAACCCGCTTGTCTCTTCGGTTTCCTGCCTTCACAAGAAGACAGAGACAATCGTTTTGTCCAACTAACTCTTCACACAAATAGAAGGACATATTTTACAGTTTCATTTCATAATATTATATGCTACTGTCCTCCATGGCGTCTCTCTACTCTCAAACACAGCCGACGGAGCACTTGCAACTCTCCTGGATGAACCTTCTTCCTGAGGATGACACTACAATGAATCTATCCAGTCAACACACCCGTGACAGCTGTAATGACCCACCCATTAAACTGCTTTCCGAAACAACGTCAACTGGCATTCCCGCCTTCCCTTGGAAGCTGCATGACGTATTGGAAGATGCTGAACGCAAGGGATTTACCAGTATTGTCAGTTGGACTATGGGCGGACGGGCCTTCAAGGTACACAACCAAAAGGAGTTTGAAGCCCAAATCTTGTCCCGATACTTCAATCAGACGCAATACAAGAGCTTCCAAAGACAGTAAGTCTATCGTAGGTGTTGTTGTTGTGACCAAAACACGGGGGGGGGGGGGGGGTCGTGTGTTGTGCATACATGGATTGTGCAACTTCTTGTTGGACGGCTTTGGCTTCGTGATAGTGATGCAACAACGCAACAACAATCAATGGATTGATTGATTCCACATATCTCACACCTTGTTCCATCCCATCAATTACTAGGCTCAACATTTACAACTTTGTTCGACTGACCATTGGGGAGGCCAAGGGATCGTACACCCATGATCTACTAGTTCGTGGAAAACCCGACATTTGCCGCTTCATGGTGCGAACCAAGATTAAGCGTAAGGGGTCCAAGTCTATGAGCAACTCGAGCGAACGTCTCAACGAGCTCATCAAGCAACAGAATCACCAACGTATGCTAGCGAACGCTCCCAAGCAGACACGTAGTCTCGATCGTATCGACAGTCTCATGATGGCACGTACCGGCATGATGGTGGCGCAGCCCGAAAATGGATGTCACAATCAAATCTTTGGACTGCAGCAACAACAACGCAATCACCAACAGCAGCAGCCATCACAACTCCAGCCGCAGCTGGCACAGCTTCAGCAAATGGCACAGCAGTCGTCGTCCTTTTTGAACATGGATCAGGACGCCTTTTCGTCTTCCAATCAATCGGCCGCGGCACTCCAGCGCACTTTTATTCCCAATCAAGTCATTGTGCCTGAACATTTGCACAGCAATCATAGCAGTTACAGTAGTACCAGCAGCATGATGATTAACTCCAAAAATGACAACGGCGACCACAACTTTTCAACCGGTTCCGTTCCCAAGTTTAACATGGATATGCAGCCAACCGAAACGGCCTTTCGCAGACTCTCCTTGAAGATGTTCCAAGATTTGTCCCGGGAACTTTCCTCCAGTAGTAATCATCCGAATGATACTGTCATTACTCCGTCCTCGCACGATGACTTGATGATGACTAACAATGATCCTAATGATATGAACGAAGACGATCTGGATCACTTGTTCGATGATGACATTGAATCGATCGGGGAACCCGTCGCGTTGGAAGAGGCCAGTCCGTACATCAGACAACAGACCATCCCACCGGCCATGGCCGACCAGTTGTTGCACAACATTATTCTTCTTCAGCAACAACAGCAGCAACGGTAGTGTACTGAGATTTGTTTTTTGTTACAATGAGCATCTAATGCAACTGGGATAGAAACGAAAGTTATGAAGAAAACTACTAATAATACATATAATCTAAAACGGTATGCCAAAATCACCTTCCTTAAATTACTTCATGGCCATCTCTCGTGTATGCCGTGAACTAACGGTAAGTAGTTGACACGATCTTCGTCATTTTCATCGTTGTTGCTAGCTCGGTAGAGTAGAGAGTCTTGTTGCCGCCAACCTCACACTCTATCAAAAGATCAGAACGAGTCAATCCGAAGCAGTCATTGCTGATCATCAAGCTGCGAAGGGAATTCAGAAATTCGGGCCCAAGACATTTTCAGGGTCATTTCGATAGGAAAAAGAACTGGAAATTTCTGGGAGAACAGAAGCAGAAATTTCGCATCTATCTAATACATGCGATTATTATTAGGCTGTACTAATCGTAATATGGCATGTCATAACAAAGCTGGTAACATAAATAATGCATAATAAATACTTCCTCCGTTCCGAAATGAAATATATGTTCTTTTCTTGCGCGTTCCAAATTAACTGTAAAATATACATTATTTGTGTAACATTTGTAATGGTATCTACGTAATTATGTCTACCGGCATTTTAATTTGGAACAAGGCCAAACCGACTTTGCGTGGTCAAGTTTTCGGTTTCGGGAGTTTTAGCGACACAAAAGTGCCTGTAAAATCGCATTTCGTTCATTATGAGTGAGGGCCTCTGTCAGAAGTTGTATGTCTGAGATGAAGACAGTAAGGGCACATGATTATCTTACTAACAGTAAAATGAGAAGGTAGAATGAGAAGAGATAGATATATGAGAAGAGAGAGAAACGAGAAGGAAGTGAAATGTTCTCAACAATATTTGAAAGTCGAGATGAAAACATTCACAGTCAATGATGTGAAGATAGATGTATTATACTGACAGTGATCATAATTTTAGGAAGTGTAAAAGAAAGAAAGTACGATAATACTCGGAGTAAAATCTGTTTTATGGCTATGTAAACTACTAGCTAGTAGCTACGTATTTTACATTGATGTGAAGTAGGAGCAGCAGAGATTAAGAAATATTGACTTCTAACATAATCATATGTTACGTTGCGGCTTCACAATTATGTCAAATTCGATCTTTCTTTTACACTTACTAAAATTATTATCATTACAAATATAATATATTAATAATATTAATATTCATAACTTCACATAATTGGTCTTGACTTTCAAAGATTGTTGAGAACATTTCTCTTCCTTCTCGTTTCTCTCTCTTCTCATGTCTCTTCCTTCTCATTCAGTAAGATAATACAATTGCCCTTACTGTCTTCATCTCAGACATAGACCTTCTGACATCCTCCCTCTATGTTGAAATTCGATTCAATCTCCAACCATAATATATACTGACTTCAGTCTCCAGAAAGTATCATTCGACGTATTCTTGGTAAAAATGTCGCTCTGATTGTCTTTACTTCGAACAAATTCAATATCGATTATCTTATCGTCTCCTTGTGTCAGTTCTCTGACAAAATGAAATCTCGTGTCACTGTCAATGTGTTTTGTCCTCGAACCACTTGACGCATTATTGGCAAGATGTATTGCTCCAATGCTGTCAACAAACACCTTCATTCGTCCTCCTGGCTCAATATCCAAGAAATCCATTACCATCACTATAAATTTCAACTCCATCGACACTTCACTGATCGCATAATATTCTGCTTCACTGCTGCTCAAGGTTACACCTCCTTGTTGTTTAGACTTCCATGAGATAGGGACACCGAATAGAGAGATCAGAAATCCGGTTATCGATCTTCTGTTTCCCATGTCTCCTGCAAAATCGCTGTCGCAGTAAGCAATTACTCCTCGATTCTTATCGGGCTTGATTAACACACCTCTGTCCTTTGTATCAATCACGAACTTGATAACACGATGCATTATCGAAACATGTTCATCTGTAGCACCATCCATTACCTTTGATAGTTCTCTCACAGAATTACTCAAATCTGGCCTTGAATGTTTCACCAGATACAATAACATCCCGACTGCACTCCTGTAATCCTTTGATCTTCTGGGGATAACAGTGGATCATCTTCAGTTGGTCTGATAACATTTATTCCAGATGCCATCGGTACTTTCATATTTTTCAAGTATGAAACTGCATCACCAAACTCCTTTTCAATTTTCTTTACCATGTCTGGTTGGATCAGTTTCTTACTTCCATCATGTTGTTCAATCACAGTACAACCAATATACTCTTCCAATGGTCCAAGTCTTCTGGTTTCAAAAGCAGATTCTATGTCTTCCATAGCTGCATCAATGGCCTTTCTGTCTCCAGTCAAGAGACAATCATCCACATACACACAGAGCACAACTGTACCGTTTTGGTTGATCCTTTTTAAGAGGCATGGCTCTGCATGCGTCCTCTCAAAACCTTTCTCTTGTATGAAGTTCATGAATTTCTTTCAGTACTGTCTTGCAGCTTACTTGGTCCCAGGGAGACTGCCGTTTCTTATTCTTTCGATGACTGTTTCCAAGGAGGGCCGTGGTGGAATCAAATCTTAGGAGGCGCAGTCCCATTCTATCTCATTCTTGTTGATGTTTCGAGCGCTCGGACCATAAGAATCCTTTACCATTGGGGTGTTTTCATCAACAATCTTTGTACTATTTATTTATGATCTTGGGGAGATCCCAAGCGAATACAATACTTTAACTTACAATGAAAATACATCAAGAATAGACTGCCAAATGTATAATAAAAATCGAGGTTGTAGACTGAGGTCTCTCATGCTGACACTTGTTCGTCGTCATCATCGTCGTCTTGAGGTCGCGTGGTACGTTTCATGTCGCCGTCGCTGCCATTCTCTTTGTCATTTTGGTCTTGTCCATTGTCTTTGGTTTTCACAAAGATTGCCATGAGTGTCAATACCAAGCACAAGGCCGCTTGAATACCCAAAATAGCATTCATGCCGTTGAAAATCGTCGACGTGTTCTCTTTTGGAACGCCAGTGAAAAAGTTCTTGACGAGTTTGACTCCCAAAAAGATATTAACCCAGGCTAGAACGATGATGATGCGTCCAAATCCCTTATGACAGTACTCCCACACAGCTCGCAAGGCCGTGGCCGATTCTCCATTTTCGGGCTTGTGAGGACGGATGAATCCCATCACGGCTTGAGCCAGACCACCAGCAAAAACGACCGTACCCATAATTTGGTGTACGTCCTTGAAATGGTCCACAATATTGGTAAAGGCCACCACAAATCCAGCAATAGTAAAGGCAATGCCCAAAATCTGTATCCCGACATGGAATTGAAACCAAACTCCATTTTTGGCAAATCCTGCACCTCGAAAGCTGATGGCCATGATGGCACCGACGGGAAGTATCAATCCCCACGATAACATCATACATGCGATATGAACGACCAACCAGGATGGTAGTT
This sequence comes from Nitzschia inconspicua, assembly GCA_019154785.2. Classification (NCBI taxonomy): domain Eukaryota; phylum Bacillariophyta; class Bacillariophyceae; order Bacillariales; family Bacillariaceae; genus Nitzschia; species Nitzschia inconspicua. The sequence continues at coordinate 3,407,447 of JAGRRH010000020.1, forward strand.
CGAGTTGTTCCGTAGCTGCTGCTGTTGTTGTTTGAGAGGATCCGTCGACCGCTTCTGCTTGTTCGGCATCGTCTTCCTCTGCAGACTCGACCAATCCAGGATGACTGATATTGGTCGTCCGTGTGGGGACGTCTCCCGGTGTCCACACACAATCGGGATCTCCCAATTCTTCACCATTGGTTAAACCATCTCCGTCACTGTCCATTTGACACAATTCCACCGTCCATTTCTTGTCGGCCGCTCGAAAATCGACACCGAACGGATTAAAGATGGGCGATCCTTGCGGCGCTGCATGGCCGACAGCTGGCCAGGGTTCTCCATTATGAAACACACTGTCGCCTGTAAATATTTGAAAAGAAGGGGAGGGAAAGAATGGGAAGAAAGTAGGAAGGGACGGCAGTTGCTGTAAGCGGACGATCCTGATTTCTTTCTTTGACGAATCAACAACGCTGTAGGTACTAAAGACGTACCGTTGGGAATTAAAAATTGATAGACAGGATTGGACAAAACAAGTGGTAATGTTTCCAATAAAAGAAAGCCGACAGTGGCAAAAGTTGTTGCTGTCCGTGTCATCATCATGGTGTTTTTATTTCATCAAAAAAGAAAGAAGGTCAAAAATGTGGGATTCATTGATGATGATGGGAACAAAGAAGAATTTTACGACGTTCTATTTCATACGTACACACCCTGCCAATAGAAAAGATGATCCTTTTTGTTCGAATGTACGCGGAGTGCGCAGACTACGTATAGGTCCGGTAGCTATGATAGTAATCGGAATAGTAAACTGTTAAGACACCGAAGAATGATGAATGAATTGTATCGAAGGCTGTTCAGATCATCCATCGGTACGGTAGAAATGCAACGGTACCTCGGAGTAAAACTCCACATCAAGCCTCGGCGAGATAAGAGCTTCTACAATACACTTTGTCGGCCAAGTAATACTCTAAATAAAAGGTATGATACGAAAGTACGGTTCGCTGCATGTAGTTCGACGTTGTACTCACTGATGATGACATCATCACCATCCAAGGTATGATACCAAAAAGAAGGGAGACGCGAGGAATCTGGCAGCACCACATCCAGCCTACAGGCGAGATCAAAGCTATCACAATTAGTGATATTCCCCTAAACTTGAATAAAGTAGATCAACGGTACTAGTTAAGACGGGGGTGCTCCTGATACCATCTCACCGCTATAGATGCAGTTCAACTTGGGATGCATCCATCTACAAATGTGAGCTAGTCCTGAAAGGAGGAGAAGCAATCAATAGCTGGGGAACAATTCGTCTATTTTTTCTTCTTTCCTGACACAAACGAGAAAAAAATACTGAAGGTAGAGAATGTTTTTGTGGTAGGTAGCATTCATTGCATGTGTGCAATATGTTAAGGAGAACTTCACCCCTTTAGCTTACTCCATCACGGCCTCGTCAAGGTTCGGGACGTGTATATTGTCAACCGCGCTGGCAGCTTCTTCACTGGCACTGGCTAACAAGTCTTCGACCCAATAACTGGCTTCGCCCACTGCGTTTCGGATCTCATAGACAGCATTCGTGAGTTTATCTTGGATATACTCAGCAGTGGAAGATGAGACATTACTGATTTGCGAGGTTACTACACTTTCCGTGTCAGAAATGATTTCTTTGATTTTTCCTCTGTGAACCTGAACCTTGTCTCTTGTGTTCGGACTCCTGTCTTGATAGTCGTCCTTCCAATTTTGGTCCCAGTGGCAAAGGTTTGGATTGATATCGTTTCCTGATTCTTGGGACCAATCTTTCCAATCGTGGACCGACCTGGAAGCAAACTCGGAAACATTACCGACCGAATGCTCTAGGTTGGTGGAACCCGTATCGCGTGCATGCTGGGGTAGTGTCTGAGTGGCCTCGGTCCATTCACTGCTGCTTTCGCTTTTTGTTTGATTGTTGGCGTGCTTCCAGACGTATTCTGTCGCGTGTTGAATACTTTCCTTGGCGGTAGCCGCTTGGTGAGAGGCCATGTTGCCGATTTGTCCCAACCCTTCCTGTAGCGTATTCTTGGCACCGGGAACGGCTTCATTGAGTGTTCCTTGAATTACTTCTGTCGCCTGCTCTGCATAGTCCCGCGGTCGTTGTTGGGCAACCTTTTCATCTGTATTTCCAAACCAAGCGGCGTCGGAATTTGATCTACTAGCTGCGGCAGCAGCAACGGCAATAGTCAATGCTTGTTTTTTGTAATTCGTCATGATGGATCGTGATTGTATGGTATCAATGCTTTATGAGTTTTGGAGGTAGTCACATTCGCTTTCAGCACGAGATGAGCGTTGAATGCAGCTGGGGACGCTGCTTGCCTTCTCGAGGCCAGACATGGAAGAAGGGAACATTGGATTCTTAGTTCTCGTCACAAATGTTATTATTGACAACTTCACATACTCCGAGAAATTGCTTGGCTGCTTGGAGGATATCGACGCTTTGAATATGTCAACTGAAGAAGGTAGCTTAAATCGGTTATTCGCACGTTTTAAGATTCCGGCGAATGTTCCAATGATCCTGTGCAGTCATGATGGTCCTGTTCGGATGAAGCGTTGATTGATCTCTATTGTCCACAAGAACAAAGGACATGAAATATCGAGAACACGTCGATCAGAAATCAGAACAACGAAAACGGCGAAGTGCACGAACAGGTTGTCACTCCAAATTGTGCACAACTGATACTCTGCCTTCGCGCGCCAGCCGTTCTTTTGATTCATCTCTCACTGTTTCGTGACATCACAACAAGATTAGACTGTCCTTCGATTTTTTCATGCATAAGATTGAAGTAGCGTCCCTCGTCATGCAGGTGTTGTTGGTGTACATAGTAGTTGTACACTCTTTCATGGTCTGTCGCAAGAATCTTGCTGAGAACCGCCTATTTCCAATCAACCAACATAGGACCAACTTAGCTAACTGCAGTTTTGCTGCTATCTTTAGTTTTTAAAAGTTCAAAATTAGCATCATAGCTGCAACCTGTACTAGTTTCATAGTCGCTGCGGCGTCATTGATTCGACCATCATGAGTCCATCGCATTCAAAGGACACGAGCCTGGTTCGTGTGGTTGCAGCAACCGTCATCATTCTTGTTGTCGATTGTTCCAGTCTCATTTCCTCTTCCTTTTGAGCGCCGTCCAGTTCCAATCGTTCGGCCAAGGCGCGTTCTTGTTGTAAGAGTTCTTCCATCATACTTGGTTTGCCGACTGGACTACCCGACCACAACTGGGGCAACCTGGAATAAGCATCGGCAGCTCGATCAAAGGTTGGTACATTGGAGGCCACAAGCAGCTCTTCGTCTGTTTTGGAAGATGGTACATTATCAGTCGCAGTATGTTCCGTGTCGTAAAGAGACGCATAATCGGTTTCCATCATGGATGTTGATGCAGCATAGGCCAAACGAGAAGACGGAATTGCTTTGAATGATTGCAAGGAACTGTGAGTAAAGGCATGAGTCAAAATTGCCGATGAAAGGAGAGCCAATGCGGCAACAAAAGCAAGCTTGAACGCCGTCATGCTGGATCAATCGTACACGATTTCTTTTGTCGTAACTCGTCGTTTGTTTTTGTTTTTGTTTTTTTGTGGATTTGTGGTCGGATGAGTTTCGTTTCTTTTTTGTGAATTTGGCCCGACCCGTTGCAATTCACATTTTTGAACCAACTTGTTTTTCGCAGAAGTTTTTTTTTTTTACTTCTTCAGTACTATATGATGGGAAAGCTGATGAAAAGGATTCTGTTTCTCAGACATGCGGTATTCATTCCCTCTGATGACGGCAGCTTCCTTTCCGCAATCCTTAGATTGCAAGAAATGAAAAGATTTTATTTTAACTTTGTACAATTTTCTTCTGATAAGCATGCTCCGGGGTTTCTTTGCTCAGTGCCGGTCGTCTTGCAGCTGCCCGTTGACGTCACCATCCCTCACTACCGCAGATCCGAAAAAAATCAAAGATACAACATCATCATCATAGCGTCCCAACGGGTAACCACTACCAGTAGTAGTTTTTATTCGCTAACACTGTAAATTGATCCGAATGTCGTCCTGTATTTGTCATCATTCAAGAGGTCAAGACCATGTCACATCGGCAACGCTCAAAGATAATACTGCAGTGTGTGTTGATGTAGCTTCAACGTTTCTACTCTATACTTTTGTCGATACAACGAGGATTTGGTCGTTTTTTTTTCGACAGTGCCAAAGATTATGACGGCCGCCAAGGCAGTTTAGAGACAACAGAACCGGTCGTGAGAGGATGACCGGTAAAAACCTACAAAAAATAATCTTCGCGAACAGTTGACCGCGGTATCGACAGAATACAACGTAACAACGGCAAATGTTGTGTGGAAATTCGTTTCAATGCTTCAGAAATAGTCTTCACATTCAATCAAACAGAATGGCAGCAAGCACCAGTCATGTTGTTGGCTCTATTAGGCCTTTTCCAAACAGAACGAAAAACAATATCACGCTTTCGAGCACCAAGAGGTTGATGTGGTGCAAGACAATTCCTTTCATCAATTTTCATCCGACTTTCACCGGGGAGTTATATCATCCCAAAACCCAACCGGATTTGCGACGGTGTGAAGAAATTGCCAAAGAACCAAAAGAATGAAACGCCACACGAACAAGCTCTACTCTCTGTGGAAAACGGAGTTGTTTCATGGTGACGCTTATTTTCCAGGCCCAAAACGGTGGGCTGCTGCTGTTCTCGAAGCATTGGCGACATTTTGTTTTGCCATTCCTCATCCGACGTCATTGGATGATAGATGTTTTTTTCCCACAACAACAATGGAAAATGTGACGGCGAGAGTGCTTCCCGGATCGAGTCGATTGAGCAATCGAATGGAAGTCTTCGTCTTCTATTTCGATTTATGGCGATCCACAAGGGTTGAACAACTCAAGAGTCGTGTGTCCTCTTATAACAGCTTGATTAGATGATATCTAAAATCTCTCGATTTTGGAACATGCACGAGACGACGTTTCATCCAGGCTCCGCCGAAGATACCATGGTCCGTTACTCCAAGATGAGGATCTTCGATAGTACGGAGTGCAACAATTTAAGTACGGCGTATGTGTAGAAGAGTTAACCGGTTTCTTAGGACAACGTACATGTCACTTAAAAACCGTAGAATATTGAAGGTAATGATTTTTCAGCAATCAGTGTTTCGAACTGTTTGACAAGTTTTGTCCATCTAGATAGGATGCAAGATACTACCTTGTCAGTAGGAGGTGACTGCCCACTAGCAATCATCTACTTGAGACAAATAATCAGTGATTCCGAACTTCTGCTGTGGCATCTTCGCCTTCTGCTACATCACACAATTGAATAAGCTCAATTCGTGAGAACCAACTTCGTTTGTCGGATTGGAAGTCTCGTCTCCTGAGTCGACAAAGGGAAAGTCAGCACTACAATTATGCAGTTCTTGTGTCATTCCGACTGCATTTCCGTGATGATGCTCCATGACAGCTACTGCCTTTTTTCCACATATTCGATTCGGAATTGAAGATGGAAAGCTTATTCCTCATCATTTTTTCTGAATCGAGAATCAATTCATCGCTGGTCATACTCTTTTTGAATTTATCCTGGGATTCGGAACCAACTGAATACCGCCCCTCATCCATTGACTTCATAGACGCTGGAGCTGTGGGAGGGTTGTGGGGATTTCCAACGTGCAATTACCAATTGAGCGCATCTTCATTCGATCAATTCTGACGGGTCTAACCTTTAGTAAACAGTCCACCAGAATCGAATATCCATCGAAGGGTGTGTGAATGATTCAAGATTTGTCCCAATCTTTTTCAAGGCGACATGGCAAATATGCCGACAAGGAATGCCGTTCCTTTCGTTCTCGCAGCGGCTACATTTCATCTTAATATTTTTATCTATGGACACAGTCCTTCACAAGTTGTTTCAAAAAGTGGTATCAGGCGCCATTGCATTCTACGGTGGCCCGAGTACAGAACCCACCATTTGTGGACAAAGAAACGGTACAAAATGTTAATTCTCCGACGCAACCATTGCTGATATAGCCGTCCGCCGACAGCCACCGAAACATCGAGGCCCATTCATTTAGCGTCCATGCCCGAATCACAACTTGGACCCTGGCTTCTGCGTCCTTCATTCCAAAATGTCATCAGAGGTCGATTTTCCTGGTTGGTCTTGTCGGTAGGATCTGAGAATAGAAGCTCAGGAAGTGACTGTAGACACCGCCTACTGACACGTTTAGCCCATACAAATGCAAATGCGAACATACTGCTCGTCCACGGCTGGCACTGCCTTTCGTCTCTCCGATGCAAACCGTACTCAGTCGATACAAACCGTACTAAGTCTTAAATTGAATAAATCACCAGCAAAGACTTCCTCCTCTGGAAGGACCTCACATTGAACGTGGCCATGATGATTGCCGATGTAATCCATTCGTTCAGTCCAGATGAGTTGGTCCCGAATCAGCAAACATCACAAGTAGGTTGCACCATTCTTGTTGAGATAGGCAAAAACATGATCGGTGTCACTGTCCAGATGCTTTTATACTTCCAATTCATCTGCAAGTTTGTGAATTTGTTGCATCTGTACTACTTGACGACGCGTAAGGCAAAGTCCAAACTCCTCTTCAACCATCGTCGATGTTTTTCTCGGTCCAATCAATATTGTGGCAGGCAGATATCTTCTCGACGTCACTAGGAGCAACAATACGTTTGCATGTGGCCATGTCAATGACATTTCTTGGACGGTGTCCTTCATGCTGAGATTCTCCGATTCCGCAGACAAGAGAGATCGAAACAGAATCAGAATCAAACGCCGGCTTCACCCTACAAGTGTCTTCCAAGATTGTTGCTTTTGGGAGGGACTGGCCATTGGGACCACGGGAAATTCTTTCTGTCACAGACCAATGTCGATTGCCGCAACTCTCCCACCACTGCTTTTGTCGCTTTTGTTTTGTCGATGGATCTGAAAATGGCTACAACAGAGATACTTTCTTCCAGCTTTGTTTTGGTTGTGGGAGACCAGTTGACAAGAGCCATGATGATGGGAAGAACACATCAAAAGTACATCAAAACGCCTCTTGATAGAATCTTTTATTCTTGGCAAAACCAGCAGGAACAACAGGAAACATTTGAAGATCAAAGCGTAGGATAGAACATAGAGCAATAGAGGTGCCAACAATGGCAATATCGGTAGCAGTGGCAATGAGGCAATGAGCAGAATGGATTTGCGTATTTGAATGTCAAATCGCAAGTCGGCAGGGCAAGCCAGCCGGGTCGAGGAATATGACGTCATAGTTGTCAAAGTTTGTGCGACTCGAATTTCCGAGTCATGAATGTCTGGCCGCCCTTTTTGATGCCGACCTATCCTCCATTCACTTGTTGTTATTGCCATAATATGATTGGCAATGTCACGAATGCAGCAGCCAGTCGCATCGACATCACAACAACCACAACAACAACATTATGTGTTGGATGCATTAGAAGATTTGGGTGTGCATGTCTTGCAGCCCGTAGAGACACGAGATGTGAAATTGGCCGAATGTTTCGGTCGATTTGCCTCGTTCTGTTTGGATCCGGAGATCTTTTCGTCCATCACACTGCCACTGTTACAACAGCACATGGACGATGGACTAGTTGGTGAACTACAAGGTGGCAACGAGAACTGTTCCATATATCGAGTATCGATCGTTGATGCAAACAAAAAAGAAACCGGTCCAGTTCCCAAATTGTTTGATGCATTCCTTCAAACACATCCTCAATATGAATCAATGTTGACCATATCTCGACTACAAGAGTACATATTGCAAATGTGCAACGATCCTAGACGGCAACAACAACATTGTCAGTACAGTCAATTGGGCAACCTAATGTTCATCTTGTCCAATGGACCCGTTTCTGGACAAGTTCGACACATTGATCACATGGATCCAAACGTCCAAGTCTGCTTGTATATGTCCGAACAGTGTCCGGCTACGATCGTATATGAATTGCAAGAGCCCAATAACAGTGCTTCTATTACAAACTGCCAAGAACTGTTGGAATTTTGGGGTGAGGAACATGGACCCGTTCCCAAAATTGTAACAGACGCCATGGTCCAAATACAAAATGTTGCATTGGGACAGCACCCCACTTTCTCTTATTTTGCCTCTTGGAAGTCGGTCAACCATCAGTTACAAAATTTCGGAAAGCTGTATCAACATGTCGCTCAACCATTGGCTCTGTTACATTGTGCACCGGGAACGACGTTGTTGGCTCAAGGCAATCAAGTCCATGCTGGACCGCCCTGTCAAGTACCACGCATGTTTGCTTTTTGTATCGGTATCCCGGACGATGACGACGCTCAAGAAAATACCACTAACAATTGTAATGATGACGTGCCATCAATAAACATCGGAGATACTAAGGAGGATCAAAATGGCGAGCTACAATATAATCCCGTACTGTTACATGTCGATTTGTGTTCCGTCCTCTTTGCCGTCTTGCAACCAGACGATTCCACAGTTCATCCCAATTTCGACGATGACGATAACATTATGCTCCATTCCAAGCGATATTTACTGCGCATGCTACCATCCATGATTCTGGAATATCCTCACGAAACGTATGCACGATTGATCGACGATCGTCGGGAGGAGCTGCGACAATGGTTGGGAGAACTCGTAGAGGCCGTAACAGCAGCCAAGGCGAAGATGGGTCATGGAAAAAAGGAAAATCGTTTGCATGACATGGATGGAACGGGTTTCGACTTTAATCGGGTATTATTCAATGACGCCCGAGTGTGTCGTCTGATCGACCAAGCTGCAACATCGATTTTTGACATTCCCACCAGCGAGGAACACAACGGCCGCCAGCGTAAAACAAGGCAGAAGACAAAACATACCCGAGTCTTCAAAAATCGGCCGAACCAGCACCATTGTGTTGACAGTTGAAAAATGAATTGTGATCGAGAGATATTTTTTATTTTATACAAAACATGCCTCCTTCGGAAGCATCCGCAAAGTGTGTTTGTGTACATGTTGTTTGAAAGGGTGTGTGAGTGAATACCCCCATTGGAATTTCATGCTAGTATACAATTTTACATGATCCGACAACCAGCACCACATCCTTCCGAACGTCCTCCGGGCTGGACTTGCATCAAGGATGTTTCCTTTATGTTTGTGGCTGTCGGAAGGATAATTTCGGGCGGATCTTCGACGTTGGCGGCAGCAATGTCGGCGGCCGATGGATGATGATGAGGAGGAGGATCATCACTTGATGCTACCTTTGCAACTTGGGCGGCATCTGTCTCGGGCAAAGGCGGTGCCTGAAAGGGCACCTCTGGAGTTGAATCTGTTATGGCCGCTGTTGCCACCGTACTGGGCGTTGCCGGACATTCCGTGGCCTCAGTTTCTTCTGTTTTGGTGGGACTTTTTTCGATATCAACAGCATTGGTATGCTTTTCTTCATCTTCAATGCATTCTTGTTCACTGTCTGCCTCGTCGGTGCTCAATCTGGAATGGCAGCGAAAGCAAAGTTTTACAGCCTCCGTTTCGGAAAAGCTACCACATCGTTCCGCCTTTCTTTGACAATATTCATACCAACGCAGCACATCGTCCTGGTGTTCAAACGATGAGGCCTGGATGCGTTCCACCACCTTTCTCAAGGTCCATTGATGACATAACAGTTCAGCCGCTTCTCGTTGATTACAAATGCGAATACGGGCCATGCTTTGGTGCCACTTTTGAATCTCTCTTTGCAAGGAATCGTTTTGTTCTTGCAGCGATTCATGATGCGTCAAAACGACCACTGGTACCTTGGAGGTATCTATAAAGGGCTGTACGTCGTTGTAATCAATGATAGGAGTCCGATTGGTAAAGGATGGTCGTTTCGGTGAGCCCTCTCCCGCACTACCGCTGTCATTGGATGTGTTGGACTGGTTGATGCTGTCTCCACCTTCGACAGTTGAAGTTTGATAATCGTTGTTGATGTGCTCGCAATCATGAGTCCATTGGATAAGATCCTGGACGAGCTGTGCCATTTCGGGGTCGGACGGATCACAAAAATCCTGTACATGTGACACAATTCGAGCCAGTGTCGTTTGATAGACGAAACGGCCATGAGTTTTGGCACGAAACATCTTTTGCAAGGCCTCCCAGTCGCTTTTGGCTTGTACGAGTTGTGTGGTGAGTGCTTGATTGCGAAGATGTAACGATCCGTTCATGAGGTCTTGCGACGAACCGAATAAATCATTGTTGTTACGGAGGCTACGGAGGAATCTTCCGCTGTCGCTGAGGAACTTTTTCGGTTTATTCTTGCTCACAGCAATGGCTTGGCTGTTGCTTTGGGTATTATTGTGTAATGCCGTGGATTGGTTCTTGCCTCCACTCAAGTTCTTCATTCTCTTTTAGAGACTACTGAATTGGTTATTGTGACGCAATTCCTACAGAAGATGGTAACGTGTGTAGACGAAGAAGGTCCCGTAGATGATGATGTCGTTCAGTTATTCTAATGCTTGCTCAAGATGTTACTAGAATGTAATGATGTAAAATCTATGTGCACTCTCTATCGTTTCAAAATGCCATAGTAGTAGGTAGGAGATCAATCAAAACAACTCTGATGTTCGGATTCCTGTTGAATAACTCTCTTGAAGCTTGTGCATTCACAAAAGTTCATCAAGAATTCTGTGGTACACAGTATGATACAAACGTCTTGGCAAAGTGGAGAGTTCGGATGTAGCAGACGAACGAAGAAACGAGAAGACAGTGTCAATGCTGAGACTCCCCCGGCGACAAAAATAATCACAGCGAGACAGCTCCCGACGCCAGCCAATAATAAATTGCCTTCATTCTGGCAATATATTTTATCATACAATTTCTAACCAGGTGGCATCTCACACGAACGAAAAAATGGGATGAAGTGGATTTATGGCAGAATGTCAACACAAACATCATCATCATCGTCATGATGATTCATCCTCTTTTTTACTACTTGAGTCAGTAGTCACTTATTAGTAGTTAGTACTCGAAGTAGTAATCAGAATGATGTCATCGTCACGTGTCACTGGATGGTCAAAATTTTACATTGATTTTAAATTGTTAAAATCGTCACCTTAACACTAACTCTTACGCTTACTGCTCGACTAGCTCAGTCGGTAGAGCGCACGACTCTTAATCGTGTGGTCGTGGGTTCGATCCCCACGTTGAGTGTTCGTTTGAGTTTTGCTACTACTAGTTGGCGTCTGCCGAACTTCTCTTTTTGCACGCACGGGACGAGGGGTGAGAGAAGACGAAGATTATTTCAACAGGCAGAATCTCTGCGACTATTTTTAGGTACGGTAGTACGTTATTACGCAGTACGACGTAAAGAGATTTTTTGAGACGGGTATCTTTCTCTACCTCCCCCGAAAATTAATTAATGGATGTTGTTGTCTTGAAGGAATCGAGGATTGGTTGGAACAAAATCTAACGAAATCGCGGATGCTCCTGGTGGATCGTGTTCTCTCTCCAATTCTTTCCTACTACAGTTTTGATGTGCCGCTGCTGCCCAAACCACTCTGTTGTTGTTGTTGTTGTTGATGTTGTTGTTGTCGCCATTGGCCAGTCATGAGGGCGTCATCGATTTTGAAGCTTACTACTATAACATTTCCAACAGTAGTGATTACAATCGTGGTGTTACTTTTTCCTTGTTGCGCTCTACAGAACATCATGCCGTCCTCGTCCTCCTCCGCAGGTCCGTTATGGCAGTTTCAAGAATTGGAGACTACCATAGGTAAGGATTATCAATCGACCGCTGAAGTGGAGGTATACGACGAGACACATTCGATTTTTCGTGACGTTCGACAGGAGGCCCGACACGTCTTGAAGGAGTTGTTACAAGTTCAGCCCAACACGGTCCTGTTGGACTTTGGTTGTGGCACGGGCACGTGTGTGATCGAAGCCGCACGTTCTTGTGGATTGAAAGCCGTTCATGGCATTGATGTATCACCGACCATGATCGAACGTGCCAAACAAAAGGTGGCACGGGAACTTGTTGGCGGTGACACTAGCAGCAGTACTACTACTACTACCAACATTCAGTTTCATCATGGAGGATTCTTGACGTACCAACATGCCGATGGTGACGGTGTCGTCGATTACATTACCACTACGTATGCATTACATCATTTGCCAGATTTATGGAAACAGGTGGCACTACAACGTCTCGCAAAGTTGTTAAAGCCGAACGGCAAACTCCATATACACGACGTCGTCGTTGTTGGTGTGGGGACACCAAGTACGACTACTAGAGATACTATACAAGAGGAGGAGGACGGTATCACTGCCAAGATTCAAAAGTTCGTCCAAACCCAATCAGACCTTGGCGATCGACATGAGGACGATGGATTCTTGAAGGATGATGCCGAGACACATTTTCGAGACGAGTTTTCGACCTTGGATTGGGTGTTGGAAGGAATGTTGGAACGAGCTGGATTGGATGTCGTGAGCAAGGATGTGGAAGAAAACGGCGTCATCGTCACGTATCTGTGTCAAAAGAAACCAACAACATCATCGTCAACATCGTAGTTTTTTTTTTTTCTTCTTTCCAAAATCAAGAAAGGGTAAGCAACTATATTCAAATTTCGTTGCGACACATGATTTAACGGGTTCCTTATTCAGATTCTTAGTTATAATAGAGTGTGTTTATGTATATAGAGGGGTAGTAGTAGTAATACTTGTTGTTGTTGTAAATTGTGTGTCTGTGTGAAGAACATTGTTTCGTTGTATTGGATGGCAGCAACAACTCCATATCAACCATTGACTCCTTTTTCATTTACTGCAAATGATTCAGTGACTGTTTTCCGTAAAATGTCTGAATGTCTGACTGTCTGTCTGGGCGGTTGAAACTCTCTTTTCCTTGTATTGTAGGGCAATGAAATGATTAACTGTAAAACCCAAATTTTGACGTTCCCTGCTCTCGTCCCTGTTTTTATATTCCTTTTTCCTTTTTTCTGTTTTTTTTTGTGTGTGGTATGGATACGATCCCATGCTCTTGTCGTTATCGTTATCGTCATCGTGAAACAGTTTTGTCAGGGAGAATACCGTCCAGCTTTGGCATGCGGATTGCCACACGATTTGAGATCGACGACGAGTACCGAAAAGTTATCGGTCGATCCACACGATTTGGCATGTTCGCATAGGTTCCGTGCGGCCCATTTGAACCGATCCGTATCGATCTTGAGCTGTCCGTCTTCCATGACGCACGAACTGGCAATGACGACATGTGCCGCCTCTTCGTTGTCCATGACGTCCCATACCCCGTCGCTGGACATGACCAAGAACCAATCGTCTTTCCCGATGTCGTATTCACAGACTTCCGGTTCTGCCGTGACGTACGGTTTGAGGGATGCATCACCGACACTTCTTGACACGGCCAATAGTCCTTCTACACGCCATCGTCCCCAATAGATGACTCTTCCACCGAGTTCGCTGATCCGTCGTGTTTCATCGGGCATGCCGGGTTTATGATCTCGGGACAGTCGTACGACGGTTCCGTCCCGTCGAACGACGATGGCACGTGAATCGCCGGCATTGGCACAGACGATCCGTCGTCCACCGACCAACGTTGCCGCACATGCCGTCGATCCGTCGGGATGACCCGTCGCCACAAAGTCTTCGTCGATGGCCGTGAAGGCGTTCTTCATGGAATACCCCAGATCGAAGGGATACGACTCTTCGTTCCGGACGTAGCTGGACAACCAATCGGCACAGAACTGACTGGCCTTGTCACCACCGTGTCCATCAAAGACACCCAACCAGGTGAGCGGCATTTTGAGACGTCGATTTTTGCGTTGTTGTTGTTGTTGAAGTTGCCCACCAAAGGTCACCTCGACACCCGCCTCTTGAGTGGATGATTGGGCTCGGAGTGCTACCGGAGAGACTTCCACTTGTACCGCACCCATATCTTCAATGACATATCTGTTCAAATAACAACAAACCACAAAAGAGAACGTAAAACGAAAAAGTAAAGAAAATACAAAAGAGAGAGAGTGAGTATTTCCATCATTTGTTGCTATGAATTTTGGTTTTGTTTGTTTTTTGTTAATGTTATTTTTTTTGGGTGGTACGTACCGATCTTCCATGTAGTTGCGTCCCCCAAAGTCGCTCCAGTGACTGACGTTGATGTGTACGTTGTTGGGTCGTAATTGTCGTCGTTCCATGAGATGCGTCGATTGGAGTGCCGGTTGTCGTTCGCTGCCATCCCCGATGGACGTTCGTAACGAATATCGGACCCGTGCCAAATCTCTGGGTAGAGATGCCGGCATCCCGTTCGGATAATGATGTGCCATGTATTGTTGATGTTGTTGTTGTTGTTGTTTGGCCATGGGTGAATTTTCGTCTTGTTCGGAAAGGAGTGGAGACGGAGGAGCCGTCGCGGCAGTAGAAATATCACGAGTATCCTGTCCCGAAGAAGCCGTCGAGGAAGATCCTATCTTGTTGTTACTGTTGTTACTGTTGTTGTAGTTGTTCAAAAAGTTGATGGGTCCACCACCTTCCTTGAGGAATCGTGGCATGGCCAAACAGGATCGGGTCCGTTCTCCCTTGATCCGTTCGCAATGGTCTCGATAGGATTCTCCTGGATCGGAATCGTACGGATCGTATTCCCCCTCTGGAATGTGTTGTTGTTGTTTCTTCTTGCGGTTGTTGTTGTTGATAACAGTATTGGTAGTATGATGGTTGACATTTTTGTTGTTGGGAATGGTACTGCCGGTTTTGCGACGACGTCGAGCATCCCAGGCAGAGGATTGGTTCGTACCGGTACCGATACCAATAGTAGTAGTACCAGTTGTTGTAGTATTCTTGGAAGTTGTCTTGTTGTTGATACTTCTATTAATGTTGTGATGGGAAGAAGATTTGTTGTTGTTGTAGTGATCGTCTTGTTCTTCGTCTTCTGGAATCGTCAACGGCATGGTTACTGCCGCCGACGAACTTCGTCCTCTACGAAAGGGTGTCATGGCTTTTGTTTGTTTGTCGTCGTCGTCGTTGTGATTGATCCAATGGATTGATTGATTGATTGATGGATGGATTGCTTCACAATTGAAAACACACCGTCCCTACCCCCAAATCGATACTCTACTAGAGTAAAGGAAAAAGGACAACTTTGGGATCGTCGAATTACACCTTTTTGTTTCGTTTCGTTTCGTTTCGTTTTTCCAGTTTGGGTGAATGGATGTATTTGATGAACAGGAATAGGAATACGAATAGGAATGTATTCATAGAGACGGATGGATGGATGGATGGAAGTGAGTGAGTGAGTGAATGGTAACAAACAGATTTGAGATCCCTTCCCCCCAACAAAGAAGAAACAAAGTCTTCTTTCGTGGGGGAGAAGTCAAGTCAAGTCAAGTCAAGTCAATTCAATTTCAAGTCAAGTCGAGTCATGTCGAATCGAATCGCTATCTTGATGTTTGTGTCTCTCTCATCAAAAACAAAAACAAACCAAACCAAACCAAAAACAAAAGGATCGTATCGTCCTATTGTAACAGTAGTACGTACTACTACTGTCTACATTTCGTTGGGTTTTTTTGTTTTCCAATTGTTTTTTGCACGACTTACCAACAAAATAGAAAAACAGTACTGTAGTACAACCGACAGTACAGTAGCAGTAGTACACCTACGGTAGTCCTACTGTGTAATAGTCCTCCGTACGAAAAAAGGGAATGATTGACTGTGATTGTTGTTTGACTGTCCGAGTGGATGTTGATGATGTTGATGATGATGTTGTTGATGGATGATGATGCTTGCCACTCTGAATAGGTACTACTTCAATTGTTAGTACTGTTGTTGTTGTTGTTGTTGTTGTTGTTGTTGTTGTTGTTGTTGTTGTTGTTGTTATTGTCGTTGTTGGCTCTCTTTTGCTTTACATTCACTTCCGACACAACGAGAGAGGAGGATGATGAGTCGATCCAAAAGAAAGAGAGAGAGAGAGAGAGAGAGAGGATAGCAAGTGGAGAAGAGGATAGGCACTACGCATCAACCAACAACCAAGTGCATTCAACTCACTCTACCTGTAGTTGTCCTACCGTAGTCCTACTGTAGTAGCTGTGAACATGTACGTAGCTGTAGCTGTAGCAGATGATCCAGAGTGATGTACGTAGTCTACTGTATGCCGAACAAGTCGTATTGGTTTGAAATCTCTCCTTCCGACTGACACCCGTCGCGCCCTTTTTTTTTTCGCTCCGCCAACACACCACAGAGACTGAGACAGAGAGAGACAGAAAAGAGCGACAGAAAAGAGAGAGAGAGAGAGAGACTTGGATGGAATTTTCGTGCGTGTGGTCGGACGCGCAATGCCGACTTTGGTGAAGATTTCATCGAGTCGGCACGTCAAATGAATGACGATCATTTCGAACTATACATTCCTGAATATACTGTACATACGGAGACCCAAACGACTCACGGTCCGATTGTCTTTTTTTTAGCGAGTTCCCATTGGGACGCAAAGAGTTATTCATAATAATATACTCTATTAATACTACTCGTACCGTATCAGTTCGGTAATACTAGGTACGTACTTTACAACCGTACGTAGAGGTAGTAACACCTTGAATGGAATAGGTATTTACAGTTATTAGTAGGAGCAACGCCGTTTTGTCAGATTTTATGATACGGCTGCTGCAGGCCAAGGAATCTCATCGACTTGCTCGGTTCTTCTGGATTATCCGACTTCTTCCCCTGTATCATACATACTAAGTCGTACGGTACATATAAAGAGAACTACAGTACTTCTCGCCTTCTTACCTTTTTTTTGAACATGATACTTTTTTATGATACACACAATTAGGAATATTCATTGTTTGTAAATCCTCTATCTACATAAGTTGGAACCGAGTAGCTTGCTGGTTCGAGAAAGCAGCAGAGGCATTTTTCTACAACAGAACTTTCTTCCTCTACGAAGGGGGGTGAACTGGCATCCATCGCCGCTGTGACAAGGAAAGTACTACCGTACTACGGTAGGATTTGTTGGTTGTGGAAGTCGTAACACCGTAATTGACAGTGAGACGCGGCAGAAAAAGGAGTTCAAATACACCGGAGTTCATTCAAGGAAAAGAACGTCTTGCTACTCTAATAAGTACTAGAGATCTACCGTACTCCGTAGTTCGCTACCGGTAGTAGTTGTGGTATTTCGAATACGACGTGGAAACTGTTTCCCATCACAGACCGTACTCACAAATAACCACGTGGTACTATTAGGTATTACCTACCGGTAGGTAGGTAGGTAGGTAGATACTTCGTTGTAGTAGTTCCATCTTCTTCGAAAAGGCGCTGCGAAGTTCGACAAAAATGAAAACTTAACGCAAGCTTGGAAAACCGAAGCTTCAAGGAGATTTTCAGAGCGTTGACGTTCTATCAGAGCTACCAATAGACATGTTCTTTTCCTTTTTTTTTATTTGAGACCGACGATTGTAGCTTCAATGTGATCGATTCCCTGCAACAAATAAATATAATGATAGCGTTCATTTCCCACGCGAACCAACATATAATATTATTTCGTTTCTTTATTCACTGGATGTTAAAGATCTCTTTTGTCTTGATGAATTCGTCGTAAGAAAAGAAGCCTCGTCACCAGCTTCGCGTTCGATGGAAATAAGTATGATAGAAGCTCCTCTTTGTAGGATACATGATATATTAATTAATATTTTATTACGTACTACTCGGAGCATGTGGTACTCATCAGTAGTATTTTTCTGAAGAAAATATCCGCTCAACAAAAACAAAAAAAAAGAATTCTTGCAGTGTACTCGTTCTTGATCAACAACGAAAGTAGTGGCAGTAGTGTATCTCCTCTCTTGTCCACTTCAGTCACAATTATCCTTTATAATTTTGAATGGAAACACAAGCTTACTTCTGCAGGAAGTAGAAAGCATCACAAGTATCGTTAAAGGAATAGTACGTCTCCGTTCAATCGCTCCGTCGTAACATTTTCATCAACGTGCTCACAGCAGCAGCACTTTCGACGATGACGCATCCAAAGAACTACAGCTTTTACAACATTCCTACTTCGATGCTGATCTTTCCATCGAGGACGAGATTCAATCAAAGTCTTTCTCCGTCGCCGACGCCGGAAACTATTCGGAAAACAATTGAGATCATCGATGCCGCGCTGTTGGTAGTACTAGAAGGGGAGATATATCCAAACCGTCCAGCGGTGAAGAAGGTCTCGTCACAGCACCCGGAACCCAGGCAGTAACGGAACTGCAAAGACGATCCCTTCCACCTCATTGGGCTGCATGCGCCGGTACAACTGCAGTATTCATCGTCGACAATTAAAATTTTCAGGATTTTGCTTCCACTCACTTCCAGGTACATCCAATGCAGGGATGGATGTACATCTACCTTCTTTGCTCTTTGCGCATATATTCGTTGAAATACACTAAATAAATCAATACGATGATCATCATTACTACCTAGTCGTATTCTTAACAAAGCAGCTTGACCATGCGTAGACGAAACAGGACATTTGGTCCCCCCCCCCCCCCCCCCAAAGAATCACTTAAGCTCTCCCTCATTAGAAATTGAAAAAGAAATGCAACAAGTGCCATCACCGTTAGATTCTAAAATTCCACAAGATATAGCATCATCGACACGAGTAGCCTTTAGACGTGCAACAATTAGTTTGCTTTGCACCGCTGTAGAAACAAGTGGTAATCATACAATCCACTTTAAGGCTACACCCACCGGCTGCCATCGATTCCAAATCTGAGCGCCTGGCCCCCAAGAGGGCGGGGCAAACCATGCAACAGCTTTCCATCCACTCTATGCCCTTTTGCCCACCACTGAGAATTGGAAAAGCAAACACCTCACGACTGAGGAAAAGTCCAATCCAGCGAGTGTCAGATTTGAGGTATGGCGTGGTCTTCCATAAACAATGCTGGGAAGGAAGCAATAACCACAGTAATGTGTTCGGTGTGTTGATATTTTCTACCTGTTGCATTCAATACGGCCGATTGTCGGTGTAAAAGAAGCCTTCCATTTCCAAGCACCAGCAGTATTTCCAATGAAATAGTACCGTCCCTATGCACTTGAAACTCGGCTGAAGTTTTGATGTCATCCACAGAAATGTCTGTGCCCACCACAACTCTATCAGGAATCATGAATTGGCATCCTAACTATACTCCCTTAGCCGCCATCGACTAAATAAGAGTTAACCAATTTTCTCGGTAGCAGCCCGGTTCTGCATGATACCATAGAATCGAATCGTGTACCAACAAATTCAGAGAACTCTTTTTGTTACTACGGGGCACTTTAGTGTTAGCTGAAGAACCATGTATTGAGAACTACAAGTACTATGAAATTATGATACTTACCAAGTAAATTGGTCCTACTACATGGCGTTCTATGATAGTCGAAAGAACGTGTTAAAAGGTTAAACGTATTTTGCGACGGAATTGCACCCTCTAGCTAGACCACGACGTTTCATCATGTAGATTACTATCTCTCATAGTACCGTCCAACAGAACGTTCTTATATACTGTAGTATTTTTTATGAAAACTGTCGTACACGGTGTTTTGAACTTTATTACGTAGTACTAATTTACTTTTAGGAATATAATTACTTACAGTCACTACGTAGCGTTGAAGTCCGAATTTTGATGAAAAATGAAAAATACCGGAGTAGCTTCTACGTACAATTGATCCTACTACTCTAGCTCTAGAGTAGTTCATGATTCTCTGCATCGCGCACAAACAATTGTTTTGCACTTAATTTACAGTTATTAACAGTCAGAACGACATTTCCAACTGCATGGCATTTAAAAATTCATTCTGAATCGCGTAATTAAAAAAATGAACGTTCTGAATTTTTTTTACCTCCTCATGGCGTTTTAGCTTACAGAAATGAAGTTACAGAGTAAATCGATGCATTGCATACGACAGCAGTAGCTGGGATAATTTCCACCATTACTACAACAAGGTGATAGTACTAAGGTAGTAAGTACCTCTGCTCCAAATTTATGGAGAATATTCGCTGCAAATAGATTGCGGGTCCACAACTACGAATGGGAGGGTGCATTGTGTTCAATCCTTATCGCACTACGATATTGTGGTTGTACGATCGTACTGCCAGTAGTAGAAAGAGGTCATGGACCTCCCCCAGAAAGGAAATCGGTCATTTCCAACTGTCATATGTACCTTTACTCTACTAGTCTACGGCTCTTCAGTTTCCTGTTGACACATGCAAGGAGAGAACCATTAGGAATTATAGCATCGACGTACTTGCTAAAACCTGAGATGATGAATGATCCAGCGTCTGTTTAATCAAAAGTTATGGGCACATAACAAAACGTTGGCGGCTCCACAACTACGAATAGGAGGGTGCATTGTGCTCAATCCTTCTCGCACTACGTTATTATGGTACTGCCAATATTAGAAAGAGGTTATGGACCTCCCCTCTAGAGAGAAGAAATCGGTCATTTCCAACTGTCATATGTACCTTTACTCTACTAGTCTACAAGATTACGGCTCTTCAAATTCTTGTTGATACATGCAAGCAGAGAAACATTAGGAATTATAGCATCAACGTACTTGCCAAAACCTGAGATGATGAATGATCCAGTGTCTGTTTAAACAATAGTCATGGGCACATAACAAAACGATTCGAATGACTATCCTCGTGGACGAATGCAAAGGCCCATAAAAATAGTCATTCATTCATACTTCAGTACTTCTATGTGCCGACTTTGAAATATTACACAATCCCTTTGAATAAATGAGATTCTTTTCAATATATATATATATATATTCAAAATCTGAAATCTTGGAAACAGGACACTCAACGAAAAAAATTTCATGTGTGCAATAAGTCGCATCATTTCGTCGTTCATGATCTATTGATGGAGTACGCTGGTGAAATCACGGATTTCACCCCAAAATCTCACCTCTGAATTTAGCTCATCGTCGTTTCGAATCTAATCCTACCTTTGAGCTCACACCTTGTGCACACTCTTTTCTGTTAAACAACATCAACAAGGCGCAAAAGTATTGCGATTTATGCAATGATGTACAGTTCATCTCTTACTGCCATTCTGATCGCCGTTACCTCTTGTGACGCAGAGATGATCAGGCAAATTATCATAAAACAGAAGCGTTTTGTTGTCTTCAACTCGCGACAGTTGACGGGAGAATGCCGTAAGGGTGTCAATGCCGTATTTCTTCATCCTATCAATTTATGTACCAAATGCCATATCTCTTACCGCTTTTCTCTTCCATGTTTTCTGTGCCATCATGAATTCAGTGCCGATTTGTGTTCCAGAGATGAATACAGAATTTCCCACTGCTACACCAACCATTACCCTCACCGATGAACCAACCGTAGCTTCCACTGTCAGCCCAACCAAGAATCCCACCAACGCACCTACCTCTGAAGCCATCCAAAATCCCACACTATCTCCAACCACAAATCCAACTATTGCGCCCACTCCGGGCCCCACTTCATCTCCAACTGCCATTCCAAGTCTAGCACCCACTCCGGGCCCCACTTCATCTCCAACATTGAAGCCCATTGATGCACCTACTCCAAGCCCTACACCAAAGCCAACTGCTACACCCACTATTGCCCCAACACTGGCTCCTACTTCCAAACCTACCTCTAGCCCCACCAACAAGCCAACATCGAAGCCCATTGATGCATCTACTCCAAGCCCTACACCAAAGCCAACTGCTACACCGACTATTGCCCCAACACTGGCTCCTACTTCCAAACCTACCTCTAGCCCCACCAACAAGCCAACATTGAAGCCCATTGATGCACCTACTCCAAGCCCTACACCAAAGCCAACTGCTACACCCACTATTGCCCCAACACTGGCTCCTACTTCCAAACCTACCTCTAGCCCCACCAACAAGCCAACATCAAAGCCCATTGATGCAACTACTCCAAGCCCTACACCAAAGCCAACTGCTACACCCACTATTGCCCCAACACTGGCTCCTACTTCCAAACCTACCTCTAGCCCCACCAACAAGCCAACTTATGTTCCTACCCCAAATCCCACTCAAAATCCAACCCCAACACCTACCCCAAATCCCACTGTCATGCCCACCAGTGCACCTACACCAGCTCTAACAGAAGGTTATGGTAATGCTCCACCTGGAAGTTGTCCTCCCTTTGTGGTTAACTTTAGTGACCAAGTTTGTGGCGAATACTTGGAGACATCTCAATTGTGGTATTCCAGTGGATTGACTGTGACGGTATGGTGCATTATTTGGTTTTGCATGTTACATTAAGTGTAATATGGCTCACTTATTTTCAAATCTTCTTTTCCATCTATCAGGCTGTTGGTGACTACACTCCAAATAGTGTAAGTTTTGGGGTTGTTCCTAGTCCAACTTTGCTGCCACTTTTGTATCCCTTGAGTCTTTCTGTATCTCATACAATCCCTCCATATCTATCCTTGTATAGAATGGTGTTCACATTCCATCAGGTGGGATGGCATACGTGAGCTGCCCCAGTGGCAAAAAGACCCTGGAAGCCAATGGTAGCGGGCCAAGTACCTTGATGCTTTCCTTGACAGATCCAACATTTGTCAGTACTGTCACAACTACTGGTTTGTGCACCAAGGTGAAACTTTTCTTCTCTACCGGTGGATTTCAGACTGTTGATGTGTCTTCCAACAATATGATCATGAAGAATGATGTCACCAAGATGGAAGTTCAGTGTACTGGTGATGGTGGTGTGACTGGGCTAGACTACAGATTCTGTCCACCGCCACCAACCTGTCCACTTGTCAGCCTTGACTTCTCCAACCTTGTTAGGGGTCAATGGGTCCACGATGAGCTGAAGGCCTCTCATTATGTGGTGATCAGTGCCAAGAAGACCCATGGAGGTCTGGCACATCTAGCCTTTACACCTGTCAAGACTGGTTCCGGTTATAGTACCACAGATGCAGGCTGCAAGACTCGCAGTGGTAATTCTTGTACTGAGTGGAACGAAGGTGTCCCTCGTGTCTTTGACTCAGCCATCCCACAGTGTCAATCGTCGACTGGAGTTTGGAGTTGGGGTGACACCGACTTGGGTGCCCCGAATGCTGAGTTTGGTGGAAGAGGAATTGGCTGTGGTGGAGGTATGTACTACATGAGGACCAGGACATCAGCAGAGAACACGCTTTACAACACCCAAAGAAGCTGGAGTCCTCCTGCTAGGGACAACTGCCTCTTTGTGGATAGCTTCCATGGAAACCCTGTTACCATCCCACAGAACCGTGTTATCAATCCTTGGGTGAACAACCAAACCCAAGGTTTGGTGTTGATCATCAACGAGCACAATCCTGGGGATAACCCAACTCAGAACTTGAATACTGAAACGAGATGTCCCGATGATACTGCCAACGTAAGTATTATGCCTTGCTGCATCATCGTCCGGTACTATGTAATATGTTTCATTATGGTCTCACTTTTTTGATCATGTTTGTGTGATTTTGTCATTGTAGGGAGGTTTCATTATCTTCCGTTTCACCAAACCTGTCTCGTTACAGAGCTTACAACTTTTGGATACAGATGAAGGGAACACTCCAGAAGTTCACATCAAGTATTGCGACGGTACAACTAACGGTGCCAAGCACAAACAGGCACCCTACAAAACTCCTGAAACTGGAGACAATGGGTTTGCACACGTCGACCTCGAAGAAGAGAATGTGTGTGAATTATGGATGCGGTATTATGGAAGTGGATCCATCTCCAAACTCAAGTATGGAGTATGTCCTTAGAGAGAGAGAGATAAAAAAAAACATCGATTCTGAAAAAATCAAATTATTCCAGAAAATAGTTTACTGTGAAAAAGAACACCAACCAATGTGAACGAAGCATCAACCGAAAAACTGCATTCATTTAGAGGGTAAGTATGATACATACACCAATGCACTCATAAATATTATTGTTTAAATTTTATAATATTATTCTGATTATAAAATATTGTTCAAATGATTGGACTATGCATATGAATTGGAAGGCTCTTCATTATTTTGTTGGAAAGCAGTTCTGCTGAATTGTTACTCGGAGTACGTATGATATATATTGTTTACGACGTATCATACGACGTACATACCGGTACGGTAGCTGCCATCCAGCAGCTACGGTACGTGATTGACATTTTTTTCGTCGCCCATTGCTTCCCCTTGGTCTCTCTCCGCCTCTCTATTATCATAGTAGCTAATAATAAAAACAACATCATCCAAGACCATAATAACAATTAGTAGTAGTATACTATCGTAGCGTACACATCCATCAATTTTCGTCTGTTGATGGACAAGGTGTGATGACAGTATTTCTTCCAAAGGTGTGTGTGTATGCGGAATAAAACGAATTACTACAATGATATGTGTATGTGTATATTATTATAATCACAATGGTAATAAAAAGAATAATAATGATGCTATGATCCATTGAAGAAAAGAAGGGAACACAAAGAGAGAGAGAAATGTCGAAAGCGAAAAAAGAAAGGGGAGAGACCAAACGGACAAACAAAAAAACAGAGAGACACACAAAACGTGCTTTCTCTTCCGACAAGCAACGGTACTGCAGAACTGCGTGACAAACTGCCAAATCGTGACATGTATAGTACAGGACGATTTTGTTTGAATCATTTCCTCCTCCTCTTTTTTTTTTTGTGATTGGTTGGTTGGTTGGTTGTTGTGTGATATACGTGTTGGTTGTTGAGGTACTACTAGAGACAAGTATTAACTGTAAACAATTCCATCCGGACCATATCCCACAACATGTCGGATCGATCGATTGGTTCTTCATCATGATGCATCGATATATTGGGTGGATAAGTTGTGCAATTGTTGGGCCTTGTTTTTTCATCATCTTCTTCTTCTTCCACTTATTTGGCTTCGGTAGTATTGGTTGGTCCCCCAGTAATATTGTTGTTGTTGTTGTTGTTGTTGTTGTTAGTATTGTCATGATCGCTGGCTGCT
Organism: Nitzschia inconspicua; assembly: GCA_019154785.2. NCBI lineage: Eukaryota > Bacillariophyta > Bacillariophyceae > Bacillariales > Bacillariaceae > Nitzschia > Nitzschia inconspicua. The sequence goes on from JAGRRH010000020.1 coordinate 3,432,348, forward strand.
GGTGCAGGACTGGCAGCAGCGGCATCTGTGCCAGTCGCAGCATCGACGGCATCAGCAGCAGCAGTCTCTGCCTTTGGTTTCAACAGTGGATGTTCGGCCCGTGGGACGTACCCATGAGTAGCCTGTCCCTTGGCCTTTTGTACCTTTCGATCTCGTGTCAACATGACATGTACGGAATCATCGACCGTTTGAAGGCCCGAATGTTTGGATCCACCGCAACCCATCGTTTTTGTTGTTTTTGTTGTTGTTGTTACTATTATTTGCTTTGTATGTGTTGTTGGTTTGTTTTCTGATGGAACGAACAGAACGGTGAAATTGCTTGTTTTTCGATAGGTTTGGTGGGTTGTTGTTGATGTTGGTGTGTCACAATGGAACTGGATATTGGACAGAACAGAACTGGACGATACTGATCTTTACAGACAACCCTACACTTCACTCCGTCTCGTTCAACAATAATGTTGTCTTGTGTACGACAGTACGTCGGAACAGAAGAAGTAGTAGTATTATATAATAAGAGGTATTGAAACGAGGAACGGTAAGCCAAGTGATGAGGAACACGTGTGTGAAGCCAGAACCACCACCACTAACAACAACAACAAACCGAACTCCCCGATACTGCTGCTGCTGCTGCAACTGTCACCTTCGTTTCCTGTTCCCTGTTTCCTGTTTAGTGAGCAACCATGATGATCAGAGCTTCCTTCTACTTACTTACATGTAAATTTTATCGGTAGTGTCGGTTGTACTTTGTTTAGTACGGCAGCTACCGGCCCGTCCCTCCTGTGAAGTAGACACTTCGTACTACCTACTCGGAGTACCGGTATTACCTCGATTTTTTGGTGTACGATGAAAAAGACAACCAACCGGGTAGAACGATGGATGACTTCTGACTGTGTGTCTGTGTGTAAATAATATAGGTATATTATTTTTATATAATAATTACGATATATTTTATACACGGTAATATTACGGCCGGGGACAGTTGAGTTTCATTTTTATTTCGCGAGATTCGGCTATGAAATGCACACTGGCCCGTGAAGTCCACCACCGGTAACTGGACGGACGGACGGTATGGTGATCATACGTATCACCGTACCTACGCACGTCACAGTCAGTATAAAAAATAATTTGGCCGGAGAATTAACAATAAAAAATAAACCCTTCCTGTTATTTTATGTATTGATAAAATTATCATTATTACGAAAATTATTTACCTACGTACCGGTAGACTTAGAAGTATGATACATACGAGGGGGTATCATAGGTACCTACGGTATTCGGTTCGATAGTAGTAGAAGTAGTAGTAGTAGTAGTAGTAGTAGTAGTAGTAGTAGTAGTATTACCGGTAGTTGTAGTTGTAGTTGTACGGTAGTTGCAGTAGTAGTAGTAGTAGTAGTAGTAGTAGTAGTAGTAGTAGTAGTAGTAGTAGTAGTAGTACGGTATTGTTCGTTGACTACCGTACCTGTATGATACCTACTAGTAGTACTACCTACCATACCGGCCTCCCAGCAGTCGTATGGATGCTCATCGTCAATCCTCGCAACATCACAAAAAATTAAACTTACAACTGTTAATCTTCTCTCCCGCTCTCTCTCTCTCTTCCCTCTCTCTTCAGCTAGCAGTGTGTCTCTCTTTGAAGTTTTTGCAATATAAAATAACAATAATCACGACACAAAGTATGTTTCGTGGTGGCAGTGGCAGTGGTGGTGGTAGTGGTCCTCCCATCAAGGGATACGTTCCCGGATTGGGACGTGGAGCGTCCGGTTTCACTACCCGGAGCGATATCGGTAATTTCATGGATCCCTCGTCGTCGTCGTTGTCGTCGTCTTCCAATGTGATTGGTGCTGGTGCTGATGGTGGTACTGGAAGTCGAGCTGCCGAACAACGAGCTGCCAGGTTGTTGTTACTGCAACAACAAAAACAACAACAAAAGCAACGACAGCAGTATGGTACTACCATCCATCCTTCCGGGACGACGGCAGCAGTTACAGCAGCAGCAGACGACGATGCTGTGTCACCTTGGGGACAAGCACCGACCGGATACGTCGCCGGTGCCGGACGAGGTGCCAGTCGGATGGGAGAAAGTATGGAAGGTAATGCCACTGGAAATGGACCACAATCTCAACAACAACAGCAACAACAAGGCTATGACAACAACGAAACGACTGGTGGCGGCGGTATTGGGGGTGGAACAACCGTGGAGGGACAATACGACGACGACGACATGGAAGCCGACATGATTTGGGATGCTATCGACGAACGCATGGCCCAAAAGAAACGGAAACGGACGACTCCTACCGTCCATGTCGACGAGGATGTTCAGGCACAGACGCGACGGAAGATACAGACCCAGTTCGCCGATGCGAAGCAACAACTGGCACAGCTGAACACCGACGATTGGATGAACATACCCGACGTCGTTGGAGATCTGTCCCTCAAACACAAACGAAAACAGGAACGGAAACAACAGGCCGATTGGAGTACACCACTCACCGATTCCTTGTTGGAACAACGTCGTGCTGCCGCCACCACCACGACCACCACGACCAACATGGATGCTGTGCGGTTGAATGCAACCATACAGGACGATTCGACCGCGGGGGGGATGTCGACGGTCCGAAACATGTCGGGATTGGGTGCCGCACGTGGAACTGTATTGGGAATGTCCCTCGATCGGATGAGTGACAATGTCACCGGACAAACCACGGTAGATCCACAGGGATACCTGACCAGTATGGCCACATCAACAACATCAGCGTTATCATCATCCTCATGGTCGACGACGTCCAACAACAATCTATTGGCACCCGACACCAATTTAGGTGACGTCGAAAAGGCACGATTGTTACTCAAATCGGTCCGTGATACCAATCCCAATCATCCCCAAGGTTGGATCGCATCGGCCCGTGTCGAAGAGGCGGCGGGGAAGTTACTCAAGGCACGAAAACTCATACAGGAGGGATGTCAACATTGTCCCACCTCGACCGATATATGGTTGGAAGCGGCACGGTTACATCCACATCAGGTAGCCAAATCGATCTTGGCCACGGCCGTACGACGGATCCCACATTCGATTCCGCTCTTCTTAAAGGCGGCAGAATTGGAATCTCATCCGTCTGCCAAAAAGGCCGTATTACGAAAGGCGATCGAAGCCAATCCGACCAGCCTAACGTTATGGAAGGCCGCCATCGAACTCGAAGACGATTCGGAAAATGCCAAAATCTTGTTGGCAGTCGCCGTCGAAAAGATCCCCACCGCCGTCGAGTTGTGGTTGCCATTGGCACGACTCGAATCGTACCAAAACGCACAAAAGGTCTTGAACCAGGCCCGACGAGCGTTACCCGCCGAACGGTCGATCTGGATCGCCGCCTCCCAATTGGAAGAATCGCAACAACATTTGACTCGAGTGGACAAGATCATGGACCATGCCTTCGCATCGTTGGCACGACACGATGCGGTCGTTACACGGGACCAATGGTTACAAGACGCCGAAGACAGTGAAACGGCCGGTGCACCATACACGGCGGCGGCCATTGTCACACGTGCCGTCGGATTGGGCGTCGAAGAGGAAGACAAACAACGTACCTGGGCCGAAGATGCCAAGGGTGCGTTGTCACGAGGTGCCGTCGCCACGGCACGTGCCATCATCGCACATGCACTCAAATCGTTTCCTACCAAAAAGAGTTTATGGATGCAAGCCGTCGATCTGGAACGGAATCATGGCACCATGGAATCGTTGGATCAAATCCTCGAGGCGGCCAGTGATCGGTTACCACGGGTCGAGCTGTTCTGGTTGTTACGAGCGAAGGAACAATGGTTGGCGGGTCATACCGATACCGCCCGGGATATCCTCACCAAGGCCTTTCAACAGAATCCAGATTCCGAATCGGTTTGGTTGGCGGCCGCCAAACTCGAATGGGAAACGGGTGAAATGGAACGAGCACGTGTTTTGTTACAACGAGCACGGGAACGTGCCCCGACCGAACGTGTATACATGAAATCGGCCATGTTGGAACGTGAACAACAACAGTTCAAGGCGGCATTGAAACTGATCGAGGAGGGTATGACCAAATATCCTCATTATGCCAAGTTGTACATGATTGCCGGTCAAATAACGTCGAACGAACTTCCCGGGAAGAAACGGTCACACTTGGAACGTGCACGGAAAATCTATCAAGAAGGATTGGAAAAATGTCCATCCAATATCACTCTTTGGATCTTGGCCAGTCGTTTGGAGGAAGATGCACACAATTTCGTAGAAACTTACGACGATGATAACAACAACAAAGATACCAAAAACAACAACAAAGACATGGCGAGTACAACCAAAGCAGCAGCGGGTGCAGGTGTTACCAAGGCTCGATCATTGTTGGAATTGGCCCGATTGAAGAACCCCAAAAATGACCAATTATGGTTGGAGGCTGTTCGGTTGGAACGTCGATCCAACAATCCGAAATTGGCCGAAACATTAATGGCCCGGGCCTTACAAGAATGTCCCAAATCTGGTGCGTTATTGTCGGAAACTATTCTGACAGCTCCTCGGGTCGAACAAAAGTCCAAATCGGCCGATGCCATCAAACGCAATCCAGAATCACCGTTGGTGATTGCTGCCGTCGCTACACTGTTTTCGTTGGATCGGAAAACAGAAAAGGCCCGTAAATGGTTCGAACGGGCCGTCATGTTGGACCAAGATTGGGGTGACAGCTGGGTCCGGTATTATGCCTTTGAATTGGAACACGGTACAACCGAACAACAACAAGCCGTCAAAGACCGGTGTATCAAAGTGGAACCCAAACACGGCGAGTTATGGCCAAAGGTCGTCAAAGACATGGCCCATAGACACAAATCCATCGGCGAATGCTTGGAGTTAGCAGCAGCCCAAATCAACAACCGGTAATGATAATAAATAAAAGGTTACGATAGGTACGGATGTCATGTTTGAGCTTTGTTATTGTTGTTGTTACTATTGATATTTTTACAGGCTCTCCTCATCCGATTGCTCTTTTTTCCACGTCGGGAGTCGTGGTCACCTTATCATGGCTTCCATCCAGAATGGATGACAATCGCCTTGTTTTACCTGCTGCACGGTTGTTGTACAGTCAAACGAGTAATTGATTTTTTATTACTTATCACTAACAATAGGAGATAATATTATGATGGCATCAATAATGGTGATCACAATATTGTTCATCCGATCTCACAATACACTTCATGACAAGAGGAAAGTAAACAGAAAAGTCACGGGATCACTTTTTAGAATCTCATCAATTTGCTACGGCTCCGTCTGTTTGGGTCCGATGAAACAAAAACTTCATAAATTTGGTCTCCTTCTTGGTACAGTACAAGGACGAATTTGTCACCAACATAAATCAAGTCATCATCATTAAAATTGCAGACAGAACCATCTTCACCGCAATCTTGTTGGGATGACCCCAACATTGACAAGCCAAACTCCTCTGCAGCTAACAAACCAGCCTCAGACAGAGCAGGAACCTTCTCATCATTACTTGCAGATGTTGTTCCCATGGCACAGGTGCATGACAAGTCAGCTGTAAGAGGAGGACAATACTGCAATCAGCACCAATGGCAACAGGAAATCATATGAGCAACCACAACAAAATCAGGAAAGAAGCATGGATGTACAACTATATTTTCCCCATACTTACAGGGTCTGCAGCATCATAGTCTACTACATATCCAAGATCCTCCAATGATGCTATGGTCAGAGAGGACAAGGGGGTCCCGCCATTAATGAAAACTGTCATCAGTTCATCATTCAAAGCATTCTCTTCCCAGTGAAAATAAGCTGCTCCAGAGCCACCCCGAGTTTCAATGGGTGGAAGACCTGGACACCCATATTCATTTTGCCACACATCAATGGCCTTGGTGCCAACATACTCGTCATCAAAACTGATAAACTGGAAAAGATCCCAAAGCGTTCCAATGCCAAGAACGTGACCAATTTCATGCAAGATGATTGCTTCCAAAGTCCCTTCTGTTATCATTGTAGGAATATCTGCCTTGTCAAGTGCCATAACACCTATGACGGGGCGACGAGTAGTTGAATCCAAAAAAGTGAAACCTGCATAGCTTAGAACTCCAGATACACCATCAATACAGGTATCAAAGCCATACACATAGAGATCATCCAAGATAGCAGGAAATGCTGGACCTCGTTGATTGGCCGGAACAAAATCAGATGATCTAGAAGCAGTACTATCACCTGTAATGATGCTAGTCCAGCGAGCATGGGCACTGTCATAAAACATTGCCACGTCTGTGCTACTCACATCCAAATCTAGCCACAGGGAAAATGCATTTCCGTTACTTTCTCCAAATCCTGGGGAAGTCTGCTGCACGGTGTTGGGAGGGCACGTTACGCTTGTTGGAGCACTTGTGGGAGGCTGTGAGAGGATGGGAGGCTGTGGGTGTGCACACACATGTCCCCAAGCAGTGGCCCAACATCCAACCTCCTCTTGGAGTTTTCTGGCATCACCATCCACCAACTCAAGATCTGTTGCATTGATGATTCTTTGACCATTTTTATCAGACCTTACAAGGCCAGTTTGACTATCAAGTGACCGAATTCCATGCTCAAATGGTTCAAGAACTGGGCTAGGAAAAAATGCATCACTGGAGCCACTTCTGCTGGTTACTGAACAACTATCTTCTCTGGCATATTGATGAAATGCCCAGAAGCAATTATCATCCAATGGATCAAGTGCCATTCCTGAGTAGGAACTCCAAAAATTTGTTCCTGTGGACAAGGTCACAAAATAGGGACCCTCCCCTTCCTTCACTGCTTCTGATGTTTCAACACTCCCATCCAAATTCCTGATGGTTGCATACGCTCCAGCAAAAATAGATGAAGAAGATGCTGTGAATCCAAATGCAGCAACGCTCTTAGAGTTGACATCTAGGGATGGAGCAAAGATGTATGCCCCAGTACCGATATCCTCTCCATTGATAGTTCCTACATCGATGAGAGAAATTGGATTGACACCATTTGCTGATACACGAGCATACCAAAGAGCTGTCTCTCCACTATCAATCTCTCTTGCAACAAAAGTGATCCACAGAATGTTGTTCACCCAGACCGCCTTGACAGCATTAGGATTACCTGTTGGGAGAAGGGCTGTTGTTCCAGCTTGGGGTGCAGGCTGTAAATTGCATTGGAACACTCCACTTAACAGAGCATCAGTTCTTGTAAAGGTCGTTAATGGTCCAAGAGGATCATTTACTCTGAAGGAAGCAAAGCCACTGTTACATGAATGAGCAATCAAGTATGTTCCCACATTGTTGCCAGGTATGCCTGTAGGTTCCCGGACCATTGCTGGCATAATGAACAAAAAGTATTGAAAAAAAATTACCGGAAAAGATTTTGTCTCTTGAAGGTTTTGCATCATCCATAGAATAGAAAGTTGACTTGTCAAGAATCCAAAGGAAGCAACCATCATATGTGTTTGTTGGAGTATCAACCATGTTACTTGTGATATAAATTGCTTCTTCATCTACAGCAATGTTGGCATTTTCAGCCCACAGTGCATCACAAGTGGTAGGTGTGCAAGCATCAATTGTATGAAACCACCAGTCTGCCGATGTAGAGGATGTAGGGTTATTACTTTTGGAAACAGCCATCACAATTCTTGCCAGAGGGCTCGCTCTATGAGAAACCATCACCAAAACAAACCTCTCTTGGTGAACATCATAAATAATCTTGGGAAAAGCAGGACGTGAAACCCGTTCACCAAACATATCGGTGAACAGAATTGGACCAAATAGAGTTGAACCATCACGCGTTTGACCTTGAATAGCACGATTTACAACACCAATTAATGAAAAGGGGCCTGCTGCACCATTTGAACTTGATGGAATGGTCCTGCCTGAGTTTGGAAGATCAAGGTCCGACAGAAATTTGACTTTCAAAAGGTCTTTGTTTGTTGGCGCTGGTGTGGTGGCTGGAACATTGGTAGGGGATGGTGTTGGCGCTGTTGTGGTAGCAGGAGCATCAGTGGGAGATGATGTTGGCGCTGGTGTGGTAGCTGGAGCATCAGTGGGGGGAAGTGTTGGAGATATGGTGGGGACACTTCAATTGAAACCAAAATAGAAGTGATACAAAAGTGGTTGGAGTCAATTACGAAATTAATTGTGTACGTGAGTTCTCTCGATACAATACACTTACCGCATCTTAGCCCCTTTCGCCTTTCCTCCCTTTGTCATTTTTTTGGTTCCTTTCTGATGTCCATTTTTCGATGTCTTTCGATTATACTTTGGTCCTTTTTTTCTATCGTGTCGTTGTTCCGAATTCCAAGATGAAATGGGAGAAATCGTCCCATAACTTGGGGACGGTGTTGCTTCACGGGCATTGCCAGTATTCACCTGCTGTTTGCCATCATGGATCAATCCTTGCAAGGTACGGTTTCGTTCCTCCGATAAAGACAACGATGGGTTCTCGTTGCAATGAGCAGTGGGTAGGCAAGGATGTTCGTTTTTTGTTCCCTCATATTTCACAGCGTGAGCAGCGAAACAACGACCAAGAGAAATGTAAAGAATCATCGCCATCATGATCACTCCTTTAAAGGGTAACGTTGAAGCACAAGTCGCTCTCATCTTCATGGTGTCGTCGGTATAAACTATAAAGATGTTTTGGGACGTGATTTTTGGATGGTGCACTCCTGGCTTTTGGCTTGGTAGCGAGAATGTTCTAGTGGAATAACATTTTGTTGCAACAAAATCAGTGTTCACAGTTTCAACAACACAACTGTACACAGATAAGAGATGTGGTACTTACAGTTACAAGCAGTTCAAATTAGAGAAATAGCAGTGCAATGCTCGAAGGTGTCTTGATGGCCCCGGAGCGTTCCGAAAGGCGCTAGCTCAAATCAAAAAGGCAACAAAGCAACAAGAAGGAGAAAGTATCGAGTTTATGAGTACATCTTGATCGCTCCTCGACGTAGGATTCTAAAGGTAGCACAAGCTACTATCGGTAGAGAGGGCTGTAACTGTAAAATCGAGGTACCAAACATTCTACTTTTTCCATTCCCGTCTTTGAGACGAGCCCGTTGAGTTTCGTAGACGCAACTGCACATCCCCATATTATTGAACGTTGAGACTTGTTGTTTGTACAGCAGTTGCGCCGCGCAAGAGAAGAATGTCATGCTTTGACGTGCTCCAAGCTGCCGGTGTTGGACAGCTTGTTAGATGAATCGCCGTTTTCTGAGTGTTATTCAACGGATCTTTTGCAAAGCAGTCCTTGCGTGAGAGTGTCGGATGTGCACTCTCCATCATTTTTCAAGCGTGTTTGCTGCTCTACGTTCCTGTGTAGCAATATACTGACAGCAAATATGGGAACACAAAAAGAGCTCTCAGTAAGTTCGTCGATTGTTCCATTGTTCAACCGAGTTCTTTCATCGACTTCCTTAATTCTCTGTCAGATGAGACACACCCGACTACGAATAGCTACGAAAACTGGGTTGCAACATTGCGCGTGGGTTGACAGGCGTAGTTGTGTAAAACAGGATTTACTACTGAACAAAGCGTTCCATCAGCATTTCTGTAATAGGAGATACTTGCGTTTACCCTCCCAGCTAGCTGTTTAGAGCATAATATATATAAATTCGTAGCTGTATAAAGAACAATCTCATGCCTCTTTAGGTCGGCATCACTTTTTCTGTTCGGACAGGTTTTACACTCATGCGACACGTGCGCGACATGCGTAGACTTCACGTAGCATTGTACCAAAAACTTGGCGCCCCTTTTTCTGCTCACATTTTGGTGTTTCGTTCAAAATACGACGATCGTCTTTTTAAACACTGTAAACAGTAAACACCCACAAAGCCATCCATGTTGCTGTTGTTTTTATCCAACACTAGTAGATGACAACGAACCAAGAAGAATCATGTCACGTAGCAGTCGCAAGGAGCCAGAGAACTTTGCGCAACAAATGGCAAAGGGGGGCAAAGGAGGCAATTCTAGACTTACATGTCAAGCAACTCAATAGCGAGGCAAAATAATAAGTCCGGTCTGGACAACCCCTTGATTGCACTGAGTTCCTTGCGATGGCATTTTCGTTGGTCAAAGACACACCCACAGAGAAAGCAATCTTGGAACACAGATGACTCTCTAAAAATCTAGCAGAGCTCCACTGCTTGGGTAGAAATACTACTACAACTTTATGCGTCGAAATGCAAGCATTCTACAGTCAATGAAAGCAACAAAAAAGGACTCCAATAGACAATTCTGAACTTGTTGCTGCCAATGTTGCTCGTGTCAAGGAAGTGCCACAATGGATGGACATAAACGATGGAAAAATGGCTGATATACTGGATTTTCTTTCATCGGAAAGAGATAACAAAGAAGCAAGAAGACGAGCTCTGGACCGGAAGCTGCAAAGTGAGAATGCTATTGCTTCGTTTGATAGAACCAAGAAACTCACCGCCGGCAAAATAGTCGCAATTGGCACGCATTGTCTGAACAAGGACGTGACACAGCATCAAATTGAATACATAAAAATCAAGGAAGAAGAGGGACAACAACGAAATGATCGGAAACGGAAAGCACAAAACGACCTGCGTTTGAAAAATTGCTGAGTGCAAAAGCATATTGACGAAAGTATGTGGACGGCAAAACACCTCAAAACAATGTTTACCTACAAGAAACATAAGGAAGATCCTGCCCTTGCAAAAACATTGACAGCTTTGAAGGACCAATGGAATGAAAGAAGAAATCGTTTGTCGCCAACATACACGCCGTAATATTATCTGCCGTCAACGATAACTGATGAACTGCAACCACTGCCACTTCCTCCTCCTCCTGCCGCTGCTGCCATTTTCGATAACGACAACGGCAACGACAGCGCAGAATGAAATTTGGATCGTTGTACTGCGTTAGCAGCATCGTCAAAACAAGAATTGTGAAAACGATGTACTGGTAAAGCGACAAAATGCTTCGCGTTCTTTCCAAAATTTTCTGTGTAAAACCGAGTGGTAGGAATTTGTGTACATTTTTACGTTCCTGGCTTGAAATAAATGATGGCTCTTCGTCCAGTAGCCAAAATGACTAATTTCCTGAAGTCGTACTCTAGTAATTCTTATGTTTGTATTACTTCTTCATGCAGTTAGCTACAAGTTACCAATACGTGATTTGAGCGTAAAAGCAAAAGATTAGTGGCTACGGAGCGTTTTACACAGCTAGTGAAAAAGGCGTACTTCAACCCAGTTTTCGTACTCTCTACTAGAGGTATCATATTACGTAGATAGCTACCGGTAGCTAGCTAGAGCAGTAAGAAGAAATTACCGTAGTCTATTCAGCGACAAGCTGCTACCACAAACGTACGGATAGCAATCACATTCGTTCTGCTGTTTTCTTTGGGAACGCACACATCTATCATACCTGTTGCCAATCAATCCCAGCATTCTGAATAATAAATATTAATTAATTAACAGTAAATGTTGAACATGCCACAAAAGCCTCCTCCTCTAGAGTAGCGCCAACTATTATTGAAGCCGATTGTCGCTTGTTTTCCGCGAGAAATCAATTAATATGACTGTGAACTTGTCAGTGAGGAGATTACTTGCTTCGGGGTTTCTTGTTTATTGTGAATCGAGTTCGTATTTTAAACAGAAGTGCGTGTCACATCATCGAGAAGACAACTCGACGAGCGTGCAGTAATTAACAGTAAATACCTACCGGTAGCTACCTAATACGGTATCTACGGTAGGCGAGGAAGACTGGTACTCCCGGCATCAACAACCACTCCCGGGCTCCCATGATTACCAGACGGGCAACGGTTGATTTGACTGTGAAGCCTTTTCTCTCCGATGACCAGATTGGGGTCCACTTCCACGTAGGCACAGATCAGTTGACAAGAGCTCTCTCTCTCTATGATAAAAGCGAAACATGTATCATATTTACAGTTATTATGCTGTTGCTCCTATTATATTCCTAGATTCACACCAGCAAGACCTTCTTGTCGAGAAGTACCCAATAACAGCCAGTACTATCTCCTGTAATACTGCACAAAACAGGACGAAGCAGGCCGTCATCCAGTTCACAATGGCTCAAGCTTCATGATTGCGTTACTGCCACGTCTGGCGAATTCACCGTGGTTACCACACCGACCCCAAAAACACCATAAAGCATTGGCAGCATCAGTTGACTCGCTTGCAGGTCAAAGGAATGTACCTAGTGCATTTGAAGAGTGTCCGTGTGAGTATTGAGGATGGTCGTCTCATCAACGAGCAGCAACGCTGCGCGAAAAGAAGAAGAAAAATCAAGCCCAAAGATGACCATCCCAAAATACAGAACATTAGTAGTCCAGCTGCTAGTACCATTTCATCGTCTCATTTACAGCCCGACAAGCGTTGCCCGCGGAAAGGTCGATTTGGATCGCCGCCTCCCAATTGGAAGAATCGCAACAACATTCGGTTCAAGTGGACAAGATCATGGACCATGCCTTTGCATCGCCGAAGATGCCAAGGGTGCATTATCCCGAGGTGCCGTCGCCACGGCACGAGCCATCGTCGCACATGCACAGTTGTACATGATTGCCAGTCAAATAACCTCTAACGAACTGCCCGGGAAACTTGCACGCAAAATCTATCGAGATGATGGATTGGAAAAATTTCCTGCCAATATCACTCTTTGGATCTTGGCCAATCGTTAGGAAGAAGATGCCCACAATTTCGTAGAAAACGACGATGATAACAACAACATCAACGGCAAAGTGACTACTACCAAATGAGCAGCGGGTGAAGGTGTTACCAAGGCTCGATCATTGTTGGAGTTGGCCCGATTACAACTGTGGCTAGAGGCTGTCCGGTTGGAACGTCGATCCAACAATCCAAAATTGGCCGAAACGTTGATGGCGCGGGTCTTGCAGGAATGTCCCAAATCTGGACCTCTATTGTCGGAAACGATTCTGACAGCTCCTCGTGTCGAACAAAAGTCGAAATCCGCCGATGCCATCAAACGCAATCCAGAATCACCATTGGTGATTGCTGCCGTCGCTACACTATTTTCGTTGGATCGGAAAACAGAAAAGGCCCGTAAATGGTTCGAACGTGCCGTCATGTTGGACCAAGATTGGGGTGACAGTTGGGTAAGATATTATGCCTTTGAATTGGAACACGGTACGGTCGAACAACAACATGCCGTCAAAGTCCGGTGTGTCAAAGTGGAACCCAAACACGGCGAATTATGGCCAAAGGTCGTCAAAGACATGGCCCATCGACACAAATCCATCGGCGATTGCTTGGAAATAGCAGCAGCCCAAATCAACAACCGGTAACGATAATAAATAAAAGGTTACGATAGGTACGGATGTCATGTTTGAGCTTTGTTATTGTTGTTGTTACTATTGATATTTTTACAGGCTCTCCTCATCCGATTGCCCTTTTTCCACGTCGGGAGTCGTGGTCGTCTTCTCATTTCTGTCTTGGGTATCATTTCTGTCTTGGGTATCATTGCTTCCATCCAGCATTGACGACAGTCGTCTTGTTTCATCTATTCCGCCGTTATCCTTCGAATCATCGCCACCGGCTGGGGTATTATTTTCGTCGTCACCGGCATCGTCATCATTGGTGTTGACAATGTCCTCATCGTGCGTAATACCCAGTCGTTGTTCTTCTAGAATGATCCATGCTGACAACTTGGGTGCAAGAAAACTTCCAAAAACAAGTTGTAGGGAATGCCAAATCAACAATGGCAACGTTATGAGTCCGATTGTATCGTCATTCTCGTAAATGGCATTGATGAGGGGTATGCCCATAGCAACCGTCTTGTGGGTACATCCATACAATCCCGTGATGCACAATTTGGGTTCGTTGCGAAAGAAGAACCGGAGAGAGTACCATGCCAAAATCATCAATCCCACCAAACATGCAAATTCCACTACCACCATGACCACAATATCAACGATCGATACGACGGCATCCTCGTTTTCCGAATTGGACGCGAATGTGCCACAAAAGACTGTATATACGATAAACACCAACGTCAGTTGCTGTGCCTGTCGGACAAGCTGTTTGTGCGTCTTGTACCATTCCACGACGGCAGGAGAGAATCTCCGAACGACTTGTCCAACGATGAGGGGACATACCACACGGACGGCCAGTTTGTAAAAGACGTCACCCATGTTGACTTCTCCCGTGACACCCAGATATCCCAAGATGAGTGGAGGCGTCAAGAAGACCCCGATCATGTTGCCCGCGGTCGCATTGAAAATGGCACTAGCTTCATCCCCGCCACTGGTTTTGGTAAATACCAACGACATGTTGATGGTCAAACACAGGCAGGCACACACCACCATGCCGTTGGAAAGTGACGTGGAGAGGGCCCCGGCCGCCAACAAGCCACGCGACGCACCAAAGACGACGGCCGAAACGACACCAAAATTAAAGACTTGGACATACACGTTGAAGTAAATCTGTTGAAAGGCCTTGGAGAATTCTTCCGTTTTCAGTCCCAACCCGGCCAATACTGAATGGGAGGAGCAAGAGCAAGACAAAGCACGAAACAACAACATAAGGAATGGAGGAGGGACGTGAATAGGAGAAACGGTTGAAGATTAGTGAAATGAGCGACATATAAGAACGACGTTCCGGACATCACATAGCAACACAACATCATCAGACAACCGTACATCTTTGTAGTCAGCACTTACAGAAACTGAAAATGACGGCGATCCACGTGGAAGTAATTTGCGGTTTAAGATACACGGCACCCAAGGGCGGATAGGCCCGTGCCAAACAGATGGCCAATACAATAAGAATGAGAAAATCGTATTGACGGTAAATGTGGCCAAGAGCTGTACAGATACGACGCAAAATACTGGATGGAGTCTGTGAAGAACTGTCGTCTCGTCGTGGATTCGCTTCTTTTTCTTCTAGATACAGGTTGGCACTCCAAAACATGGCCGATGACATCCTTGACACTCCCTTCTTTCTCTTGTTTTGCTGCTGGAGATCTGTTTTTGGCTGTGTTGGTGTCTCGCCACTTGTCACAATGGGACGAGGCGGTGAGTGAGTTTCACTCATGGTGTTTGGATTGATCACGGCCAGCATCGTCCTGTTGCTCAACGATCCGATACTATTGTTGTCGTTGTCGGTCCAGTACCTAGTAGGATACCATTCGGAAAAGCAATGTAGCTGTAATGCAGTAAGGTCTTTGGGATCCACTTTTTTGAAAATGAGTATTGAAGGTTGATCATGATGAGGAAAGATGCTTAATGAGGATGGATGGGATGATGTGTGTTATGTTTGCAATGGGACGATCTTCGCACATGCTGGTGGAGTGTCAAGGTGGCGCAGGTTTGGAATTGGGATTGCTTCCTCTGATAGAATTCGCATACTTTCATTACCTTCTTGCAACAACATTATTATTTCTTCTTGTTATCTACTCCAGCAATAACCAATTACGTATTAACTGCCAACATTAAGGGGCGAAACTATCCGCGCGAAAAATGGCGAAATCGTACTTGTAATTTCCTCAAAAACGTTTTTCAAATCCAAATCACGCGTTTTTGGGCGTTTTTCTGCTGCTTCCGTAATTCAGAGGTGCGCACCACTTTTTCGATCCTTTCTGAACGCGAATTGACTGTGAAAAAAAATCACATCATTGACTGTGAAATACGTAGTAAAATATTACTACCAGAAGCTAGTATTTGAAACTTGCTTCCATCTCAATCTTTGCTTCTTACTGACATCCGTAGCTTCCCTCTTTGCTGTCAAACTAGCACCTTATAAGCAACACTCAATATGACTCCTTCTACTAGCAGTGGAAGAGCTGTTGGGTTGACAGCCTTGGCTGCAGCTGCAACTTCCGCTTCGAGAAGCAACTTTTCATCTTCATCGTCGTCTTCTTCTTCCGACCTCAGTGACAATGACAATGCTGATGACAATGTAGATGCCATTGAAGAAGTAACGCCGCCATCTACCATTGAGGTGGCGGAAGCTTATTTAGAAGATGTGGCTCTTGTTGGGGATGGTGAAGAATTGTCATTGGTGCAAAAGATTAGAGCTGGGAAAGAAGTTCATCACACCAAGATCAAGTCCATTGTCGGTCACTCCATCACTTCCATTCCAGTTGGTGTTCTAAGAACCTTTTGTAGCCGTAATGGAGTATTGGATGCTCACGGTAAGAGCACTAGAAACATCAACAAGAAGATGATCTGCGATAGAATCGTACTGTACCTTGAAGATACAGCTGCAGCCACGTCTTTTAAAAACGAACCAAAGACGACGTCATTGAAAGAAGTAGAGACTGCAGTCAATCGTACGCGAATGATCAATGTGCTTTTTGGGGACAAAGTACGTCCACAGCTCCATACTAGAGCTAAATGTCTTACTAAGGATGAGTTGACTCAGGGCTTGAAAACCGGGCAAGAGTTCTATGAACTTGTGTCAATTGAGTACAACAGCAAAAAGAGAGAGTACGGCGAGATGGCATATGATTATCCCAGCATCAAGACCCCGCCATCAAAATTCTCTCCGATTGATTGGAAGAAAGCCAAGATCATCATCAACAAGTTGTTGAAGGACTACGAAGAGGTCTTCTCCAAGTGGAAGAGGTCTGGTACCAACGACCAAGACATCGACGATGTTGCTGACATGGTCTGCACCGTTCCGTTCAGAAAATTTACACCGCAAGCAGTCATCGCATACATGCATGAATTTGTTGTTCAGCATCCGAGTGTATTTGAAAAGGCTATTGGGCACTTGCCGGACAGTGTGTTTGTTGAATCCATCACCATGGACGTGCCGCCGTTGGCCAAGCCATCGAATGGCCGAAAGAAGTACGCCCGTCCAGCTGATGCCGCCGCAACCGATTTTACAGACTATTTGCAAAATCGGTCGAACAAAAGGGGAAGAAAGCCGCTGCAAAATTGGTTACTCGTCGCATTCAAGAGTTTCATAATGCAGAAGATTTGTTTTTCCAACGAAAGAGTGAGTTGAGGGCTGCCGTTGAACAGGCCGAAAACTTTGATAGCAACATGGATCCAAAAAAGAGAAGATTGGAAATCGACCGTTCTATGGCGCGACGCATCAAGATTCACAAGGAATGGTGCCAGATGCATGACAGTGATGATGACTCCATCATGACAGAATCTGGTTCATGTGCTTCCAAACTTGACCGATACTTCAATGCGAAACGTAATTTCTCTGCAGCCAAGAAAGAATTGAAGACGGCGCGTCGCGAGGCCGATCAACAAAAGGGTGGGGATGAGAGTGAGTAAGAATACAGTGTCGTTGTCAAACCGTTTCAAGCAATGAATCAATCGGTGTGAGTGGATCACACCGATCCAGCGTGGCAAAAGCACTCAATATCCGAAAAATCGACCAAATTTTGGGGAGATTCCGAAAGTGATTCAGCAGGGATTTTGTTTTCGAATAGTTGATTTGACGATAGGGGTTCTTCTCTCTTTGTGTACCCACCCGCACATGGGATTTGTGGGGGGAGGGATTGGGTCCAGTAGAAAAAAATGTGCTACAGTCATGTAGAATGAACAAATTGAAATATACATTTTTTGATAGTATGCTTGCATCTTGGGTAATTTCATGGACGTTCACCTCATCCGTTTCGACTGATGTTGTGATGAGGCCGTTGTAATTCCATCTCCGTCATCTCCCTCACAATGCGCATTCGACGAGAGGAATTCTGAGCACCGATTTCCCATAGAGTCTCTACCTCTGGCAAGAACCCATTGTTGTTGGCATCCAATCCTGTCTGAGCCTCCAGTGGTTCAACTCCATATTGTTGACGAAGCGAATCGGATTCAAGGTTGTTAATCTGCAATCCGTCACTGTCTATCACATAGTTGTGCAGCATCATAGAAGCCATGATGATTTCCTTTGCCTTAGCAAGAGAGGTATCAAGTGGTTTCCGAAAGATCCGCCATTTGTATGAAAGGTGTTCGTCGCAAGCTTCTCAGCAACATGTACATCCCAGTCGATTCGTCGGTATCTAACCTTTCGTGCCCTTTTTTCTTGTTAACCAAACAACATTGCTTTCACTGGTGGTAGTGTGAATAGCTCATCATCACTGGAGGAGGATGAACTACTGGAGGAGGATGAACTACTGGAGGAGGAGGAGTCCATTATGCTACTGTTTCGTGTTTGTTGCTCTACCTAGTAGAGTGACCTACTCCGAGTACTTCGTATTTTTTTGTGCGAGAGTTCTTGGGAGAAGCTCGAACTTTGTTTTTTTCGATTACGAAATCAATCCAAGGAAATTGGATAGTCTAAAAACGACGTTTTCGTAATCGTGATTTAATAGAATTACGATTACGAGTGCAGAAAAACGCGCGGATAGTACCTGGCCTAAGTGTCATTGAAGTTCGGGTGGTGTGCAGAAACAGCCCTTCCAAACACGAGCAAGTAATAATGCGCTATGTCAGCGTCGCCTTCATTTTCATCCGAGCACCTTGATAAATTTTACTAGTACTACAGTAGTCGTATTAATTATAGAGTCAATAATGCACTAAAGCCTCAACTTATTACAATAATAAAAGAGATTGTATAATAATATTCTAATTATTACTTTTTTGTATGTACGTACTGCTTGGTATTCTGTTGGTTGGCGAAATGCAACGATTCCCCAAAGTGAATTGGCAGCTGCCAGCCAGCTGCCAGCCAACCAGTAGTCGGGTCCATGGATGTCTTCACAGTCAAACCGTTGTCGTCATCTCCCAGATGTATGTATGTTGCCGCCACAAAAGTTTGTGACCCTGTGACAGAGTTACTTCTAACTACGGTACTACTGAATACCGTATAACGGACTATTGCAGGATGTAGTGAAGCAACATTTTCAAAGGCACTTCCTGGGAAAATCTTTCTTCTGGACCTGTTTGGAAGCAACAACACGAATCGCAACAACAACAATAGTTTTGCATCAATCAACAAACGGTCTCATCACAGATCACATCCGATGGGGAAGTACATCACCGTCCCTCTTTTTTTTTCATCGGCGTCTACCAGTCTACCATCTCGTGAAGATTGGTGATAACAAAAACAATTTGAGATACCTTTTGGATGCCAATGGCAATACTTGCGGAATTCATCTTGGCACAAAATGCTTGGGATACCTTTGGGATGGCAGTCGGACGATCTTTGAAATTTCCTGGGAATCCGTCTCTCTTAATGTCGTCCGAGCACTGCAACCACTGGCATAAAATAATAGACTGTTCCAAGGACGATCACCTGAAAGTCAACAACCACAACAAACAACAACACGATGAAATGATCGCAAGTCGACACAAAACAAACACATTCATGAATTCCGTCAAGAAATAGCAGGAGGCCTCGCGAAGCAGTAGTCATTACGGTAGTCATCAGCAACAAAGGGAACACAGTGAAGACGAACGAGAGATCCTCCACTACCGCTATCTCCTATTAGGAACAGTAGGTAGTATGAAAGATCAGATGTTGCTAACACCCTCTTTTTCGAAACCGGCAACATTTGTGAGGATTGCTCGTCCTTTGTCCAAACTGCTATTAACAAATACTGGGAACCATTGTAGGACCCAGCATTTTTTTGGTACAATCGCAATGGTGACATCGTATCATGGATATTTCCAATGTTTTCTGAAAAGCTGGGATCAAGTGAAACGAAGATGTTGGATGTTGTCTTGAAACGAGGAAGTTCCGGTGCCACCAGCAACGGTCGTATTCAAGGGGTACCGGAAGAGACGGAGGATTCGGATCAGCAGCCACCAAGACTGGAGGCGATTACGTCACTACAGAATGGATCGTCATGCGCAGAGAAAGCACCGATCGTTTATACATTATAAACACCATCATTGGTTTGAAAGGATGGACCGAACTGTGGCGTATCGACAGTCTCAACCTTGACGTAAGGCGGACCCGACTTGATTCGCAGTATCATGCAAAAGTTTTACGGCCAATGGCCACGACACAAAATGGTAAAAGTCGAATCTTTACTCTCATCGAATCATTTATGGATAATGACTTCTGTAGTACTACGTAGTATTATATCGTGTATGTTTGTATGTGTTTATAGATGATATCTACTATATCGTGTATGTTTGTATAACATTATATGTATGATGTATATTGTGCAAAAAGAAAGGGATGTCGGCAGGGCCCCGCAAAGTCGTGAAAGCGAAAAAGGGAGCTACTACCTAGCTTTGTGTGCGAAGCAGAAGTACCTAGTAGAATAGTTCCTTGCACACAATACAGCCAGTGGCATGTGTAGCAACTGCAAGTCGAAATAATCGTGGATGCCATATTTTTTGGTCATTCCAGTTGGTCGTCAGGATCCGATACCAACTCAAGTGTCGTTGCCGCCATTCAGTGCAAGTCCCAACGGGCGAAAAATGTCGTTGTTGGTGTTTGTGTTAGTGGTGGTGGAGGCGTGTCATCGTCGTCGTTGCCGTTTCTGTGGACGACGCCTTGGGCTTGTCGTCGTTCCGCGGCTCGATATCGAGCGTTTCGTGCCTGGAGACGCGCCAACATGTCTTCCTGGTTGCGGTGCCGTTCCGCCGCCCAAAGTCGTTCGCGCTCCTCTCTTTCCTGTTGCTGTTGCTGCTGTTGCTGCTGCTGCTGCTGCGCATTGTTGATTCGTGTACGTGTATTCCAATCGATCCGCCGCTCAAAGTTGGTGCTCTCACGTGCTTGTCCAACGCCGGTGCCACCGTTGCCGCCGCCGTCGTCGTTGTTACGACCCCCACCGTTGTCGTCGTCAATGTTTGGTTCGTCATTATTCATCAGTTCCATGTTGGTACGATGAAGACGGGCCATTCGACGAAAGTTCCGATAGGCCATGCGAGCGGTATTGTCGCCGTCGTCGTCGTCATCATCATCATCATCATTGTCGTTTGGGTTATTAACATTCATCAATTCTACATTGGTACGAAGTCGACGGGCAATTCGACGAAAATTCCGATAGACCGTGCGAGCGGTATTGTCGTCGTTGTTGTTGTTGTTGTTGCTATTGTCAACGTTGTTGTTGTTGTTGTTGTTGTCGTCATTATTTCGTTCCGTATGACCCCAGGTAGCGTTATATTCCTCCAACGCTCGTTCTGTTAGTTTCACATTGTCGTCGGCCTTGCGCAACAGGGATAACTTCGTTCCGACGGGTACGCCAAGGTATTCGGCGATCCGTTGTTTCAACGCCTGTGACGTTTCGGCGCCACGATCCAACATGGTCAGCTGTGATCTCAAGGCGGGCGCCAATCGTGGAGTTTTGATGGTCATCCCCCGAAGGAATTGGTAGAGGAAGATACTTCGTAGATGTAACAATCGTTGGATCTCTCGTTTCAATACGTCAACGTCCATCATTTCATAAAACTTTTGCAGAATAACCGGTATCCGAATGATGGGTTCATTGTTGTAATAATTGGCAGCTGCCACAATCATCACATCTACATCGTGACGAAGGGCTTCACTGGCAAACTTTAAGACCCGCCCGTCGAGTTCCACTGCCTGTAGGATAACGTCCCGATCGGCCAAGAATCGTTCACCAACTTTGTGAAATTGGCTCCAATTGTGTTTGGCAACCAACAGTGCCATTTCGACATCATCTCGAAGCATCGGTTCAAAGACATCTAAAACTTGTTGCCCTCGTCGGATCCATGCCGTACATATATCGCGATAGTTGATCCACAGTTCTTCCGGAATGTGTGTGGGTAGATCTCGTAAATTCGACCATTCGCACAGTTCAATGGCCTTGATGGTGATTTCCGGATGGTCTCGTCGAATGGACCAGGGTACCGCTCTGAGGTTATCAAATGCCGTTTCAGGAGTGATGGAGCAGAGGATAAGTTCTGGTTCCGCTTGTAGCCGCAATGATGCTGCCGAGAAGAAGGAAGCATCCCGTTGAACTGCCAATTTCATAACGTCCAAGTCATCACAAAAGCGACTGCGGGAAGTTACGGTTGTTGTTGTTCTTCTTGTTCTTGGTCGTGCCACGCGTGGAGGACGGAATCGAGCGGCATTACGACGACGACGACGATGGATATGGTTGACAGCATCAGCATCAGCAGCAAGGTTATCGGGTACCGGTGGAAGAATGTTGACAACATTATCGTTATTATTGATGTTGTGGTTGCTTGGATTGACTGCCGGTGGTGCTTCTGGTGGTAGTTCCATGTTGAAGTGCAAGATGGCAGCCAAGGCAGTCTCGTCGTTGTCATTGTCATTGTCGTCATCCTCACCAACATGGTCATTGTCGTCATGACCACCGTCATGGTTGTTGTTATCATCTTGATTGTTGTTGTTGGTTGTAGTTGTTGTTACCAAAATATCTTGCAAGAATTCTTTGGTTCCACGTTGACAAATGGCCAGAACGACTCGTCGATCCTCCTTGAGGGTGGGACATCCTTCCTCTCCCAACGCGGCGGCATGAACTTGAGGCGTGGATCGTTCGGAAATGATCGCCTCTAATGCCAATGTCGGATGTTGATTCCACCACCATTCGGTGGTGGTGGTGGCGGCGGTGGTATCAGCAGTAGCAGCAGCTAATCGAGAGGTCCGAGCGATAGTCGATGTTGTTGTTGTTGATGATGATGATGATGTATTGTTGCTGTTGATATAGAAAAGGTCGGGGGGTGGATGTACCTTGAGATACTTCAATTGAAGGTACAGTGACGGATTGCGTCGTAAGGCTTGGATTAAGAATTCGAGAGAGATATACTGTTTGGGTACGTCCCGTAGCAACAATCCGTTCGTCAAGGCTTGTAGTACCAGTTCTTGATCGTTATTTCGTATGGCGGTTGGTAACAACTTCCACATGGGTCCACCAGTCGGATGGTTCAACACGACATGTAACATAAAGGTTCGATCGTGTAACAATGTTTGTCGCGTCGATGACAACAACGGACAATATTCGATGGCACGTCCATGATAGGCACATGCCAACTTGACAATGTCGATATCCTGTTGCAACTGTACCGATGCATACTGGAGTTCGAGTCCACCGCAATGAGTAATGGCAGTGATGACGATGTCACGATCGTTACATAACTCTTCCGAACAGTCTTGAAGGGATCGTGGAATTTTCCGACAATACGCCATCATGACATCTTTATCGTTGGTCAAACATCCCGGTACGAACAAGTGTCGTTCGTAATACAATCCCCGGTCCTCCTCCTGTTCTTCTTCTTGTTGTTGATTCCTTGTGTTGTTCTCATTATTGGAGGAAGAGTTGTTGTACTGTCTGTTCTTGTGGTGACTGCTGTTGTTGTTGGAAAAGTCGGGTCGGTTACAAAAGGCCAACACGATATCCTTGTCGAACCGTAAGGACTGTGGAAAGGTCCGTTCGAATTGTGACTTGGGGGGCAACTCGGCGGCATGATTGTTGAGCGCCGCCAAGATGAGTCCCTTGTCACGTTTCCATACATCCGGTAAATGTTCCCATATCGTCTTTGCCTGTCCATCCTTTGGTTGTTGAATCAGACGTAAGGCTCGTTGTTTGTCCTGTTGCGACGAAACATTGAACGAGTTGGGTGGCGGTGCCTTGAGTTGATGACGACAACCACGACTCTGTTGGTTTTGGTGGTTCGTATTGATACTAGTGATACTTTTGATACCATTGGTATTCGTGCTGCCATTGCCACCACCAACAGCAGCAGCAGAAGGAATATTCTCATTCTGATTGTTGGCTGTGGAATGATGATGATTGGTAGAATCCGATCCTTGTTGTTGCGGTTGTTCGCGTGTTGTAGTTGAGATTGCAGTTGCGGTTGTATCGATGGGATGATTATTGTTGGTAGTAGTTGTGATGACATTGGATCGTCTTTGTGATGGATGAAGTTGTTGCTGAGAAGAAGAAGAAGCAAAAGGAAAAGAAGAAGGAATAGGAAAAGAAGGAGGAGAAGAAGGAGGAGGAGGAGTAGCCGGTGGAGTAACGCTCATCTCACTTTCGCTTTCCATATCTATTGCAGTGTTTGCGTCGTCGTCGTTGTTGTTGTTGGCAAATACGCCAAAATAAACGTTTGACATGGCCACTGAAAAGAATATAGTGAATTATACAACAAGAAAGAACCCTTGTTGTTGTTGTTGTTGTTGTTGTTTGATGCTGTTAGTTGTGCCTGTTGTGGGTGCTGTTTGTTGTTTTCGCTGTCGACACGAATGGATAGATACGACTCTACTAGCTAGAGTACGAGTAGTAGAGAAAACGACGGTATCTACCGCAGCTACTACCGTGTAGCACGACGTAGAATACGGTACATGAAAGATACCACCAGTACCGTATGATACAGGTACCATTCCACTGTACGGTACGTCATTTAGACAAACGAACCTATAAACATTCCGTACCGGCATTATTAATACGTAGTAATACATTACCCGATTCATACTGTTAATTATTTATCATTACAGTTAATACTAATGCACTCTCCACCGGTAGAGCTAGTACGCGTTGCTTGGTGGTTGTGCAGTGAGAAAACTTTAACGATTATTATGAAGGATGATGAGATAATTACAACATCGACCATCGACCCTACTACCCTCTTTCGTTTTGGCTGAAAGTGCTGCTTTTGTACAACAGAAGCACTACTAGTAGAGTAGCTATGTAGCTACGACGTCTTCCAGAAATCTTGAGGTTTTCACAACCATCCCTCCCCCCTTACCCTTTGAAAGGGTGAATACTACACAAAAAATACTCTACGGTAGGTACTATGTAGTAGAGTACCGTAGTAGTAGTGCTAGTAATTCTCCCATCGAATTACTTTACAGTTCATGACCGTTGTGTGTGTGTGTGTGTGTGTGTGTGTGTGTGTGTGTGTGTGTGTGTGTGTGTGTGTGTGTGTGTGTGTGTGTGTGTGTGTGTGTGTGTGTGTGTGTGTGTGTGTGTGTGTGTGTGTGTGTGTGTGTGTGTGTGTGTGTGTGTGTGTGTGTGTGTGTGTGTGTGTGTGTGTGTGTGTGTGTGTGTGTGTGTGTGTCTATGAGTGTATGTGTGTGTGTGTGTGTGTGTGTGTGTGTGTGTGTGTGTGTGTGTGTGTGTGTGTGTGTGTGTGTCTATGAGTGTGTGTGTCTATGAGTGTGTGTGTGTGTGTGTGTCTATGAGTGTATGTGTGTGTGTGTGTCTATGAGTGTGTATGAGTGTGTATGTGTGTGTGTCTTTGAGTGTATATATATTTTTTTTGCTACCCCGGATTTCTACTCTTAGGACATCATAACGCTTTCCAACGGCTACAAGACTAATAGTTAGATGAAACAGATAGATAGATCGTTGAAAACACTTAGTTTTGATATATAATGCTTAAATGGAAGATTAGGGTTGGGGATAAATTTACGGACGACGGTCAGACTTGTGAAGCGGCTTTTTATCCGTCCAGTCTTATATATATATATATTTTATCTTGTTGTGTAAAATAATCGTGAATATCATTTTGTCATTCTTCTACTACTAGCTATAGTCGTCAGGATCAGATACCAAATCAGTATCGGTCCCGTCATCGACTTGTGCGAGGCCGAAGAAGTCAACCGGTGGATCGTATTGCATGAGTGGTGGAGGCGTATCATCGTCGTCGTCGTCGTCGTCACCGCCGTTCCTGTGGACAACGTCTTGGACTTGTCGTCGTCGTCGTCGTCGTTCTGCGGCTCGAGATCGAGCATTTCGTGCCTCGAGACGCGCCAACATGTCTTCCTGGTTGCGTTGCCGCTCCGCCGCCCAAAGTCGCTCCCGGTCGTCTCTTTCTTGGTGACGTTGTTGTTGTTGTTGTTGTTGTTGTTGTTGCGTATTGGTACGTGCATTCCAATCGATCCGCCGTTCATAGTTGGGCCTGTCAGGTGTTGGTCGGAATAGAAACGTGGCGCCAATAGGTCTGTGTACAGCACGAGCCGCTGGAGTTGGAAGGTTGTTGTTACTAGCAGCAAAAAAAGAACCAATCGAACCTTGATCATCCCGACCAGTACCCCGTCTTTCCAATGGAATATTACAATATTGATTTGCGATGGCCATAGTAGTATCTTGTTCTTCCAACCGTCGTATCGTCTCTTCGGGTCGTCGTCTATGAACGTGTTCTTCGTTTTGCTCCGCCGCTTCACGATGAGTGGTTTCCACATCTGCCATCATCTGGCGCAAATGACGTCGACGGTCTTCATGTCGTATCCTCATGGCAGTAAAGGCTGTTTCTCGATCGGTCCGCACGATTCGTCGCATCTCCTCACGTCTGGTTTCGTCGGTACTACTATCATGATCATCCAACATGCGACGGCCAAGACGAACGTCCATTCGTGTCACGTACGACGTACGATGTCTATCAGCATTGTCGTCCATGACTGCTGGTGTCATGCCCATTTGGGTGGTACGAATACGAGTTGTAAGTCTTGCCAGATATCCTCCACCATTGGAAGTATCATTGTTGTTGTTGTCGTTGTTGTGGTTGTCGTCGTCATCAACATCATCATCATTAGTAGTAGTAGTTTGTTGGATGCCATCACGAGGACCATTGTCGTCGACAGGACCGCCACCGTGGTCATCATCATCATCATCATTGTCGTTTGGGTTATTATCGTTCATCAATTCCATATTGGTATCATGTCGACGGGCCATTCGACGAAAGTTCCGATAGGCCATGCGAGCGGTATTGTCGTCGTAGTCGTCGTCGTCGTTGTTGTTGCTGATGATGTTAATGTCAACGTTGTTGTTGTTGTTGTTGTTGTTGTTGTCGTCGTCATTATTTCGTTCCGTACGACCCCAGGTGGCGTTATATTCCTCCAGACTTCGTTCCGTTAGTGTCACATTGTCGTCTGCCTTGCGCAACACAGATAAGGTAGTTCCGATGGGTACACCAAGATATTGTGCAATCAATTGTTTCAATGCCTGTGACGTTTCGACGCCACGATCCAACATGGTTAGTTGAGACCGCAAGGCGGGTGCCAATCGTGGAGTTTTGACGGTGATCCCCCGAAGGAACTGATAGAGGAAGATATCATGGAGATGTAACAATCGTTGGATCTCATGTTTCAATACGTCCATATTCATTATCTCACAAAACTTTTGGGTAATGACGTTTACCGGGCTTATGGGTGTATTGTTGTAATAATTGGCAGCTGCCACGATCATCACATGTACATCCTGACGAAGGGTTTGGTTGGCAAACTGTAATACCCGACCATCGCATTGTACTGCCTGTAGGATGAAGTCTCGATCGGCCAAGAATCGGTCACCAACTTTGTGAAATTGGCTCCAATTGTGTTTGGCGACCAACAATGCCATTTCGATATCATTTTGAAGTATCCGTTCAAAGACATCTAAAATTGGTTGCCCCCGTCGGATCCATGCCATGCATATATCTCGATGGTTGATCCACAATTCTTCCGGAATGTGTGATGGAAGGTACCGTAAATTCAACTCGTCGCACAGTTCAATGGCCTTGACGGTAATTTCTGGATGATCTTGTCGAATCGACCACGGAACCGTTTTGAGGGTATCCCATGCCGTTTTCCGTGTGATGGAGAATAGGATAAGTTCCGGTTCGGCTTGTAATCGCAAGGATGCAACCGAAAAGAAGGACGGATCTCTTTGAACGGCCAACTTCATAATATCCATGTCATCACAAAAACGACTGCGGGGAGGTACTACTACCGTTGTTGCTGTTGTTGGTTGTATTTGTGGTGGTTGTGGACGGAATAGACTGGCAGCAGTACGATCACGATCATGACGACGATGGATAGGATTGGCGGCAGCAGCAGCTGCAAGGTTGGGTACCGGTGGCAAAATATTGACCACGTCGTTATTGTTGATAATGTTGTGGTGGTGGTTGTTTGGATGGATTGCTGGAAATGGTGGTACTGCCATGTTGTTGTTGTTGTTGTTGTTGTTGTTGTTGAAGTGTATTATTGCAGCCAAGGCAGCATCGTCATGATTGTGGTCGTCGTCGTTGTTGTTGTTGTTTTCGTGTTCTTGATGATTGGTATTATTGTTGGATGTGGTGCTGGTTCCTAAAATATCTTGTAACATTTCCTTACTTCCCCGTTGACAAATCGCCAAAACGACTTGACGATTGTCCTTGAGGGTAGGACATCCTTCCTCACCCAACGCAGCAGTATGAACTTGAGGTGTCGACCGTTGAGAAATGATTGCCTCGAATGCCAACGTCGGATGTTGATTCCACCCTTTGATGTTGGTAGTGGCAGTAGTAGTAGTAGAAGTGAATGTTGTTGATGACGATGTATTGTTGTGATAGATAATGTCGGATGGTGTATGTACCTTGAGATACTTCAATTGAAGATACAGTGACGGATTACGTCGTAAGGCTTGGATTAAGAATTCGAGACGGATATACTGTTTGGGAACATCCCGTAGTAACAATCCATTGGTCAATGCTTGGAGTACCAATTCGTGATCGTTATTTTTCATGTGGAGTGGTAACAATTTCCACATTGGTCCACCACCGGGATTGTTCAATACGACCTGTAACATGAAATTCCGATCGTGTAATAACGTGTGTC
The DNA here is from genome assembly GCA_019154785.2 of Nitzschia inconspicua. Lineage (NCBI taxonomy): Eukaryota > Bacillariophyta > Bacillariophyceae > Bacillariales > Bacillariaceae > Nitzschia > Nitzschia inconspicua. The sequence continues at coordinate 3,460,763 of JAGRRH010000020.1, forward strand.
GCGTCGATGACAATAGAGGACAAAATTCGATGGCACGGCCATGATTGGTACATGCCAACTTGACAATGTCCATATCCTGTTGCAATTGTACCGACGCATATTGAAGTTCAAGACCACCACAATGGGTAATGGCAGTGATGACGATGTCACGATCGTTACATAACTCTTCCGAACAATCTTGAAGGGATCGTGGAATTTTTCGACAATACGCCATCATGACATCCTTATCGTTGGTCAAACATCCCGGTACAAACAAATGTCGTTCGAAATACAATCCTCGGTCTTCTTCTTCTTCGTCGTCATCATTGTCATCATTATCAGTATCTTCTTTTTCTTTGTTGGAGGATGAGTTGTATCGGTTGTTGTAATGTTGTTGTTGTTGGTTATTGTTGTTATTTCTTCGTTTTTTGGAAAAATCGGGTCGACAACAAAAGGCCAACACGATATCTTTATCGAATCGTAAGGATTGTGGAAAGGTCCGTTCAAACTGTGATTTGCATGGTAATTCGGCAGCATGATTGTTCAATGCTGCCAATATAAGTTCCTTGTCATGTTTCCATACCTCCGGTAAATGTTCCCATATCGTCTTTGCCTGTCCCTCTTTTTCAATGAGACGTCTAGCTCGTTGTTTGTCCTGTTGGGACAATACATTGAACGAATTGGTCGGTGGTGCCTTGAGATGATGACGACGACAACTATTACTACGACTCTGTTGTTGTTGTTGTTGTTGTTGAGAAGACGTAGTAGAAGGAGTGGTAGCCTGTACTGATGTACTCATTATCTCACGTTCACTTTCCATTTCACTTTCCATTGTATTGTTGTTGTTGTTGTTTGTTGTTGTTACGGTTGCTGTTTTTTGTTGGCAAATATATATTCCAAAAAAACAAAAAGAAATAACAATAATATTATAGTGAATGGAAGATTATGAAACGATCCAAAAAACGAAAAAAAAACACTGTCGCGTTGGTTGGGTTTGTTGGGTGTTGTGTTTGTTCTCGTCAACAACTCTCCTTTTGTCTTTTTCGTTTTTTTTCGTCTCTCTCTTTCTCTCTCTCTCGTGATCGTCTCTCTCTCTCTCTCTCTCTCTTTCTCTCTTTCTCAACCAACCAAATGGAGTATAATAGTCCTACAACTCGTTGTGATATGTGTTGCAACACAATGATTCTTTCAGATGATTATAAGATGTTGATGTTGTTGACTGTGATGATGAACTGGGAAGGAATCTGTAATTAAATTGTAGTACCGTTTTGACAAAAATTAATTGACTGTAAAGAAATTCAATGGATAGTAGCGAACTGTAGTTTTACTACGTAGTAGTCATACAATAGCAGACTATGAAAGATAAGAAGTCGCAGAATAGTAGAGAACGGATGCCCCCTCTCACGGTAACGGTAATACAGTACCGGTAGTCAAGTACGTATTACTACGTAATTTTTTATCCGTCATCAGAGACGGCCCGGATTTCGTCAATTCATCAATATCTCATGGAACTTTTGCGTTTCATCACATCTGACGACATCCATTGTTATCTACAGCAGACATTTGGCCGTGTGATGGGCAGACAGCGACCACAGCGTTTGTTCATCCGAAAGAGCGAATTACACCCACGGACATTAAATAGAATGTCCGTTTTCCTAATCGACTGTGAAAAATATGTTTCCGAATGGTATGCCTCCGATACCAGAGAGGGGCTCTAATATTGGGAAATCAAGACAACAATTATATATATATGCATTATCTTGAATGAGGGACTTTCCCTTCCTTTCCGGTGCCGCTTTTCAATAGAGTAGTATTTTGAATAGGAGACCTTCGAATTGACTGTGAGCTCTTTACTATTGCTTTCTTGTAAAAAGACTGGTAACAAGAATATCAATAGTCATAAAAGATGTTTTTGACGAGGATTGGAACGAAACCTTCAACTGCACCCTAAATACTTACAGGTAGAACAACTTGGAGGAGGCTCTGGATTTTTTCCGTCGGCGCTTTTGAACCGGTCATACTACTCTCATCATCAGATCGTGAAAATGGAAGAAAATAGAGTTTATTTTTTATGGTAACCACTGCGACTGCTACTAAACGGTAAACGTTCCGGTTTTTTTCAGCCTCACAAAATCCGATCAACCAACTGCGGCAAAAAAAAGCGACAGCAAAAAGTACTTGTTTTAAAACACCATCATTCACAGCTCAGCACGTCCCGACTTGCATCACTCACCAAGTATATCAGTAAACGTTCAAACATGCCTCGCATTCATTTCATCGCAATGATCACCATCATGTTTCTTGGTGGGTACACCAACAACAACGCAATGGCGGTGGGTTTACGAGGTCACAACAACAACGGCAACGATGATGACTTGGGAGAAGCCGATGATTACTATGAATCCGGATGTCCACTGGACACACCTGCAATGGGATCGCACTGCGAATCAAGTAGCTACGGCGAGGAGGACGACGACGAAGGCACGCCGGATTTGTGCTATTTCAACTTTGTCAAGACACCCGGACCTTCACCCGAAGAGGACAACTTCGTTCCAAGCATTGCCTGTTCTTGCAACGACGGCCGATGGCAATGCAACGTCGCACCAGAGTACTTACAGGCACTGACTGAGGCAACCTTTGGCTTGCATTAACAAGTAAGCTATACAGCTGCTGCTGCTGCTGCTGCTGCTGCTGCTGCTGCTGTGCCCCTTTGTGTGTCTCATTTAAGACGTGGTGCGACGTGGAAGAAGATGTTGTTTTATGTGGAAAATAATGTCGTACTTAATATGTGCCATTATTAGTATCGGACCTTAGAGTTGCCTTACAATCATACGTCTCTGAAAACCACTCACAGTCAACACATGATAATATTATAGGTGTCGCCCTTCTCACAGACAGGCATTTCCAACGAGTCAACGAAGGTGTCTCGATGATCCTGTCTCTTGACCGAATTAACAACTCGTACTGAAACATTGACCGTGTCCTTCTGTCGAATACATCAGCAAGACTACGGTAGGTAACTGTGTTGTCTATTTTTGTATGAACGTCCCCCCCCCCCCCCCCCCCACGTAAAGACTGGCTTGGCTGGACACCACGCGAACATGATAATTGGCTTCTGTTGCTTCTCAGATTACATCTCCACATTCAAGTATTAGATCGCATCCCTGTCGTCCTTCTTCCAACAAGGTATTTCACATTGCATAAAATATATGTGATCAGGTATGTTGTACGGCAGACCTTTGGTCGTGTGATGGACAGCGACCACAGCGTTGGTTCATCCGAAAGAGCGAATTACTCTCTCGGATGCTAAACAATAGAGAAAGTCGGGATTCCTTCTTTTTTTCGAACATTCGTCGTACGTCAGATAACAGAGAGGGGCTATAATATTGAGAAGTTGAGACAACATTTATATGAGGTATAAACAATACAATTTCAAATTCATGATATAGTATCTTGAATAGGAGACCTTCGAATTTTGCTCGTTACTATTGCTCTAATGTAAAAAGACTGGTGTAAGAATATCAATGGTCATAAAAGATATTTTCGACGATATCTGGAACGAAACCTTCAACTCCTCCCTCTAATACTTACAGGTAGAACAACTTGCAGGGTGCAGGGGATTTTTCCCGTCGGAGCTTTGGAACCGGTCTCTCATTTATTTTATTATTACTACTCTCATCAGATCGTGAAAGTGGACGCAAATAGAGTTAACTGTAATACGTAGTAGAACAGTTCCAAACGACTGCGACTGCGACTTCAATATTATTACCACTCATAAGGAGTACGGTAATTCCGTTGTTCAGCCTCACAAAATCCGATCAACCGCTACTACTGCAAAAAGAAAAAAGAAAAAAAGCGACAGCAAAAAGTACTTGTTCTAAAACACCATCATTCACAGCTCAGCACGTCCCGACTTGTATCACACACCAAGTATATCAGTAAACATTAAAACATGCCTCGCATTCATTTCATCACTATGATCACCATCATGTTTCTTGGTGTGTACACCAACACCGCAATGGCGGTGGGTTTGCGAGGTCACGGCATTGATGATGACTTGGGAGAAGCCGATGATGACTATGAATCCGGATGTCCATCGGACACACCTGCAACGGGATCGCACTGCGAATCAAGTAGCTACGGCGAGGAGGACGACGACGAATGCACGGATTTGTGCTATTTCAACTTTGTCAAGACACCCGGACCTTCACCCGAAGAGGACAACTTCGTTCCAAGCATTGCCTGTTCTCGCAACGACGGCCGATGGCAATGCAACGTCGCACCAGAGTACTTACAGGCACTCACTGAGGCAACCTTTGGCTTGCATTAACAAGTAAGCTATACAGCTGCTGCTGCTGCTGTGCCCCTTTGTGTGTCTCATTTAAGACGTGGTGCGACGTGGAAGAAGATGTTGTTTTATGTGGAAAATAATGTCGTACTTAATATGTGCCATTATTAGTATCGGACCTTAGAGTTGCCTTACAATCATACGTCTCTGAAAACCACTCACAGTCAACACATGATAATATTATAGGTGTCGCCCTTCTCACAGACAGGCATTTCCAACGAGTCAACGAAGGTGTCTCGATGATCCTGTCTCTTGACCGAATTAACAACTCGTACTGAAACATTGACCGTGTCCTTCTATCGAATACATCGGCAAGACTAGATAACTCTGTTGCTTTTTTTTTATGAACGAACCCCAACGTTAAGACCATGCGAACACTCTGCACTTGACATTCGTGTGAGTAATGATGCCATTTCTTCCACAGAAATGTCACTGCCCATCACAACTCTATCAGGAATCATGCATTAAGCATTCTTCGTCCTCTCCCTTAGCCCCCTTCCGACGAAATAAGAGAAACACAATCTTTCCGGTCGGCCACCGGTTCTGCATGATGCCATGCACAAGACAGCACTAGTTTGTAATACCGCTGGGACGATCTCTTCCGTTGCACTGATAGATCGTTTGTGGATTCTTAGAAACCCATGCTCAGACAAACCTGGGTTAAGCCCCCCTACCACGACAAGGTGATCCACTCAGAGGGGCAAAATTATTTGGAAACATTTTCTACCCTATGATACAATACATCCAAATTCAACTGATATTACTTGTGGCTTTCTTCTAGGTCTTCCGGTATTTGTTTCCTTGCACGGGTGAGAGGACTTTTCTCAAACCAGTTGATCAATTTTCCACAACCCTGTGGACCGAGTCCATAGTATCGAGTGTCGGCCAGACAGCCAGTCAAGTTGGAATCAATTCAAGCTAGCAGTATATGTATTAAATACATGCAACGCAAATCATTTCACGACTCTTTATTGACAGTGCTTTGACGTCTTCTTCCAGATCCCCTCGTGAGTTTCGGAAGAAGAAGAACGTTTCAGCGAGCATCTTGTACCTACGAAGGAGGACGTATCCAAGTAGAAAAAAATGATCGTTGCAACGGAGGCATTATTTCAGTATTTCGAGTGTGTTTTCTTCTTGTCTGTCCATCCGTGCTGGGTGTACTTACTACTATTGATATGCAGTGGTCTTATCAGAAGAACTTTTCTGTGGATGTCGTTCTTGAAGATTTTGTTCCGGAAGATTTCAACACTCGACTGTTCGCCAAGGCGAAGACGCAAAGCGCAGTAAAACGTTTACAGTTAGACAGTTTCACTGCCAATACTGATTGTCATACTACCGGTAGGTATGGTAGCTACGGCACCGTATGATACCAGTTCAGGACTTTTACTTCCACCGTCCCGTTGGGGGCTGGTGACAGCTGAGCCAGAACTTTCGGATGAAGACTGCTGTCTGTTGTGACACTTCTTGTCTGTTCTCCCATTGATTCTACTTATTCGATGCACGTGTCTGTACATTTCTGGCAATCGTTTGATCGCTCAGACCCGTAATGATCGTTTCGCTGCTTCTCGCAGCGACCGAAAGATCTTCCGTTTCTTTCATTCGAAGAACAACCGGTAGGGCTGTTTAGAGTTACTTTTCGTAGTACGTAGTTTTAGGCTGCGTCTTTTTGATCGAGGTTGTGCTTTTTCATACGTCGTATCTTCTTCGCGGTAGTGAGACAAGATTCTTCCTTCGTTACACACATACAGGCTGTAACACACATTTGCGACTCTAAAGCTCCAGACAAACACAAAAATCGTTTTTCCTCTTTGATCCAAAGCCATTCCACCAATCTACGTATTGTAATATTTAATTATCATCATGACGTTCACTCTTTCGCTGTTTGCTTTCCTTTCATGGTGGACTGTTATTGCCATGGCTCTACCACCATCCCCCGGTGCAACCCAAAAATATGTACAGGAACAGGCAGTTGTTTCCAGCCATCGAAATATGTTGCTGGCATCCTTGTATTTTCACAATCAGGTCCATCGTCGTCGTCATCTGCAAAGTTTCCCCACTGATTGTGACGTAGCGTACTTAACATTGTTTAACGATCCAACCTTGTTCGAAGCAGCCGAAACATGGCTTTCCAACCTCGAGGCGAGCGTCGCATCACCCAACCCCGATGATTGCGAGATCACCGATGGCACTTCCACAAACTGTGATTTCAGCGGGGAAGTGACTGGAACTCAGGAATTCCTGGATGCTTGCACAAGGGCTGGTGGCGTCCCCCAAAGTCTGGAAATCGATATTTCTTGCACCTACATTCTTAGCGGCCAACTGTCCAGTCTGAATATGTACTTTCCATCACTTTGGGATTGCATGCCTCCCAACTGCGAAGACGAATTCGAGGCTGCTCTAGCTTTGATCGTGGAGGAGTTAGAGGCAGACCTGGTACTTTCTTTCAGTGAGATTGGTGTCACATCCATCTGTGAGGCAGAAACGGATTTTCCGCAAGCCACTGCTGGCGAAGTTCCTGCTTCTGGTGGAGTCGGTACGTCACCCACCACTCCTGGGAGTAATTTCCCCCCTGTCGCTCCGCAAGAAACCGTTGCTCCTGGTGGAAGCGGTACGTCACCCACCACTCCTGGGAGTAATTTCCCCCCTGTCGCTCCTGAAGAAACCGTTGCTCCTGGTGGAAGTGGTACGTCACCATCCACTCCTGGGAGCAACTTCCCCCCTGCCGTTCCTGAAGAAACTCTTGGTCCTGGTGGAAGTGGTGCGTCACCATCCACTCCCGGAAGCAACTTCCCCCCTGTCGCTCCAGAAGAAGCTATTGCTCCAAATGATCCGCTGCCAACCACTTCTGGCACTGGTGAAAATAACGATTCACCAAACACGGCTAATGCTGTTAGTGAACGTGATGCTTCGTCAGCTCTTCCTGTTACTGACGTAATGACAACGACTATTCATATGGTGCTTACTCTCATCTGTGGAACACTCTTTACACTATAAAACAGGGTCTGAGTTGTCGGGAAACAACGAAAGTAATCTCGGTCCTATTTCCGTCGAATGATCTTCCGAAAGACGGAAAAGAATACGCTACTCTGGACTCAGGAGTACATATTTTATGTATTATATCTCTATATATCTGAGTTGACAAGTCAATGTGACAAGAGAGACGGTCAACATTATCCATGATCCAATGATGAAAAAAAGTTGAAATTCGAAGATACGTGCACATCTTCCGAGAGACGGAAAAGAATACGCTACTCAGGACTCAGGAGTACATATTTTATATATTAGATCTCTTCATATCTGAGTTGACAAGTCAAGGTGACAAGAGAGACGGTCAACATTATCTATTCTCAAAAAAGTTAACTTGTACTCCGAGTAGCATTTATTATTTTGCAACCTTTCTTACAGTTGTTAAAGATTCAATTACAGAGAGACGAGGCAAGAGCTGTCCGAGAGGAGTAACAAGATTAACGTCCACCAATTGCAGTATGCAGTACATATGAAGGAATGGGACCAATCCAAGCGACGTATCATACTTACGGTACGAGAGTTGGTGCGACGGGCCGGTAGATTACTACGGTACATTAGTACCACGTTAAAACTCGTAAAGTCATCCTCATTTTACGATGACCGTTTCTACGAATGAAAAAGTCATTGAACCACGAACATCACCTTAACTACAACACACAACACGCATGTGTACATGTATTGTATTAATACAAATTAACGTGGAAATGCAATAATCAATGAATGCAATAATCCAAAACTTGTTTGGGAAAATCCGAAGATCAAGAATCAAGATACGACGAGTGCATGCGATGTTTGTTGTTTTCATTTTTGCCTACGGTAGCATTATTATTTTATGGTAATCTCATCGTCTGACAGCACAGTCTTACTTTTGGTGATAATAATAACAGCCATACTACAGACTACACACTACAGATCAACTTCAAAAAGAGACAATCATTTAGCGGTAAAGCAAAAGATTTCCATCGAATAGAACAATAGAGTACATTACGATCAACAACAACTGTCATCGACACTGTCCAATCAACAACAATCAACATCATCATCATCATCATGACATTCATTCCTACCACTCCTTCCATGGTACTGTTATTTCTCGTTCTACTTCTCAAATCTTCTATATTTGCCCAAGACGTTGAAATGGATGAAACGGCAACAACAACACCATCATCAAACACATCGTCACTCAACGAATGTGATAATCTTACCATTGGTGAATTCACCTTTTTACTGGTGTCATCTTCGGATCCCTTTGACGAAGTTTCCTTTTTTGGATTTCAAGATTTGCCGGGTAATTTGAATTTGTACCTGACCGATAACGCATGGACCGGTGATTCCTTTGCTACGACGGAGGGTGTCATGATGTTGACGACACCGCCCGAAGGCATCCCTGCCGGTATCACTGTTGGTTTGGGACCGGCCGAAACTGTCTATCAGTACGGTAGATCGTGGCAATCGGTACAGGGTGTCTTTGCACTTTCTACCGAAGGTGAACAAGTCTTTTTGTATTGTTTGGATGGATCCAATCAGCCACGACCAATCGCTGCCATTAGCTACAATGGACCGTACGTACTTTAAAAGGAGTGGTTCTGTTTGTGAATTGTTTTTTTTTGTTTTGTTTCATTGCTGTGTCTCTCACGCGCGTACTCTTATGACTGCCATGGCGTTTCTTTATCTTCTTTTGTTTATGTCACAACAGTTTTCTTCCTCCCAATTTGCCAGATTACGGATTCAACACTAGCGCTGTGCCACAGGATTTGGTCGATGCCAATGCCACTATTGTACTTCCACACGAACATCGATGGCAGTACATTGGACCCAAACTATTGGAAATCGACGAACTCAAGGCGGCGATACAAGATACCGAAACCAATTGGGAGGGAACCTCTGTCCAAAATAGCAGTGGTTCTACTACAGGGATGAGCAGGACGACAACAATGGTAGTGACAAGTTTCCTAATATCAGTGGCCGTTGTTGCAACCAATTCTCTTTGGTAGAGGATCGATTTCTCCCTTTCATCCATTCAATCATCATCGATGGCAGCGACGACAACGGCAGAAACAACAATTTCGATATGCCTTTTTTTGTAATGACAATATAGAACTGCAACAATCTAGGGAGGTAATCATCTATGTATTGGTCAATATTATCGAGTTGGTTGCTCCTTCTATCATTTCTAACAAATATATATATACATATTATTATGGCTCCACGACCGCCGTGGGTGTTGCAAAGGCAGCAGCAGCTTTGACGATAGAAGGTTTGTCTGCCAGTCCTCGTTCATGAGCATCGTTACTGGCCGGGTATGGTTGTTGAAGCTGCTCCTGCCGTAGCTGTTTTTCTTGTCCCATGGTCCCGTACAGATACGAAAAGGTTGCTCCGACCAAGTACGAGCCACTGATGGTATTTCCAATGGTAACTGGTATGATGTTCTTGAGGAGGGCTGTTTGCCATGTGATGGAAGGATCGTGATACTGGGACAACAATCCTGCCGGTAACAAGAACATGTTGGCGACGGAATGTTCCAACCCGATCGCGACAAAGGCCGAGACGGGTAACAACACGGCCAAATACTTGCCAGTCATATCCCTGGCCTGGCCGTTCAAAAAGACAGCCAAACATACCAACCAGTTGGCAACGACGGCCTTGACAAGAGTAGGACCAAAATCGGCCGACGTTTTGGATGCCAACGTCGTGGCGGCCAAATGCGACGCGCCGTCGTTAAAGACCCCGGCATAGCTGCAAAGCAATGCAAACGAGACACATCCGATCGCGTTACCGACCCAACTGACCAAGAGATTCTTTCCGAGATCTTCGTACGATACCCGTCGTTCACATACGGCACTCATCATGGCAGCAGTGTTACCGGTGAAGAGTTGTCCTCCACATTGAAGTGCCAAAAGTAGATTCACGGGAAACAACAATGCAAACAGGAGTTTGTCCAATCCGTAATCGAGGGATGGAGCGTTTCCGGCCACGGCAAGAGCTAACATGGCACCCATGCCGACATAGGCACCACCAAGAATGGACGATACCAATGTCTTTTCGACGGTACTTTGGGCGTTGTATTCACCCTTTTGAACGAGCAATTCAAATGCTTCCGCGGGTGTATTGAGGAGGGACATAGTGGTAGTGGTGGTGGTGGATTTTGATTGTGGAAGGGTAGAAATGGCGACACGAGGAATGGGAGCAAACGTTGCTCCCTCGTCTCTGTCGTTGGAAACATCATTTACGAAGGGAGGAGAGATGGATTCCATAGTAGGTAGTGTAGAAACGGTCGATGTTGTTGTTGCTGTTGCTGTTGCCGAATCGACAATCGATGACGACAAAGAGGACCACTTGTTTTGCTTACGAGCCAAAACAGGAACATGTTGAAAAGCAAGGACTGTTGCTTTGGTTCTTGATCTTGGTGATGTGAAGGTGACGTGTGTCTGCAATACAACAACAAGCCATACTGCCAGAGAGATGATTCGTCTGTTGTCACTATTGTTCTTCTTGACAATTTTGTTGCGAAATCTTGATTGGAAAGACATATTTGGACAAAGTGTTAGATGTATGAATGGTACAGAAGCTTTTGGAAGGGAGATCGACTTGCAGCAAACTATGGCACGGTTGGTAGAATAATGGATTATTGGAGGCAAGTTATTGCCTCCGTCTCTGCTGCTCCTTTTTCGCTTTTTCCGCACCCTTGCTTTTCTTCTTTTGGATGACTTTGATCGTCGTGCGTGTTGGTTATTTTAGCTACTTTTCTTGTACAGGAAGAAAACTCCAGCCAACTTTAAGTTCAGAAGGAAGTTTCCCTCGGAGTGGCTTGGGCGTTGGAGGGCGAATGAATCGCCATACATCACATTACATAACATATTTTCAATGGATGGATGATTCATCATCCTCGTCATCACCCTCTCATATTATTATGTAAAACAGTAGTAATCATGGATTTTGTTGCTGCCCATTTAGGTTCGGCAGAGAAGAAGATGAACTTTGTTCGTGCCATGTCGTCGATTGACAGCATCGTCAACTGGATACATAAAACCCAAAATTTCTGTCGTGAAAAGCATGTGAGTCAGACGGGGAGAAAAAGTCAATAAAATAAAATATCAATAGAACAACACCCGATGACTCTACTACTCCGCCCCTATGGGTGGGTCATCATTTCGACGTATGATCCTATCAATCATACATATATTATTCGGAGCATTATTTTTTCTCTTTTCTCTTTTCGAAACTTAGTACTGTATTTTCGATTCGCCTTCGCCGTAGAACTACCCTTGTCTACTACGTTCGATTTGATGTAGTTCATCTTTTATTTTATTCAACAAGTACTTTCTCGTACGCGTCTGTTGCATCCGATGATGTTGGATGCGAATTGGAGGGGGGAAATCTTGGTGGTGGTGATGGAAACAAAATGTGAAAATCAAGGGTTTGTGAAGTCTTGATGGAATGGGGGGAAATTACGACTGCTCGTCAAGGGTTGTGAAAACTGTTACCTTTCAACAAGGAGGGGGAGTGGTGAACATCCTACTGCGTATAAAACTAATAATGATATTTGTAGCTCCTAATTGAAATCAAATGTTTAAGTACCTTGAGGCACATCCCTTTCAGGTGAGTTCCTTGCATCATCATTTTAATGTGCGGTGTCAAACGTTTGTTGTTTGGTTTGTTTGGTTTGTCGCCAACATTATTTGGACTTGCTTCCGAGTGGCAATGTACCATATCAGGTTGGTGAGCGAATTTCCCATGCCGCCTTGAGTTTCGTACACGAAAGCGGGGATGTTCATTGCTTGGTCCAATGCACCTTGTCGATCTCCTGCCGTTGCCAACAACCCCGCTTGTAGAATCGACCATCCATTTTCGATGCAAAAGTCGCCGGCATCTTGACATGCCTCTTTGTATTGTGGGTACAAAATCGCGGCCCATTCTGGATCGTCACGTCGTTCCGCCACTGGCGTCAACGGCAAAAGCTGAATCCCATACGATACCAATGGCCATTGCGAGAACCACGTACCAAACATGGCCATGGTATCATACAACATTCCGACGACGGGTTGTTGATACGCTTCGGGATAGGAGCTGTTGTGCGTCGGACTGTTCCAGACATGCCAATACCGGTTAGTAGCTTCTAGTTCTGTCGCCGTTAGCAGTTGTCCAGATTGTTGCACAAGTTTGGCAATTTCAAGGTGTCGACTCTTAGAAGATGCGCCCGACAAGAAACTGAATGCCGAATCGTCACTTGTACCAGAGTAGGCATCTACCATGGCGGAACCAAACAAGGCCATTGCCTCGTATGCAGAAATGGCTTCACTGGACGACTCTTCGTTGCGACCATGGGGAGAATTCTCGGCCGAAACGATACCGGAAGCCCAGGACGATCCCAAGAACCAATCCTTTTGTCGAAAGGACGGAAAGTACGGATCGTCCGCCATGGGATTGGCAAAATCACGAATGTACAACATGATATCGTCCATGCGTTGTCGTGCCCATGCCGGATCAAACTTGGCAGCCACGGCGGCGGCATACAGATGATACCCATAATGATAATGATGGTCGTTGTAGTAACCTTTTAAGAAAATCAAAGGGAGAGGTGAGATGACTAATACACAGAAATTTTCAAATTACCAGAAGCCGGCAACAAGGAGAGCGCGTCTGATATGAAATTATCAGCAGGCTTTGCACGTACCATTGCCAAAATCTTCATTGACGTCGACCAGTGCGGGACAATCGGGGAATGTGTTGTTGCAGTATCCTTTTTCGTCTTTTCCTACATAGCGACAACCACAATTGACCAATCCGCCCCACGTTTCGTCAAAGAGGAAGGGTGCTTCGGCACCCGAATCGAGCCATGCTTCCACTCCATGTTTCAAATGTTGGACGGCCGCGCCCAATTGCGATGCGGTGGGTAGTTGGACGGACTTTGCCGCCTTGCGTGCAGCCTGTAACGACTCGATATCGACACCGTCTTTGGCATTGATACTGTACTGCTTTTGTAACTGTTTCATAGAAATCAAGTCTTCGTCGGCGAGTTGCATCAACTCGTCGGCGATGACGACGACACGAGCGTACCGGGCCAATATTTTGCCGGAAAAGTACGTGTCGGCGGCACCACGCATCAGATTGTCGGACAGACGATACCGAATATCCTGTGCCAGTGCCGTGGCCAAGGCGGGGATCATGTCGGCTTGGGGAGGTCGGGGTGCCCAAAACGACAGGGGCGTACCGACGTCGTGGGCAAGTTTCCAACGCGAGCCTTGTACGAGACAAGTTCGGCCATGAAAGGTCGTGGTACAATAATCTGTCACGGTCGTTGTAGAAGCAGTACTTGTTGTAGAGCTGGAATGGTTGGATAGTGATGCTGCCAACAACAATTCTTGATGATGTGGCAAGGCAAAGAGGAGCAAGTTATCCAAAGAGTGTGATTTCGATGATGATGATGATGACGATGATGATTTGGCACCCCAGTCTATGGAAATGTCCGTCGTGGCGGTATCATCATCATCATCATCATCATCATCCTCTTGGGGGTATCGAAATTCCATTTGTGGATTGGTCGGATAAATATCGACGTGTTTCTTGAGCAGTCGTTCGTAGGCTTGAGGATCGGCCCATTTGGCGTCCTGTTGACAATGTTGTTGGATGTTACTCTTGCCGGTAGTGCATTGATCGAGGAGTGCCACACGGACTGTTAGAGGACTATCCGTTTCGGTATCGACGATATCCACAACATCAAGTTGAAAATCACGAATGAATTCATCTCCCTCGGACATAGTACATGTGACGTGTACCGGTCGCGAAAAGAAGACCATCCAGGTAAAGTCGGAATTGATAAAATGAAGATGCAAATGGTTTTGAACCAACGCTGTTTTGCCCGATCCCTTCTTCTTTGTACCACATTGCAACGTTGTTGTTATAGTAGCAGTAGTAGAATTATTATTGTCACCGCTGGCAGTAGTGGTATTGTTGTTGTCGTCATCGTCATCGTCGATTCGAATGTCACTGGCCAATCCATTGTAACTGTACAAACTTGGCAACACCCCTCCTTGATATTCCATAGTGGCATAGGCCATCCCACGAACAATATGTGTCGTCATTCGTGGTGGTGTTGGTGGTGGATGATTGGTCGTCTTACCGGTCTTGTCCAAAGTGGACGGTTTGGTGGACTTTGATAAGCGTCCCTTTCGTGTTTTTCCGGTGTTGACGTCGTCCTGATTCGTGGAACTGTTTTCATTGTCGTCCGTACTCCATTCCAGTGTAATTCCAAGAGGTGACAAGGGTTGTCCATCTTCTGTACGGACATGATACGGATAAACGGAAGAAGTGGTATCGGTACTGTTTTGGGTTGTTGTTGTTGTTGTTGTTGTTGTTGTTGTTGTGTTTCCAAACGTCTTGCATCCGAGCGTGATGGAATTTTTGAAATCACGGACCATTTGTATGTTTTGCATCGACGCTTGTAAGACCGGCCAATGGACACGAATACCGGCAGCAATGTTGTTCGGGTTGGACGATGCCGCGGCCGTATCAATAACGTACGGGACCGTGTATACACTCGTCGATTCGTCCGGTTGTTGGGAGGCCTTGTGTGAAACGAGGTTCTTTTAAAAAAAGTATTGTTTGTCGGAGAGACGAGAGAGAGAGAGATGGAAAGAAGAGAACCAAACAGGAAGGATAATGAATTTGTGAGTGAACTTGTGGGTGAACTTGTGAATGAATGGATGAAGAAATGAAGGAATGTTGGTAGTTGTATTGTTTCGTTGAATTTGTACTTACCAAATACCACGAATTGGTGGGTAAGGGTCCTTTGGTTTGAGAGGACGTCCAAATGGAAGAAGGAGATGCATCGGTCTGTCGTTTCACTGACAACAATCCCAAATCATTGACGGGATCAAGTAGAAATGTGTTTTTATTGTTGTCATGATTGTTGTGATGATTATTATGATTGTTTTGGGGATGGGGATTGTAATGAAAGATTGGTGCCACAACATACAAAAGTGCCGAAACGATCATGATGACCAAGAGAGACACGGAAACGATGGTAAGGATACGTTTCGTTTCTACCAGAGGACGCACCGTTGTCTTCTTCATAATGTTCTTCTTTTCATCATCTTGCAACGATGAGTCATCAGAAAGACTCATTTGTATCAACGGAACACGTTCCACATCATCCATAATGGAACCATACGAGTTGATACCATTCTGATTGTTGTTGGAGGAAGCAGAAGATGCAGTATTGTTGCCACCAGCAGCCAACAGTTCGGGACGTGGAAGGGGAGCCATCCTTTCTTTTTCTTCTTTTCTTTGTTTCTTGTTTCGTTTTTTTGGGGGAGATGTTTGATGATAGTAAGTAGTAGTAGTAGTAAGGAGAGCGAAAGAAAAGAGAAGAAAGAGAAGAGGGTAACGAAGTAGTGTGTTTTTGGAATGGGAGAGACAACTTTGTGGCCACTGTTGAAAAAGTGCAACAACAGCTGCAAACTATTCAAGTTTTTTTCTTCTTCTTCTTCCAAAAGACATGAAATAATAAGAAACTACCGTACTACCGTACATCGTATTCCAGTACCTACAATACCACATCCTTTACTCTATCGTAGTACCGCTTGTCTACGTATTTTCTCCGTAGTACTCTCAAGATTTTCGGATGTATAAATAACAAGACTTTCCAGTGATCATAGAGAGAGAGAGAAAAATCTTCGCTTGGTCACACCCTTGTGTGGGTGTTGTTGAACCACGTCATCGTTTGACCACCACACGTCGTCGTCCCTTTTTCTCCCCTTCTTTCACACGACGTATGATACGTTATTTCTACCGGTAGTAGAGTTGTATCTTTGTTGTCTCAGAAGACTCACAAGACTCACAAGTCACGACAGTCACGACCCATCTACGATATCATACGGTACGGCAGTACCACAGTATGTACCTTAGACCTCTACCGATATTATCATTATCGTCTACGGTAGTACCAGTACTTTGGTACTTTGGTACCACCAGTACTAATAATACTATCGTACGTAAAATGTACTGGTACGTACCTCCCTACTGACGGCAGTAGGCATCGACAAACAGTGTAGCAGTTTCTTTGAAGGTTGTCCGAATGATGTCCATGGTAAAATAGAACTGGAAATAGTAGAGAGTAGTTTACAATACTCCATACACTACTATTCTCTCTAGAGAGGGAGTAGACTACCAGCTAGCTAGCAATAGTATTATTGTATCATTCCGTCACAGTTCCCCAATACTTACTACTGTCGTAAAAAAGAAATACATACTGTATAGGAATCCTGTTCCTTTCTTGTGAGATGTACCGTTAGTTTTGCTTGGGGGTTGTTGCTTGCTACTGTTCATCTTGCTGTTCTTGTTGTTGTTGTCTTTCTGGTTGTTGTTGTTTTTGTTGTTGCGTCAGACGCCGTCGCAAATCGTTGATTTCGTTCTGTGATCCTTGAAAGGCCAACGTTAACAACTTGATTTGAAATTGTAACAGTCGTTTGGAGGACGTTTTTTCTGCCTCTGCCATTGATAATCGTCTTTGGAATCGTTCTTCTCGTTTCTTTCCCGCTTGTACTGCCGCCGTGGCAATCTCTACCCGTTCTTGACATTCCGATCGTACCTCGTCCAGTTCCGTTTCCCATTGTTGTTTTTCGGCAGTAAATTCTTTCAACAGTTGTTCCTTCTGTTGCTGTAGTTGTTGTCGTCGAATCGTTTCTGCTTCTTTGAGTTGACGCTTCCATTTTGATTCCATCGTTTCCAATTGATACGACGCTTCCAATAGTTTCTTATCTTTGATGTCTAAGTCCATAGTCAATTGTTGAATGGTCGTTTTGTAGTCCAAATTTTCTTCTTTTAATTTTGACAGTTGGGATTGATACTCGTGGTAAGATACAGCAGCCTTCTCTTTTTCTTTTTGTCGAACCTGTCGCAATTCATCCTGTAAGGTTTTTATTTGCGTTACATAGTCTTCCTGTTGGATCTTCCATTGATTGGCGGCGGCAGCAGCAGCAGCAGCAGCAGTATTAGCATCATTATCACGTTGCCGTTGGAGTTCTTCCTGATCGTGTCGCCTTTGTTGTTGAAGTTGTTGTTTGAATCGAGTTTCCCATTCCGTGTTGGTTAGTTGTAACTGTTCCTCATGTCTCCTTTTGGAATCCTCCAGTTGTATTTGTAACTCTTGAATCGTTCGTGAATGAGTCCGTTCGGTTGTTTCCATGACAGCTTGAGCGTCCCGTTGTTGTCGTTGTTTCAATTGTTTCACGACGTCTTGTAAGATAGACAGTTTGTCTTGTACCAACAACAGAGACGTAGTATTGCTGCTGCTGCTGCTGCCATCGCTCCCACTATTGGTCGAATCGTCATCCAAATTGACATTCATAATCGAAGTAGTACTGAAAAGCAGTGATGACCACTCGATCGGTCGAGTATTCGCTGTTGTTGTGGTTGTTGTCGTCGTTGTAAAGGCACTGGACGGTCCACCTAAAAACAACAAACATCCAAATACAATCATCGTCATCATCATCGTCGTCGTCGTCGTCGTCGTCGCCGTCGTCCTTGAGAGTTGTAACGACATCACAGTCAATACTGGCATTGCTGAAAGTGTATTGTTGGTAGTGATGACTCGACTCGTTTAATACTGTTAACAGTAATTACTACCTAGTACTACTGTTGGATGGACAATTTTCCAAGACACAAACAAGATGCGAAACGACGTCGTACTACTATTTTATTGGTGTCAATATATGTAGTGGCTAATGGCATCACATTCATTTTATTCGAAAACAGGAAGATAAACGTACGAAGTTCCGTATCCAAATAATAATATTACGACCGTATCATAGCGACGTGGGGCTGGCACAGGAAGGGCACCGTCGTGATGAGTGAAGGGTTTGTTTTCCCACCCCTCCAATCTCACAGATGGATTAGTCCCACCCCCTAATAATACAAGTACTCACAGTCACCATCACACCATGAGATGAGTATGAATACCCCCCCCCCCCTCCTTCGTTCAAAGTCCAGCTTGGACGGCGAGCTTTTATTACTGTTATTACAGTTATTATATTAGTAGTACGTAGTAGTGTAAAGAAGAAAATTTTGGATTTTGTCGCCTACTACCTAGATACCATACGGTAACAGGTTCTCATTTGATCGGGAACATGGATGTAATAGCTAGCTAACAACTTATAGCTAGCTACTATTCATAGTAGAGCTAAGCTAGCTACTACGCCGTATTCATAGAGCTATGATAGGTAATATGCGTTTTTTTACAGATGTTGATTGTTGAAAGATCTTCTCTATTTTACGAACTACCCTCGGAGTACCTTTACAGTTAAGTCGTACATTTTAAAAAATTTCTACCAGCAATTTCAGCTGAAAGTCATTGTATTGACAGTGACATAAAAAAACTATGTGACTGAAATTTGTTTTAATAGATTTACAGGTACAGTTAAATTACAGTTAATTCTTCTACATGAACATCGCGATGGGGCCTGACTACGCACCAAAAACGGATTTTTTTTGCAATGATTTTATAACGCACCGTTTCAGTTCAAAGTCATTGTATTGGAAGCTAAGTTGAGTAATAATAATTTTTACAGTCAAGACAATCTATTCGTTCTACTTCGCGACAAGGGGTCGAAAGATTCCGAAATGCGCACCATGAAAATACTACTACGTAATTGGTTTTGCAAATATTTCACTACAATCTAGCTGGCTAGCTAGACGCCCGTTTCAGTTGAAAGTCCTTGTAGTGGAAACTATGTCATAGTCAAGTAAAAATTAGATTTCTTACGGTTAGAGCGATCAGGTCGAAACATTCCGAACGGCGTATCAAGAAATAATATAATTGGATGAGGTAACATTATACAGAATTTTTCCTCTCTAGAGTAGTAGTCTACTACTATTAGGGTTAGGGTTGGGGTACTTGACGGGTAGTTGGCATAGCCATAAAAAATAGATTTTATTCCCTCAATAACGAGAACAGACTCTACACTATACCACTCGACCACCACAGTAACACCACCAACACTACAACCAACAAACAAAGATACAACTATGCTTATTCTCATCACAAATGACATCCCGCCCCCAACAAGTTTTTGCTTTATTGCATTCATTGATTATTGGCTTTCTTCGATTGTAACACACACATATGCTCATTCTCATCACAAATGACATCCCCCTCTACCAGATGAATTTTTCTCCTGGCGTAGGAGGTTTTACTACCATTGCCACCTCCCTGGAGTGACCCCCGGTTACTCTCTCTGCATTGCGAGCCTGGCTGTTGAGTACTTCTTGTGTACGGAAATAGTTTGTTACTATTGTTGAAGAATGTTTTCACGTAACAATTGGATTTTGTTTTACTGTTATTACTACATTTGATTGATTCTTCTATCATCTACATCGCGATCAGGCGGAAAAAATCCGAACTGCGTGAAAACATAATAACATCTGTTTCTACTCTCTACTAGACGACGTTTCAGTTGAAAGTCATTGTATTGAGGACTTTGTTCCGGAACAATTAGACCTAAATAATTATTCTGCGTCGCGATTAGGTGGGGAAAAAACGAACTGCCCGTATGAAATGTTTGTATATATTTTACGACGTTTCAGTGGAAAGTCACATTATTGACAGTGAGGAATATGTTATGGAACAATGGGGCATAATTAATTGTCCTAATAGCTAGTACATCGCTATTACGCCGAAAAATTTCAGATTACGCACCAAGAAAGAATTGTTTGCAATGATTTTACTACTACAGTACCTAGCGACTACTACTAGAGACGTCGTTTCAGTTGAAAGCCGTGGCAGTGAGGAATGTGTTACGTTACCTTACAAGCATAGAATTACAGTTAATTCTTTGATTCTGAATGCGCAGTTAAGAACTGTTTTCCGCAAAGAACATTGTCTGCTGGTTTCTTACCACAGTAAACGGAGAGATGAGCGAAGGAGGAGGAAAACGAAAGAGAACCACGAGAATGAGTAGCCTACCTTGTAATCCTGCAATTATCTCGATTGTATCATCTGATACGATTTCAGTAAATTCCGTTACGATTTTCTTGGTGGTAGGGAACTAAGAATCCACAGACGATCTATCAATGCAATGGAAGAGAATTTCCTAGCGGTAGTCATCATGCAGAACCGGTGGCCGACCAGAAAGATTGTGTTTCTCTTATTTAGTCGGAAGGGGGCTAAGGGAGAGGAGGAAGAATGCTTCTGCATGAGGTTGTTTGCCTTTCCACTACAATAAGTGGTGGGCAACATAGTGCTGATTGAAAGAAGGGCTGTTGCATGTCTGCCGCGCCCCCTTGGGGGCCAGGGAATCGATCAGTATTTTTCTTAGCCTGGTAAAATTTCCAAGAAAAAAGGAAAAACAAATCTCATCACACACTGCAACCACCACTAAATCACCAACAGCAAGACAAGCTTGTTCAGCGTTCATTTCCATCCTCTTCTTGTCTTTTACTTTATTCTTATACTGTCGTTACATCTAAATAACAAGTAGCTGTATCAAACTATCATTCTAACTGTAAAGACGGAGCACATCGAACAAACATGTCATCTTGGTCCAAGCTGTCAAGTAACATCGCTATCACGTGTCTGCTCATAGAATATTTGTCACTTGTGAACGGAAATCCAAACAATAATGGAATCAACGGTAGTTTTTCCAACAAGCAAACGAATCTGAAGAAGAATGTAAAGGTATGTTACTGCCGAACAATACTGTTTTAATGAATTGGATTGTTGTGCTTCTTGTATTCGTTGTTCCAACATTTGGATCCTCTTTTGAAAGTACGAAGTTTGGGGATCCGATCAATCCAACAGTATCTCTGGTATATCAAGCCCTGGTACCAAGGGAGGCTTTATTTGGATCTGGAATTCCACACAATCGATAAACAACTAGCCGGGATTGGCGATGCTATTCCCATGTCCTGTACTCCAACCCAAGCCAACGGACCTTGTAATCTCTTGGACGTTTTCCCTCAAGAACTTGTGGATAGTGTCACGGGAGTCACATTGGGGAACTTACCAGGCTTTGGTAGGCTTCACGGTGTAATACAAAGATCCGTACGGAAAATATGTTGCCGCAAGTGTTTTTGTTCCCGGTGGTGGATATGTCGGAATCATCGACACGAACACGAAACAAGCCATTGCACTCTTTCGTGTCACAGGATTTACCTTTGAAGGACAAACGACCAGTGCTAGGAGCGTCCACATGTCCATTTGGTCCGATGATGGCCGGGCACTTCTTGTGGACAATTTAGATGGCAAGGCCATTGAACCGGATTGATGTCACTCGCAACAGACAGAATGAAATTACAGACTTGAAGTTCAACAAGGCTGCCACAATTGGTTTGGGTAGGAACATGGCAGTAGCCAATGAGGCATCTGTCTTTTCTGGGCCCAATGCCTTTGGCATGAATCTGATTGGCAGTGTCGTCGAATCCTACGATGATGCCAAAGAAAATGGATGCAGTACAGCCCCAAACGATGAAGCCGGTGTCCGTCCCAACAATCTTCCCATTTGTCCCATTGCCAGCAAGAAGGGTTTGGTGTACGTGACATTGGCAGGAGGTGGATTGCTCGTTTTGAATCCCTCTACCACGCCCATGACGATTGTGGGCGAGTATGGGAATCGTATCGTGTACGGAGCTGGATGTGGTGGTGCTGTCTTGTCCTTTGATGATACACAATATGCCGTCAGCAGACCTCAAAACACTCCCATGCCGATTCGTGTTTTTTAAGATGCTGGCAATACCAAGACAGGTGGCAACATGGAAGGTAATGCTGGTGCAACGAATGAGTCTGGCCAACTACCCGGTGTGTCCACTCGTCGAGATTCCCACGGTATGGCAGTTACGGGAAACTACATTCATGTTGTCGATCGCATTCAAAATGTCATTGAAACGTTTCATGTCCATACATACGAGAGATCGACGTATGATGTGGTATCTATCAGTGGTACTGCTGGTCGTACGGGTGCGGCATCCAAGTGCTACCAACGCAGTATATTGGATGATATCAATTTGATTTTGAATGATCCTGCACCCGACTTGCTCGAGACTACTCCGGATGATAAATACTTGATGGTTGCCTTTCGAGGGCCAGTGCCTGTCAGTGTGGCGCATGGAGGACAAGGATCATGTCCCGGCGTGGGCATTGTGGAACTGATGGACGGTACGTTGTTTTGACTGCGTTTTCTTGTTTTGTTTTGTTTTCGACAGAGGAAAATAATGATGGAACGTTCATCCATGAAATTCAGAAGTCCATCGTTATGGAAGGAAGCTCACGTAACAAACTCTTTTTCTTTTTTTTTTGGTTTTTTTTTTGCTTGGTCACATTTTTAGGTGGCAAGTCGGGCAAGTTATTGGATGTGATTCGTACCACCAACACTGTTGATACTTCTGTTCCGGTTTCGATCCCTGGCGGTGTTGCTTACTCTGGAAAAGAGCGATCTGACGTCCATGGTGCCATTGTTATTGCTAAGTAGAGGCTAATGGTTGTCATCGATATTCCATCTACCTAGTCCAGTGTATTGTTTTGTTGGATTGATCTGACATGTCTCTGTCTATGGTGGTGGCGTTGAAACGCAACGCAGTGGTGTGCATCGAAGCTGAATTCCCTTGCCCTATCGAACGGAGAAGATTCGTCAACTGGACGGAGGCCCAGAACGACCGAATGTCATTTTTGGGTGTAGATGTGTTATGTTTTATTCGTTGTCATTTGTCATGTCTGTATGATATCTGACGGTGGATTCGGCTGACCACCGGTAGTTCTGTTTTATCATTAGGTATCGTAGTATCTTTGGCCAGCAAAGAAAAAATCATTGTGCATCGGCCGGCTGTTGGTTGATGAGGGTCTTCACGAATTTAGTGGACCATTGGTCCACTTCGTAAGAAGAGTACCAAGTCCTACACAAGGTAGAAATGTACTGAAAGATTGTGTAGGAAAAGGAATCAGGAGTTTAAGACAAAATTTGAAAATAGTCGATTAAAAAGTGAAAAAGGTATCTTGTCTTGTGTAGTAAAAATGTTGTATTGAGGGAATTACGACATGTAATTCACAGCTCAACATTTCCAATAGTTCACCTAGTAGCCAGCTAGAGAGAACAATTCCGTTTGCTCGTTCGACCGCAACCGCACGACGCACTGTATGCACGATGCTCGTCCACCTCTTCTGACTGTCTCGAGCGCCATCCGCGAATAAATGGGCAATCGACAGAAACATGCGATCCACCGCGGAAATAGTGGTGTTGTTTTCACTGTGTCCCGCTGCCTCCACTCTCTCTGTCATCCAATTCATAAGAAACCGCATATCGCATATCGTCTTCTTCGACAGCCGGCGCCGAGCACCGTAGCCTCCAGTCCGACCGTGCATTTCGTCGTCCGCCAAAGGCACATTGTCTAGGTGCTTGACATCTCCATGCCCAAGACTGCGCAAGGGCAGAACAAGGCGTACCGTGTCTCCTATCCACCACTGCCGCCAAAGGTCTTGAACTCCACACCGCGGAAAGCGCCAATCAGCCGAAACACGATGAAAGCCGCCGCCATACATGTGTAGTGTGTAGCCCGCGCCCGTCTCGACTCGCTCCGGTAACGCCGCCTCGTTGCCTTGGCCTCCATGAAACTCAATCGTTCTGGATGGCATGTAGACGATCACTGCCGTGCTCGGTCAGCCAATCAACCTGATGGATGGAGCACGAATTCAAAAATACGATAATGTCGCCGAGGTAGATACGACTTGTTCTACCCATCCCGGACATTGTTGAGAGCGAGATGTCCGCCAACAGCAGCAGCAGCACCACCGTCACCACCATCAGGAGCAATATCAGCAGCGGCAGGAATAGGGCCGCCATCAACAACTATTTCCGCTGGATCGGGAAAAACGTTCATGATGCGGCGTGAAAATGAACGAACGGATGATGTGAGATTTTCTCATAAAGTCATTTGCAAGATTCCACAATCGGCCTACGAGTTGGTACGTACCCTACGGCGGTGGACTATGGTCCACCAAAACAGGAAATGATTTTGATGCACTTCAACTTACGTAGAATTGTGCGTAGAATTGTACTTAGGATCATTTCTGATCATGTCAGATTTGTCGGACTTTGGTCCACCAGGATCATATGGGGACCCCCTTTCGGTCCCACAAAACCGGGTTAATGAGGGTCTTCACGAATTTAGTGGACCATTGGTCCACTTCGTAAGAAGAGTACCAAGTCCTACACAAGGTAGAAATGTACTGAAAGATTGTGTAGGAAAAGGAATCAGGAGTTTAAGACAAAATTTGAAAATAGTCGATTAAAAAGTGAAAAAGGTATCTTGTCTTGTGTAGTAAAAATGTTGTATTGAGGGAATTACGACATGTAATTCACAGCTCAACATTTCCAATAGTTCACCTAGTAGCCAGCTAGAGAGAACAATTCCGTTTGCTCGTTCGACCGCAACCGCACGACGCACTGTATGCACGATGCTCGTCCACCTCTTCTGACTGTCTCGAGCGCCATCCGCGAATAAATGGGCAATCGACAGAAACATGCGATCCACCGCGGAAATAGTGGTGTTGTTTTCACTGTGTCCCGCTGCCTCCACTCTCTCTGTCATCCAATTCATAAGAAACCGCATATCGCATATCGTCTTCTTCGACAGCCGGCGCCGAGCACCGTAGCCTCCAGTCCGACCGTGCATTTCGTCGTCCGCCAAAGGCACATTGTCTAGGTGCTTGACATCTCCATGCCCAAGACTGCGCAAGGGCAGAACAAGGCGTACCGTGTCTCCTATCCACCACTGCCGCCAAAGGTCTTGAACTCCACACCGCGGAAAGCGCCAATCAGCCGAAACACGATGAAAGCCGCCGCCATACATGTGTAGTGTGTAGCCCGCGCCCGTCTCGACTCGCTCCGGTAACGCCGCCTCGTTGCCTTGGCCTCCATGAAACTCAATCGTTCTGGATGGCATGTAGACGATCACTGCCGTGCTCGGTCAGCCAATCAACCTGATGGATGGAGCACGAATTCAAAAATACGATAATGTCGCCGAGGTAGATACGACTTGTTCTACCCATCCCGGACATTGTTGAGAGCGAGATGTCCGCCAACAGCAGCAGCAGCACCACCGTCACCACCATCAGGAGCAATATCAGCAGCGGCAGGAATAGGGCCGCCATCAACAACTATTTCCGCTGGATCGGGAAAAACGTTCATGATGCGGCGTGAAAATGAACGAACGGATGATGTGAGATTTTCTCATAAAGTCATTTGCAAGATTCCACAATCGGCCTACGAGTTGGTACGTACCCTACGGCGGTGGACTATGGTCCACCAAAACAGGAAATGATTTTGATGCACTTCAACTTACGTAGAATTGTGCGTAGAATTGTACTTAGGATCATTTCTGATCATGTCAGATTTGTCGGACTTTGGTCCACCAGGATCATATGGGGACCCCCTTTCGGTCCCACAAAACCGGGTTAATGAGGGTCTTCACGAATTTAGTGGACCATTGGTCCACTTCGTAAGAAGAGTACCAAGTCCTACACAAGGTAGAAATGTACTGAAAGATTGTGTAGGAAAAGGAATCAGGAGTTTAAGACAAAATTTGAAAATAGTCGATTAAAAAGTGAAAAAGGTATCTTGTCTTGTGTAGTAAAAATGTTGTATTGAGGGAATTACGACATGTAATTCACAGCTCAACATTTCCAATAGTTCACCTAGTAGCCAGCTAGAGAGAACAATTCCGTTTGCTCGTTCGACCGCAACCGCACGACGCACTGTATGCACGATGCTCGTCCACCTCTTCTGACTGTCTCGAGCGCCATCCGCGAATAAATGGGCAATCGACAGAAACATGCGATCCACCGCGGAAATAGTGGTGTTGTTTTCACTGTGTCCCGCTGCCTCCACTCTCTCTGTCATCCAATTCATAAGAAACCGCATATCGCATATCGTCTTCTTCGACAGCCGGCGCCGAGCACCGTAGCCTCCAGTCCGACCGTGCATTTCGTCGTCCGCCAAAGGCACATTGTCTAGGTGCTTGACATCTCCATGCCCAAGACTGCGCAAGGGCAGAACAAGGCGTACCGTGTCTCCTATCCACCACTGCCGCCAAAGGTCTTGAACTCCACACCGCGGAAAGCGCCAATCAGCCGAAACACGATGAAAGCCGCCGCCATACATGTGTAGTGTGTAGCCCGCGCCCGTCTCGACTCGCTCCGGTAACGCCGCCTCGTTGCCTTGGCCTCCATGAAACTCAATCGTTCTGGATGGCATGTAGACGATCACTGCCGTGCTCGGTCAGCCAATCAACCTGATGGATGGAGCACGAATTCAAAAATACGATAATGTCGCCGAGGTAGATACGACTTGTTCTACCCATCCCGGACATTGTTGAGAGCGAGATGTCCGCCAACAGCAGCAGCAGCACCACCGTCACCACCATCAGGAGCAATATCAGCAGCGGCAGGAATAGGGCCGCCATCAACAACTATTTCCGCTGGATCGGGAAAAACGTTCATGATGCGGCGTGAAAATGAACGAACGGATGATGTGAGATTTTCTCATAAAGTCATTTGCAAGATTCCACAATCGGCCTACGAGTTGGTACGTACCCTACGGCGGTGGACTATGGTCCACCAAAACAGGAAATGATTTTGATGCACTTCAACTTACGTAGAATTGTGCGTAGAATTGTACTTAGGATCATTTCTGATCATGTCAGATTTGTCGGACTTTGGTCCACCAGGATCATATGGGGACCCCCTTTCGGTCCCACAAAACCGGGTTAATGAGGGTCTTCACGAATTTAGTGGACCATTGGTCCACTTCGTAAGAAGAGTACCAAGTCCTACACAAGGTAGAAATGTACTGAAAGATTGTGTAGGAAAAGGAATCAGGAGTTTAAGACAAAATTTGAAAATAGTCGATTAAAAAGTGAAAAAGGTATCTTGTCTTGTGTAGTAAAAATGTTGTATTGAGGGAATTACGACATGTAATTCACAGCTCAACATTTCCAATAGTTCACCTAGTAGCCAGCTAGAGAGAACAATTCCGTTTGCTCGTTCGACCGCAACCGCACGACGCACTGTATGCACGATGCTCGTCCACCTCTTCTGACTGTCTCGAGCGCCATCCGCGAATAAATGGGCAATCGACAGAAACATGCGATCCACCGCGGAAATAGTGGTGTTGTTTTCACTGTGTCCCGCTGCCTCCACTCTCTCTGTCATCCAATTCATAAGAAACCGCATATCGCATATCGTCTTCTTCGACAGCCGGCGCCGAGCACCGTAGCCTCCAGTCCGACCGTGCATTTCGTCGTCCGCCAAAGGCACATTGTCTAGGTGCTTGACATCTCCATGCCCAAGACTGCGCAAGGGCAGAACAAGGCGTACCGTGTCTCCTATCCACCACTGCCGCCAAAGGTCTTGAACTCCACACCGCGGAAAGCGCCAATCAGCCGAAACACGATGAAAGCCGCCGCCATACATGTGTAGTGTGTAGCCCGCGCCCGTCTCGACTCGCTCCGGTAACGCCGCCTCGTTGCCTTGGCCTCCATGAAACTCAATCGTTCTGGATGGCATGTAGACGATCACTGCCGTGCTCGGTCAGCCAATCAACCTGATGGATGGAGCACGAATTCAAAAATACGATAATGTCGCCGAGGTAGATACGACTTGTTCTACCCATCCCGGACATTGTTGAGAGCGAGATGTCCGCCAACAGCAGCAGCAGCACCACCGTCACCACCATCAGGAGCAATATCAGCAGCGGCAGGAATAGGGCCGCCATCAACAACTATTTCCGCTGGATCGGGAAAAACGTTCATGATGCGGCGTGAAAATGAACGAACGGATGATGTGAGATTTTCTCATAAAGTCATTTGCAAGATTCCACAATCGGCCTACGAGTTGGTACGTACCCTACGGCGGTGGACTATGGTCCACCAAAACAGGAAATGATTTTGATGCACTTCAACTTACGTAGAATTGTGCGTAGAATTGTACTTAGGATCATTTCTGATCATGTCAGATTTGTCGGACTTTGGTCCACCAGGATCATATGGGGACCCCCTTTCGGTCCCACAAAACCGGGTTAATGAGGGTCTTCACGAATTTAGTGGACCATTGGTCCACTTCGTAAGAAGAGTACCAAGTCCTACACAAGGTAGAAATGTACTGAAAGATTGTGTAGGAAAAGGAATCAGGAGTTTAAGACAAAATTTGAAAATAGTCGATTAAAAAGTGAAAAAGGTATCTTGTCTTGTGTAGTAAAAATGTTGTATTGAGGGAATTACGACATGTAATTCACAGCTCAACATTTCCAATAGTTCACCTAGTAGCCAGCTAGAGAGAACAATTCCGTTTGCTCGTTCGACCGCAACCGCACGACGCACTGTATGCACGATGCTCGTCCACCTCTTCTGACTGTCTCGAGCGCCATCCGCGAATAAATGGGCAATCGACAGAAACATGCGATCCACCGCGGAAATAGTGGTGTTGTTTTCACTGTGTCCCGCTGCCTCCACTCTCTCTGTCATCCAATTCATAAGAAACCGCATATCGCATATCGTCTTCTTCGACAGCCGGCGCCGAGCACCGTAGCCTCCAGTCCGACCGTGCATTTCGTCGTCCGCCAAAGGCACATTGTCTAGGTGCTTGACATCTCCATGCCCAAGACTGCGCAAGGGCAGAACAAGGCGTACCGTGTCTCCTATCCACCACTGCCGCCAAAGGTCTTGAACTCCACACCGCGGAAAGCGCCAATCAGCCGAAACACGATGAAAGCCGCCGCCATACATGTGTAGTGTGTAGCCCGCGCCCGTCTCGACTCGCTCCGGTAACGCCGCCTCGTTGCCTTGGCCTCCATGAAACTCAATCGTTCTGGATGGCATGTAGACGATCACTGCCGTGCTCGGTCAGCCAATCAACCTGATGGATGGAGCACGAATTCAAAAATACGATAATGTCGCCGAGGTAGATACGACTTGTTCTACCCATCCCGGACATTGTTGAGAGCGAGATGTCCGCCAACAGCAGCAGCAGCACCACCGTCACCACCATCAGGAGCAATATCAGCAGCGGCAGGAATAGGGCCGCCATCAACAACTATTTCCGCTGGATCGGGAAAAACGTTCATGATGCGGCGTGAAAATGAACGAACGGATGATGTGAGATTTTCTCATAAAGTCATTTGCAAGATTCCACAATCGGCCTACGAGTTGGTACGTACCCTACGGCGGTGGACTATGGTCCACCAAAACAGGAAATGATTTTGATGCACTTCAACTTACGTAGAATTGTGCGTAGAATTGTACTTAGGATCATTTCTGATCATGTCAGATTTGTCGGACTTTGGTCCACCAGGATCATATGGGGACCCCCTTTCGGTCCCACAAAACCGGGTTAATGTGTGATGATCCAGCTTCGCAGCAAGAGCAGCAAGAAATACCGATGACTACTACCGTTAGAATACAGACGTACCCGGAGTAGCAAGTACTACGTAGTAATATCTATCGTTTGGTGGCGGCTTGCGCGAAATGTGCAGCCTCTTCAGGGTGCACTTTCCAACTTTGTGCGTGCCTACAACTGTAAAATACGATACATCAATAGATTCCCCATAGAGTTCTCTACTAAGCTGGCACCACTGTTCTTAAACCCAGTTATTTGTTAAAAGTTGTTGACGTGTTTTGTAAAAGAGGCAAAAGAGCACACCCTTCAGGTGCGCGCACTTCGCCACGATTTCGAATTAGATGAAAAAGAGACTACCGCATCCACTATCTAACTGTAAACTACTCCGGAGTTGTAGAGACTCTTTTGAAGGCATTTGACCATGGCGACGCCCACCCCAAAAGCCGTGGACAACGTCCCACCTTTCCTCTGAGTCGGTGGATACCTTCCAATCCGCGGAACAGCAGGAATTGTGCCGGTGACAGCAGTCAAGGTGTATGAACTCGTGTATGAAATCGACGACAACAAACAGTACTACACACGGGAAACCCGTGTGTCAATGCAATCGACAAGCAGCACCAACTTCAGTACAGCCAATGCAATGAACGAGAACAAGAAGGGGATCGCAAAGAAGGATCGTGGAAGAGCGATATACAAAACAAAAAGAGTATGGGGAATCGAAATGAATACAGCAGCAAGACTGCCCCATACGCTTTTTTTGGTTTGTTCATCGCTCTTCCGCGATCCTCCATCGAAAGGAATACAGCAAGACAACTCTGCTTTGAAGACGTACGGGCGGATCGATACTGTCGACTCAATGTTGCGCAAGTGCAGGATCTACAAAACAAATCATTCACAGTCAAGGATTGGCACTCATCGAAGAATCATGCGTTGGCTATGGCTGTCGTGTTTGCGTACGACATGTATCTTGAGTGCACAACGGAGATCCCATGCGACGAGTTCTTTCAAACCTGACGACACAACAAGACTGAAGCCATCGAAAGGACCACTAAAGTTCCACGAGCTCAAAGACAAGTTGTCGGTAGGCGGTATCGAGTCGGTTTTGTGGTGACTTGACTAAATACAAACATCATCGTGCTTCGAAAGAATCGTCGAAAACAAGAAACAACTGTTTTGTTTGTTGGGAGAAGACGAAGACGCGTTGTGGTATGTGCAGCGTCCCACTACACGGGCACGTCGACCAAGGGAGTGTCAAAGAAAGGAGTTGTTACACGGATTATCATGATGAGTGTATGTATGGTTTGTGTCGGAGTTATGCAGCAAACTTTGGAAGGAAGAAGAATCAGTGGTCTATGATACCAACGGATCATCCAGAAGACGGGACGTCCCGGCACGGTACATAAAATCTACACAATTTCCTACTAGAATGAAAATCTGCACCCTGAAGGTGCACTTATTTTTTAGGAATCAGAATAGTGTACTGAGAGGGTGCACTTTTATTATTTCCAAATAGGAATTAAGAATAGTGTGCAACGAAAGGGTGCACCTTGCGCTGGTGGGAACAAATCAATTCGTGGGAAAAATCACTACTACTGGAGTACGTTAAAACCTTTCACGAACGAGGGGAACAATCTATCTTGGTGGGGTTTGAACAAATCAAGGGTCGGGGAAAAATTACTGCGAACCGGTACGTATGTACTTTTACAGAGAACGAAACCTTTCACGAATGATGGGGAACAATCTGGTATCTTGGAAGGGCGGGAAGTGCATGATTTAATAGAGTAAAATGACTTCTGTATTATCTGTAAAAGTCATTCAAAGTCATTTGTCATACCTTAATACATACTTGTACCTTTGTACCTGTACCTGTATGACAGTTCGGTACCGGTATTTCGGAGTACTATGTACCGGTAGCTCTCTAGCCAGTAGAGGCATTTTTTTTTGCGGGTATTGGTACGACACTATCCATGGATGCCTTGACTCGTCTTCTTTGGATTAGATCAAACACTAATCTTTCTTAGATTCTTCGATGCAATAGTTTCATCCTTACAGTGCTACTACTTCTGCCTTTTGCGTAATCAAGCATCATCAAGCATCGTCGTTGGAATCTAGCATGTCCCAATTCGATTTTCACACCCGTCAACATCCTCAATTGAATCCTCAACATGCCGAATTTCGTACCAACGATCTCAAGCATTGTTCGATCCAAAAAGACAACATCGATACACCGAATGGACTTGTCATTGAACGACGAGCCGGAACGAAAGAATATTACATCAAGGAAGTGACACCCGGAGGACTATTCCAACAACTCCATGGTAGTCGTGTTCAAGCGGGAGATCGACTTGTCAAAGTCAATGGAAGGAACGTCGACGAGTTCATGTCACTATGGGATATAAACGATACGTTGAAAAAGTCGTTGCAACTAACCATCCACGTCCAACGGAGTGGACTACATTTGCAACCCAAACAAGAATGGAAACCTGCCGAATATGCTACTGGAAATCCGAAAAAGTAACACGAAACAATGGATGTAGTAGGGATCCGAATCTATAAAAAAAGTTAAAAGTAGTATCAACGTATTGTACATTGAGCTGTAATAGGGTTGTAATGTTGAAATATAAACCATTTAAGTTGTAATCTTCTTGGAACTGTCCAGAAGTATCAACCGTTGAGTGTAACCAGTGCCAATCCACACTATTTTTCTTCCTGCTGTTGCTGTATCATGTGCACTCCTCTTCCCCACCAAGACGATCCCTTTTCTGTTTCTCTGCCCTCATGCCATATAGAGTAGTAGTACAACTGTTGTGATTGTTCCAGCCCATACTGTGGATTTGTTTGATCCTGATGATTGTCTTCCCGAGATGATTTGATTGGCGTTTCCAATCCCGTTCGTTTCTTCGTTTCCATTGATCGAGTTGAGAGCAGCGGTATTAAAATCACCAAAGTCACTTTCCCAGTTGGAAACTGCAATCAACTCTTTGGCATACCAATCGACAATACTCAGAATTGGGCCGGTGTAACGATACCTGACTGACTCCGATCTGGATGGCAATACCAACACACCGTATCCAAGTGGAACAAGAGGTGGAGGAAGCGACGCGAATTCCCTTCCGGTTGTGGAAATTGCGGCAAGGGCATTGATGTTAGCATTTGTCGTTGTACAATACACGTACAGCTCAGCGCCATTTGTAGAAATGTCAAATACAGTTTCACTGGCAGGGGTCCATTGATCACCTAGAAATTGCATATCTCCATGTCCAAATGTCTTTCCAGACGGCTGAATACCAGTGTTGGGTACGGTCAACTTGATGGACGATCCACCGAATTCCCTGAAAGAATTGATGAGGGAGTCCCAAGGTTTGCTGGTGACAAAGAGTTCCATACCAGCAGGAAGTTCCCACAATGCCACCAACCCAAACGAATTGGTCGTAGCGTCAATCATATTGAAACTAATGTCTCCGGCCATGAACTTGTCACAAGGCAGCGTTTCTTCGAAGCGGCCACTAACGGACGACGATGTTTCTTCGGATGGTGCAATCGTCTCGGCGCCAACATCCTTTTCCGGTGTGGTGATACCCTGTTCGGTCGACTCCTCAACAAGCGGATCATCGGTAGTGGTGTTGTGTTCGGGACATTTTTCATTGTCGATTCGTCGAAAGGGCAACAGGCTCCAACTATCTTCCGGAAAGTCGATGAAGGGATTGCGGTTGCCTTGATACTCTTGACAAATGTCGTCGTTGCGCTTTATTTCTGCGTCGGATGGTGGATATTCCAAATGCCATTGGACCAATCGCGAAAAATACCCCATTCGACGATTTTCATTATCAAACGTCGGTGGACAATCGCTCAGTATCAAGTCCAATCCATCGGATGCCGACGTGGCAACACCATATCGCAAGTCCATATAAAGAAGAGCACGAGCAATCTCTCCACGTACCTCTTCGGGGGGTTGTAAGGCTTGCTCCTGTTGACACAAGCACAGCATATCGTTGCTATGCTTGTTGATGATATTGGTACTGTCATGGAACAAACTATCAATTGTGTCTTCGCCGTTGTTGTTGCTGTTGTTGATACTGTTGGCATTGCAGTCGAAACAATTGCCATAAAACAAACCTTGCAAGGCAGCATCCCTAACTATGTTGATATGATGGGGTCGCAAGTTGTACAAGTCGGACAAGGCATAGGCCAACGTTTCTTGGTCGTTGCTGTTGTCTCCCACCGTTACATTTCTGATATCCCAGAGATACCCAGGTTCCCATCCTCCTTCCGTTCCCAAGGCATCAGCTGGCATTTCAGTTTGGGTAAAGATCAATTGGACCGAGTTGGATTGTTCCGTACCAGCATCCAAGACTTGCAAGGCTTGTGCGGTCGTCATGGTGGATGTCGTCGGAGGGGGTATGACACTTCGTCCAACAAAGGACGTTGTTGGTCGGACCATTTGACGATGTGTCCTGTGCAACAACAAGTTGACAGAGGTTCGAACGTCCAGCAATCCATCCATAAGGAAAAGTCCCGTTTGAGAATCTCGAACCGATTCGTAATACGTCTCGACGTCACAATCGGAAAACGTTCGATGGACGGAAGTTTCTTCTTCATCTGCCAGTGTTGGAGTGATGAGCGACGTCGTGGTTATCGCTGTCAATAGACAAGACAGAGTTGTGACGAGTCGCCATGAGGAGAGAGATCTTCTATTGTTACTCGTGATCTTCATTGTTCTGTTGTCTTGAACAAAAGGAGTAGTAATGGGATGATGTTTTTCTCTTGCTAGTAGTATACTATTGTTCCAAACACTTGCAGAGGAGGAAGTGTTGTCACTGTTCTGCGTAGTAGTCGTAACAGTAGCAGCAGAAGTTATTTATACTACCACAGTAGTAGTGGCAGTTGACGCGACTTGGGTGTTGTAACGACAAGAACCAATCGTACCAATCGTGTCTTTCGTCTTTTTTACAACCAAATGTTGGACTACGCTTCTCTCTTTTTCTTGCTGCTTTGGTCCTTGCTGCTTTGGTCCATTTTAATTATAAAACTTAACAAAGTGCAGAGCACATACCAGAGAAACAGAAGAGGAGGCAAAGGGTAACAACACCCGTCATTGACTGTCAGTCCACATAACCGTTGTTCATTCTTGATTGATTCTACTACCATAGCGAACTACCATAGCTATCGATCGATGCCTCCATCGCATCATCTACTACTACTGTGTGTAGGATCCTGCGATCAATCGCCAAACACGGTCAGTACAATTTACAGTTAATAATTAGGAGAAAGACGAATGTGACGGTTGTAGATTCTTTTTGCGCGTTTGCTTTTCAACCGATTTTTTGTGATGATACATATGTACTATTTTTAGCTACTAGTCGTAGTATCAGTCCTACTTCGTACTTCGACCCAGAAAGGGGTAATACGAACGAATACGTACGAATGGTGTAAGATTTAGATAGGTTTGCCCCTCTGTGGTATGTATGATAGCCGGACCTCTACCGGTAGGTAGGTACTACTACGTAGTACGTAGTAGTCCATTGTGTGGAACACGTATTGCGTTTTGCCAATACAAATGCCGGAAACCAGAAAGACAATCCAATCCAATCCCTAATTCACCATTAATTTTCCTCAGTTCCCATAGTGCTAATGGGAGACATGGCGCCAATCAATTATTAAATTTACAGTTATTAGTCATGTATGTACTGTCCATCAGTCCATCGATATATATTTTATTAATATATATTATTATCATTAGTTTCACATACGTAGTACGTATTGACAAAACGTTTTTAACGGATTTCTGTCATGGTGTGGGGAGCTATTGTTCTAATTGACGTCAAGAAAAGGTTCAACGGTGGAAGGTACATATACAGAGTTGAATTTAATTTTAATTATCGTGCAACCTGGGAAAGGAATAATTGATCGCGGTTTGTAGACACCTCAACCGTCATCAACGATATCTTTGTTGTCGCTTTGTCGCATTACAACATCTACTTGCGGTTTGTAACCACTTCATCATCTTGCGTTGCACTTCCTCCTTCAGAACATTTGCGACTGCCGGTGATGTTGTGACAACCAAGACAAATAATGCTCATAAGTTTTTTGTTGTGTTTATAACAAGTAACTCAGCGAAACGGTGGAGAATCACGTATTCTTGTGTTCATGAGCAGAACGTTCGAAAGTGGGTACGAACACCCTTTAAGCTTCACTAAGGCAACATACGTATGAGAATGCATGGGAGCGAGGGAAAGAACTCCTTCTAGTCTCATTACGGAAACGACATTCTGTTATATTGATAAGCCAACAGCTCGAAAAGCGGCGGAGATGCAAAGCATATTGGACGTCACGAAAACGGTCGAGAGGGAGTACAAAACTCCCTTTCAGCCTCTGTCAGGCAACATACCTACTTAATTACAATATGCGGACGATTCGATTTCATTTTACTATCAGAACGGTAACGTTGTGCCGTATTTGAAAACAACCACCTCGACAAATGGTGAGAAAGGACGTCTTCTAGTCGTCATGAAAAGCGTTTGGACGGCAGTCAAAAAACACCCTATCGGCGTAGCTTACGCCAAAAAACTGCGAGAATGCTTGGAACCAACGATGCGATTGCCTTTCTATACCATTACGTGAAATCGCTTGGTTATATTGAGAACAAGAAAGCTCGAAAAACGGCGGAGAAACAAGCATTTTGGAGCCGTTGAAGCGATGGGTGGACAGTCAAAAACACCCTTTGTGAATGTGCCAGGCGACATCACATCTTACAAAGTCTTATGGACGATACGATTGCTTTTCTATTATTACGTGAACATTTTGTTGTATTACGAACAAGTAAGCTCGAAAAATTGCGGAGATACAAGCATTGTGGCGCCGTTGAATCGCTGGATGTGCAGTCAAAAAAATACCCTTTGTGACTGTACCATGCGACATTCATACCGTACAAAGTCTCATGGACGATACGATTGCCTTTCTATACCATTACAAAAATGTTTGATTGTATTACGAACAAGTAAGCTCAAGAATAGGCGAAGATACAAGCATTTTGACGCCATTGAAGTGATGGGTGGGCAGGAAAAAAACACCCTTTGTGACTGTACCATGCGACAAACATACCTTACAAAGTCTCATGGACGATACGAATGCATTTCTATATCATTACAAAAACGCTTGGTTGTATTACGAACAAGTAAGCTCGAAAAATTACGGAGATACAAGCATTGTGGCGCCATTGAAGCGATGGGTGGGCAGTCAAAAAAATACCCTTTGTGATTGTACCAGGCGACATACATACCGTACAAAGTCTCATGGACGATACGATTGCCTTTCTATACCATTACAAAAACATTTGATTGTATTACGAACAAGTAAGCTCGAAAAATTACGGAGATACAAGCATTGTGGCGCCGTTGAAGCGCTGGATGGGCAGTCAAAAAAATACCCTTTGTGTTTGTACCAGGCGACATACATACCATACAAAGTCTCATGGACGATACGATTGCCTTTCTATACCATTACAAAAACATTTGATTGTATTACGAACAAGTAAGCTCGAAAAATTACGGAGATACAAGCATTGTGGCGCCGTTCAAGCGCTGGATGGGCAGTCAAACAAATACCCTTTGTGATTGTACCAGGCGACATACATACCGTACAAAGTCTCATGGACGATACGATTGCCTTTCTATACCATTACAAAAACATGTGATTTTATTACGAACAAGTAAGCTCGAAAAATTACGGAGATACAAGCATTGTGGCGCCGTTGAAGCGCTGGATGGGCAGTCAAAAAAATACCCTTTGTGTTTGTACCAACCAACATACATACCATACAAAGTCTCATGGACGATACGATTGCCTTTCTATACCATTACAAAAACATTTGATTGTATTACGAACAAGTAAGCTCGAAAAATTACGGAGATACAAGCATTGTGGCGCCGTTCAAGCGCTGGATGGGCAGTCAAACAAATACCCTTTATGATTGTACCAGGCGACATACATACCGTACAAAGTCTCATGGACGATACGATTGCCTTTCTATACCATTACAAAAACATGTGATTTTATTACGAACAAGTAAGCTCAAGAATAGGCGAAGATACAAGCATTTTGGCGCCATTGAAGCGATGGGTGGGTAGTCAAAAAAATACCCTTTGTGACTGTACCATGCGACATACATACCTTACAAAGTCTTATGGACGATACGAATGCATTTCTATATCATTACAAAAACGTTTGGTCGTATTGAAAACAAGTAAGCTCGAAAAACGGCGGAGTTTCATCCATTTTTGGCGTCGTATATCCGTTCGGTGGGTAGTCAAAAAAAAAAAACCTTTGTGATTGTACCAGGCGACATACATACCTTACAAAGTCTTATGGATGATACGATTGTCTTTCTATACCATTACAAAACCGTTGGGTTGTTGTCGGACAGCCAAGTGCGGGCTGACCGGTGAAGAAGGGGTCTACCGTCTATTATTACTACGCAGTACACTGTAAGCTTGGTCAAGTCCGGCAAACTGTTGAATCTACAAATTCCAAATGTCCGAGTGATTATAATATACTGCAGTACTACGCATTTGGCATTTGACATCACCATACCTAACAAAGCAGCAGTCTGTAATATTATTCAAAAACATATGAAACGTTTGGATACAACAGATGACCAAAAGTCCCAGCTTAAAAAAATGTCGCTCTAGCTAGGATGTGTTTCTTGACAATATTTTATTACGGTGTAAATGGTTTATTACTTTAGTGTTACTTATCGAAACAGAGACAGGAAGCGTGGCGACACGAAGAGAGAGAGAGAGATTGAGAAAGGGTTCGGCACCACATGCCAGTAGTCGGCATATTGTACACCAAAGAAAAACAAAAGAGAAAATTTCGAGAGCCTTTCAACTGTACCAAGTACCGGTCGCCATATTCCATGTTCCTCTTTAGTCCCAACAAGTTTTCCCCATGAAATGAACCTATTGGAGAAATGTGGTGACCATCTTTTTGGAGGGATGCCATTGGATGTCAAGACGACGTCAACAAACCTTTGTGTGTGCCGTCTCACTATCCCCCCCTCTTCGAATAGATTGTAGCTAGTGTAGTGATACAAACATTCTTGTTGTTGGTAGTTTGTGATAATGCCATCGTAGCTCGTACTGTGATGATTGATGTAGCAGTTGCTGCCCGGTCATTTGTCTTGTCCGTGTCCGATGGTGCCATGGTTGTTATTGTTGTTGGTTGGTCGGATCGTTTACTGTTGGTTGTTTAGGAGGGAATTGGTTGGATTTTGAAATGTAAATTGATGAGGGATTGGATAAAGCACTTCAGATCTTGTGTCAAGTAATACAGGACCGTCATTCCCTTGGGATCACGCGAATCTTTGATGTCCGCTAAACTCATGATTTCGGCACAGGTGAAGGCAATGTGTTCGTTACCGATTTTGATTTCCAATTCTTGTTGTCGTGCCGACATGGGTGGTGTATCCCACTGTTCATCATCGACGGTGGATATTTCCGAAATTCGGATAATCCGTTTGAGTTCTTTTACGACAGCCGGTCCCAACGATACCTCTCTTCGAATGATGGAATCGTCTTTGTAATTACTGTTGTTGGCGTATCGAAGATTTCCACTGGGACAAACTTCAAATTCCTTTCATTACACAATTTTGATAGTGAGAGATCAACAAATTTAGAGTGAGAAAAATAGGAGAATCGTATCACGAAATGAGGATCCAATTGCAGATATTTTGTAATAGACGGCCAGTACGTACGTACCATGAATTCATGTCCATATGCTTTGGATTTGTGACCAATGTACAGTCGGAGATAAAATTCATCGTTATGACCAGCATCGGTTGTCATGGTGAAGTCAATATAACATACTTCGAGTGTATTTTATTATTTATGATGTTGTCGTTCAAAGGTCAAGGTCAAGGGTTTCTTGGTGATTGGATCTTGGTGGTAGTTAACAGGGTACGTATGATAGATGATGATGATGTTGTTGTCTGGATATTATTTTACTGATTACTACAGTTATGATACTACCGGTAGTACCGTAGTACGGTAGTCGTACTCCCTATCTGCATGTAATATCATACTATGGTACGGTACTACTGAATATATTATTATGACCTTTCGGTACGTACTTACATGTCAAGACTGGAGTACGACGGTATGATACATACCAAGGATTGACTGTGAAAACAAACTTCACATTTTTTTTAACCGGTAAGGCCTTATATTACCGGTATTATTACGTACCGTACTCCTATTTTACCGTATCATACCCGTAGTACAGGTACGGATATTCACGATAAATGGACGCGAAATATTACTACTGACTGTGAATGGTGATAGCTACGCTCCGGTAGGTGATCCATCAACCAAGACCATGAACAGAAGGAAGCAGTAGTACCAAACAGCAACAACAATATAGTAGTTTCAACAAAGAAGACTATCCAATATCCAACCTTTCAAGACAACCAAAACAGAGGAAGTTCGGAACATCAAATCGGAACACCATTTTTCGGAAAAAAGATTAGACTGGACAGACAGTCCATATACACTCCTTTGTCACAGCAGGGAAGAATTGTGAGCAATCATGCCCGGTAGAGGGAGAGGCCGTGGTGGTACTGGAAGAGACAAAAGAAGATCTGGACGAGAGAGGTCTTCCCAACCCAAATTGTCCGATTATCAGTATGTGATTTTGGGTGATGAATCGTCCAACAACAACAACAACAACAACTACTACTACTACTACTACAACTACAAGTTAACCAACAACTTCTACGAGGTGACAGAGGAAATATCAACTCACCTACAAATAAAATTGGGACGTGCTGTAGCAGTCGCATTAAAAACTCGAAAGCCATTGGAATTCGTCATGCCCGAACGTAAGTATTCCAAATCTACCAATGAACAAGAAAAGGCAAACGAAGATTCAGAATTCCAAATAATATTTGAAGTTCAACTCGAACTTTTACGAAAAAGAAAAGGCAACATACGAGCATAACATGTCGAGAGCGTCGGCCTATTTGTGGACTCATTGTTCACCGATGATGCAACACAAGATTAAAGCAAGATCCGATTACGAGGCCAAGATCCGTGATGACGCCATTGAACTTCTCAATGCAATTGAAGAACATGCTCTACGGTATGACGATGGTAATAATGATAATACCAGACGATACCACTGCATGGCTAACCTAACGGATGCAATGCAGAATGTGCTTACTATCCGACAAAGATCCGACGAGAGTCTTTATGAATATGCTCAACGCTTCCGAACGAATAAGTACCATCATGGTCAATGAATTGGGTGGACCGATCCCATTGATCCGGATGGTTGAAACAGCCGCAAAAGATGATCCTCAAGCTGACAAATCAGTCCTACGAGACGAAGCATGGAAAGGCTTGTTGGCGTATCTCTTTATCGATCGGGCGGATCCAAAACGGTATGGACATGTTGTCAAGGAGCTTCGAACAATGTGTGCCGTGGGACAACAAAATCGATTTCCAGACACTCTCGAACGAGCAATCAGTATGCTTAATGCGCAGGGAAAAAACGGACCGTATTTTGACAGCCAGACACACAAATCCACGCACATACACACACACACACACAAATGCGAAAACGGCTAATAATACTGCCATGCACCGGATTGGCAGTCAAGAAGAGTCAATAACACCATCCCATCAAACTACTACAAAACTACTACAAGACAAGACCCTACAAAAAGGGACATTACCTACTCAACATTTCTTATAATATATATTTATATTTAAGAAGATTCGATCCATCAACTATTCCCCCAAATGGCATTCATTCTCCAATTTCAAAAACCTTGGTATAAATAACTTTCTCCATTTAGAAAAT
Source organism: Nitzschia inconspicua (assembly GCA_019154785.2). NCBI lineage: Eukaryota > Bacillariophyta > Bacillariophyceae > Bacillariales > Bacillariaceae > Nitzschia > Nitzschia inconspicua. The sequence continues at coordinate 3,502,348 of JAGRRH010000020.1, forward strand.
TTTCACTGTACGTCGACAGCATTCCCCAAAACAACCATCGCCCATTACATGCTTCTGCCTTCTGCCTCCTCGGACTGTTCTGTCTGTGTACAAATCACGATAAGCAGCATTCATCGCTTCTTACGGTTAGTCTTGTTTGGGGAGATTGCTGTTGTTGTTGTTGTTGGTGGTGGTGGTGGTGGTTACTTTTGTTGTTTGACGGTTTGTTTGTGATTGTTTGTCCGTTGTTGGTCCTAGGGCCATGTTGATGACTTTATTGGCACCCACAAAAACAAACGTAACGACGACGACCACCGCAAGAGATTGGAACAAGGGCCAAGTCACATATCGTTCATAATACTGTTGGAAGAGAGATGACAGTGATGACGGCGAAACGGAGAATGGCATTATAACCTATATACTGTAGTATTAATGAACCGATGCTGTATGAAGTAATGACAAGGAAGAGACGGCACTACCCCGTTTAGTTTGGTTATAGTTTGTGATTTTGTTTTGTTGTGAATTCTGTAATGCAGACGTCACAGGAGAATACTGGTATGCAATTTTGTAGTTGTCGTAGCAATAGCGCAGAAAAATTGGATGGTTGGTGTGTCGATAGTATTTATGGATGCAGTGTTATCTACCTAGAGGTAGTTCGGAGAGCAATTGTATTTTTGTTAGATGAACATCAATATCATCATTTGGATCTTGTGTTTGTTGAAAAAAGCAAGCTCGCAGCATAACTGCTGGACGGTCAATTTCTTTGGAAGAACGCCTGTTGGCGGAACATCGCTCCATTCAACCAGAGGCGAAGCCGAACTGTTTTACTCGTCACTCGTCATTGGTGAATGTAGCGCGCGCGCCAGCCACTATCAATAAGATAAATGACCTAAACTCAGCCAGCAGTGAGATGAGAGCCCAAAAAACACGCAAAAACACAATCGACCACGACAGTGTATTTACCGTCATTTTGCCTCGTATTACGTCGTATTTATTTTGTTGGTTTTCCCAGATCGATGCAGTTTACTGTCAGTGAGGATGGATTGTTATTATGTTATGAGCATATCCAAATGCTGTTGCAGCTTCTAGACTAATCATTGCCGATATTATTTGTTAAAAACATTTACGTCACACTAGTCTCCAATTCGACCAAATTGCTACATTTGCATTTCACCCTTTCCTACAAACACTTCTCCCCATGTCAATAGGATTGTGTGTAGGATTTAACTGATAATACAACAACCTCTCGCACTTTCGTCCAACTGATCGCTTCTGGACGACCCTTGGCTACTGGTAGCTACCCCATCAATCTTGGCCATGTCTCGTTGCGCAATTTTGGCCTTGGCTTCCTGTTCTTGTAACGTATCAGCCATTGCTAAACGATCATCGTATTCCTCTGCGGCCTTTTTCATATCTTCCGGTGCCAACTTGTCTTCTTGTCCCATATCCTGCACCCAAAAAAAGGAGCGGCCGAACGGTGAGATTAATACAAGACACTCACACAAAAAGACGGTTCACAGATCAAAAAGTGCCCGATTGGGCATCCCATCATCCAACAAACAAACAGCCATCCATACCTTCATCATTTCCCGATATGCCTCCACTTCTCTGGTCACCCTTTCCCGTTCACGCTCTTCCATTTCTTTCAATCGTAGGTTTTCCTTGTCGACAGCCAAGGCGAGCTTGCGTTTTTCGGCCTCTTCCACTTCCCGAACCTTCATTTGTTCCTGACACTTTTTGATGATCTCTAATTCTCTCGAGGCAATCTTGGTATTTTTGGGAGGATGTTTAGGCATGACGCGGCGATCAAAGAACGACGACGACTGCTGCTGCTGTTGCGATTGTTGGCCACCAGAATTGCCGCCGGCACCACCACCACCACCTCCCACATGCAAGATACTAGTACCAATGGTCCCAATGGTACCTACCGTCGACACGGCAACGTGGGCCGTCGATGTTACTACCGTCGATGCCATGCTCACACCGGACGTCAACACTTGAAAGGATGCACCCAGCAAGGACGAGCGTTTGCTTTCTTCGTGGACGACAGCAGCATGGGAAGAGCCATCACCCGCAAGACTTCGTTTGGATCCTTCCTTATGGGAGTGACCCAGGAACAAGTTCGAGATGCGTCGCATCGCGGTAGGTGGTGCAGTACCTGAAGAAGTATTCGTATCATGCGATTGGTCGGCCTCGCTTCCCGAATACGATCCACGGTGCCTACGGGAGGACCGGGACCTGTCCAAATCCGCTGCAGATGACGTTTCCACATCCTGGTATTCCATTGCATCGAAGAATTCATCGTCATTATCGTTCACAGGATCATCGTCTTCCGTCAAGGGAGGACGGAAGGATGTCGATAATGGTATCCTCGAATTGCTGTTGCGTTGCTGCACGTTGGGCGACTTGCGTTGAAATGGCGAAAAACGATTCTTTTGGGGTGATGCCGCTGATCGTCGATGTGGTTGAATGGGCGACGAGGTTGGGCTGCGACTGGACATCGTCGTGGCGGCAGTGACACTGCTTTGGGATCGATGTCCCGATTCTTGGTCTTTGTCAGCTTGTTGTTGTTGTCGGTGCATCTGTTGTTGGCGTTTGGCCATGGCTTGGTCGGCCATCGTCTTGGCGATGGCGGCACGTTCGTCCTTGGCATTATGTCCAGTCGGCGCCCGCTGGCCACGGTATTGTTGTTGTTGTTGTTGCGGCGGCTGTTGTTGATGACTGTAACTGTTACTGTCATCACTTTCGTTTTCAAAGTCGTCCTCAACTCCGTAACCATAAGATCGGCGTGGTCGGGAGAAAGAGTCGTGTTCCCGTTCCCGTTGCTTCCGTTCTTCTTCCTCATCGTCGATGTCATCATCTCCCTCATCATCATCATTGAGAATGACCTGTTCTTCCTCATCTTCTTGATAGAAGGGGTCATCGATTTCATCGTAATCGTCTTGATCCTGTTGATAGCGACGTTGTTGTTGTCGTTGATATTGCTGCTTCTGCTGCTTTTGGAAGGGTTGAACCCGTTGATGGTGACGTGGGTGTTGACGTTCGTGATCATACATTGAACCATCGTCGTCAACTTGCTGCTCGTCTTGATCTTCATCTTCACTATAGTCGTCTTGGTCTTCGTCTTGGTCTTGATTAGAATCATCTTGATCTTCGTCTTCTTCAGACACGAGGAGTTCACTATTGTTGGCTCGAAGTCGCCTGTTGCAACATGATGGTAAAAGTGGAAAATTGTAGTGTAAGATTTAGGGAGAGAGAGAGAAACACGGCAAAAAGGTATTGTGTGCTGTACTTACTCCAAGACGAGTCGGACGGCCTGTTCGGACGTTAATGGCATGGAATCGTCTTCCGTTGTGGTCGGAGTGGTACTGCTTTGAGATGTCGACTTGGACGATGATTGTGATTTGGACGATTTGGAGGACTTGGCAGATTTGACAGACGGTGAAGATGGTTGTAAACGGTAACTATCATTGTTGCATTTCCCACCACCACTACCCCTCTTGAGGGATTGTGTTTGGGGTGATGCAGAGAGAGACGATTGGGGATATTTTTGTTGAAGCTTGTTCTTTTTGGTGAGTAGAAGTTTCTTCTTGTTATTGTTGCCGTTGTTGTGTTTGGGTGGAAGCTGATGGTAGTTGTAATTGTTGTGGTTCCCTCGTGAAGACGACGTTGTATGGGACGAGGACGATTGATTGGACCGTTGGGATGACGAAGGACGATGGTTGCGATGATGATTGTGATTATCATTGTGGTCATCATCGTCCTCCTCCTGATCTTCCAAAAGTAGACTTGTGTTTTCATCGCTGGAATAACTTCGAACCCGATCTCGAATGGCATTTTGACGTTCCTTTGCTTCTTGAAGTGTCCTCCAAATCTGTTGACTGTTCGTATCACTATTTTGAGAAGTTAAAGAGATGTGAGAATGGGCAGACGACGAAGAGTTGTTGGTAGAATAAGGTTTCTCTTGTTGCCTGATGAGTTCCTTCTTGCTCTTGCTGTTCCTTTTTTTGGTCTTTTGCTGTTGCAGATTAGACATTCCCGAAAAGTGTTGTTGTTGCTGTTGATAGGCCGAAGTAAAGTTTGGTGTCTTATGATGTTGCTGCTGTTGAAGGTTCTGTTTAGAAGAGATACTGGAAGCAATCGAAGACGCATCGTCCATGGGAGGTGGTGGACTACCCTGCATGCTATCTATCTTCTTGGGTTGATAAAAGGAGTTTTCGTCCACACGCAGTCCTCTTTGTTTGGCCTTTTCTAATGCCCATGCTGATGTGACGACCGAAGATGGTCTTCGAGGTTTGTTACTTCTGCTAATCGATGGTTGATGACTCGCATATGTGTCTGACGGTTGCGACGATGATATCGGCGGTACCATCACTGGACGAGACGATGATGTATGAGATGACATCGAGCGAGACTGAGACTTAGAAGTAGATTCATACGGCGGATTCCCTCGGTTCATCTTGTGTCCACCACTACCGCCATCACCACCACCAGCAGACGACGACATCATGCTTGTAGTCGATAGTTGTTTGTGCATTTCTTCTTCAAAAAAAGGAAAGAAAAAGAATTGAATCAATGATTGAATCAAAGGAGAAAACAAGCAGAAGAAGATCCTCCAAATTCCTTTTGCGTCGTTTTCTTTTGTCTCTTTTTCTTCTCTCTGTGCGTTTCAAAATGGTCCCACCCGATGAAGAGATCTTTACGACGAAGACGAGCCTTTGTGTTTGTGTTTCGTTCCGTTCCGTTCGTTCCGTTCGTTTGATTGTGCACGTCTCTCGCTCCCTCTGTGTTTGTCCCTTTATATTATGTTATATACGTGGCCTCATACACTGAAAATGGTGATGATAGTGTTGGGGCAGAGAAGAGAGGTAAGTCGAGGAGAAAGGAAAGGAAGACCCTCTCTTGTGTAGCAGTGTTTCGTGTAGACATTCGGCATCGCACACCCGTCCACCACCCACTGTACTACAGATGATGATGCTAGTTGACACGCAGTGCGTACACGTCCTACGTTGTGCGACAACTATCATATACGTTATGACGATTAGAGTCATTCTAAAACAGACATCAAAAAGTCATTTTCCATCGTTCGGACAAATTCGCATCAAATGATAAAAAGAGGGTACGGTACTCCATACAAAGTACCAGGTACTTCTTCAGGTACTACTGGGAGTATGACGTATGGAAGTTGGGATCTCAGCTACTAGTGGTTACCCGCAGCGATACTATATTGGTACCCAAATAGTATCTCAAATAGTACGTACCGACGGTGTATTTCAGACAGTCTCAACTTCTCGTAGCTATGTAGCTTCGTCTTACGAACAACACAGTCGTCTGCACTGTATTAAGTAGTTCTAGTCCGTACAAAGAAGTAGCAAGGTCCTACGGCCATATTTTCTGCAATCAGCAGACAAAGTTCAGTGAAAAATCGTTTCGGAAATTTGCAGTGAAATATCGTTGCGCGTGGATTTTTCTTTCATCCCGTTCAGTGGACGAAGCATCATCTGTGTTGTATTGACAACTTCCGGCTCCGCCATCTCTCTGTTTTGTTAGCCATGGCTAAAGATCCACACGAACGTGAGGAAGCCGCAAGATAGGGAGTAGAGGAAGTGGCGGCGGAAGCTGGGCTTTGGCTTCTTCCATCGACCCTTGATTCGACACCACATGTTGGCAATTTCTTGTTGCGAGAGGATCTTCTTGCTCCCCCCCCCCCCCCCAGCCCATGATGATCCTACTGTACCCATCCCACTAACGCAGGAAGTATTAGCTGCAAACCAAGCCGCCATTCATGCGGTCAACAATCAAGCTGGTTGTGGCAGTCCAACCATGACCAACACTGCCCCAACATCAGACTCCTGCAAAGGAGGAATGAAGAAGAGGAAAGCTCCCCTGTTACTACAGCAATGCAACAGAGAAAGAAGACGAAAGCAGAGGAGAGAATTAAGATTGGTTGCCGTGTCCAAATTCAGAAGAAGAATCTGTTCCATTTGTTAGTAACAGTCCAGCAGAAAGAATCGTTGAAGGGATTCGTCAATCAAAATTTCAATTGCTACGGAACAATCAAAAGTGGTAATGCTGCCGCTGGGTACAAGGTAGCATTTGATAACTTGCCGTACGAGGATAAGGAAGTTTTCGTCAAGAGAAAGAAATTGACGGCTGTTGGCAGTGGCAACGATGAAACACCGTATGACAAAAGCACTGACAATCCAGATGTGTTGGAGACCATACAAAGAGAGAATAGATCCAAGAAAAGTACAATACAATTGGTTCGTAGCCTTCCAATCTGCCGCTGGATACATGTGGTCACCCAAGAAATATTGGTACCAGGAGAAACATAATAAGCCGTGGGATATCTTTGCTCCTGCAATGGACAGTTTCAACGCCAAAAGGAAGAAGCTGATTAAGGTCATCTGTCTGATGATGGATGAATCTATGATTGGATGGGGACCCAAGACATCCAAGAGAGGTGGATTACCAAAGATAACCTTCGAACCTCGAAAGCCAGTTCCTCTCGGTACAATGCTAAGGAACTCTCTTGACTGCGTAACTGGGATTCTAGTTCACCAGGATATTGCAATGGCCGCGGAGGTTCAAACTGAAGACGACTCATCGCGTCGAGAGACAACTTCAAGTACGAGTCCAAGTTCGAAGACGCTTGGGGTAACACATCGTTCAAGCTCATTAACAGGCCAAAGCTAGCTCATTACCTGTACGAGTACTTGCCATTGATCGACGAACACAACAAGCAGTGGCAGAACAGTCTCGCTCTGGGGAAGGTTTGGCTTACAAAGGACGTTTGGTTCAGGAATGTTACCACCCTACTTGGACAATGTACAGTCGATATGCATCGCTGTTTCAGAAACCGTATGATTGAAAAGGGTGTTGCGCCATCGAAAGTTGATTCGATTAGAATTCTCAAGTTTACCGACATGATGTGTGGTGGCTTGAAACAGTGGCCTAAACCAAAGCAACACTTTCTCATCGTTGGAAATGAAGATGGGAAAGGAGATGGACGCCTAACAAGGATTTATGGTAAGGATGGGGAAGAACCAAGCCACCCGCTAAACAACAGGAGCAGCAAGGAAGGAACATTGGCAATGCATATGTGTGGAACTGTTTCGTATGCAGAGGATACCTCTCCAAAAAGGGGAAGCAAATCAACAATCAGACATCCTTCTGGTGTAGCAAATGCCACATGCCCTTGTGCAGAATTGATAGATCCAAAGACGAAGAATTCGGTCCACCGGGAAGTCGACATCTTACTTGCTTCGATGCGCACTATCATGCAAGCCACAATAGTGTTATTTGTTGCGGTAAAATGCATGGTCAGAAGGAGCAGTTCCCAAAGGAGGAGCAGTTATCGTTACATCCAAGACGCAGCAGCAGAAAGTAAGTGTATGGATGAGGTTTCGTACATTTTATTTGTGATTAAGTGTAGGTAGTGCTGCTTTTTACCAGTGATGTACAACAAATAGTATCCGAAACCAATATGAGTATAACTTTTGCTACAACAGACTAAAATTGTTTTTAAAATATGTTTTGGAATGCTCAGCTCCTGCTCTTTTAGATGGTCTGGTTTGTTTTAATTTTGGGATTTTTCAGACATTTTAAAAAATGCAGAAACATGTTGTGTTTGGGTACTATATAGTATCATAGCGTCGCTACGGGTAACCACTAGCAAGCTAGTAATAGTAACTACCGTAGGAATAAATATTTCTCGTGCGACGTTTGTTCTTCCAAAAGCAGAGACAATAAAAGGACATTGGTCACAACAGAGAATTGCTCCATGTAAGCGTTTACTGATTAGAGAATAATGACTTGCTTGGGTTACAATTCAACAATTCGACTCATCTTGGGTTCTATGATGATACGTGGAGTAGTTGTCCTTATATAGATCTTAATCGTAGAACCAATTGTTCCGAAGACGACCTGAGTACGAAAATATGGGGGGAACGTGCCGCCAGAAAGGGGGGAAAGAAGGAAAGAGAAAGGAAAAGAAGGGAGGAGAATTCCATGTTCCAGGAATGTATCGAATTAAGAAAATGCCAAGGAACATCACAGTGACATGTTGGATGTCCCGGTATATATGGTGAAAACGAAGATATGCATCTCTTCCCCCCATCCTTTAAACAAACTGGCACAAATGATCATTCCCACCTATTTTTCACGCTGGCAATACCAAAAGTTCGAAAAAAGTAGCTGTAGAAAACAAGAAGTGTACTGCTACTCCGAGTATCAAGTACGATACGTCGTATGATACGTCGAAGAGGTGTGGTACTCAAGTAGGTCCCGAACACCACACACGAGTACCTATTGTTCTACAGTATGAGAGTACGGTATCGCATTTGTCTCGGCATGAATGCTCGTGTTTACTCTCCACTACGTACAAGAATTCGTTACGATGTGTGCAATTATTATACGGTATATGAAAACAAACATAAAAAAAAATCTATGAATTCTATTTTCCTGTTTGTATCGCAACAACGAATATCTGTAGCAGGAATGAACGCCCTTTTGTGGTAGAATAGCATAAATAGGACTAGAGTAGTAATACTTGCAGCGGCAAAGTACAAAACGCTTTTAGAAACAGACACACTACATTTAAATGCTGCTATTCGTTTCTTGTCCCAAATGCATATCTCTCTTGTATTGAATTCTATCTAGACATTGATGCTCGTGCGGGGGGCTCCCTTTTCTGTTATGACTGATGTACCACAAGAAGTACTTATTGCAGCAAAACCCGCCATTAGTGACAGTGTTGGCACTGTACATTTGTTGTTGGGTCGGTTGCGGTGGCATCCGTGGCAATGTCAGCAAACACATTTCTTGTTGTTGTTGGGTCGGTTGCGGTGGCATCCGTGGCAATGTCAGCAAACACATTTCTTGTTGTTGGTGGGTCGGTTGCGGTGGCATGCACTGGAATCCTGGCAAAGGCATTTGGTTTGTCGGAAACATTGTGGCTGTTGTATGTGGAACGTAGAAAAGGTTTGGCTCAATGGGTGGCTTGGCGACAATCCATTGCTGCTGAGGTTGTTCCGGAACAGACTGTTGGCAAGGGTTGCTTGACTGCCACCGCGGTGTGACATTGCTCGAGTGTAGCTTCTCACTTTGCTTTAATGGAGCAGCAAAATGCTTCTTAAATTTCTTTGAATATTTATTTGATTCCAATGTCGTGTTGGAGGTTATTCCTCGAGTGCGTCGATTATTGGGACAAAGTTTGTGGTGTGCTCTGTGAAGTTCTTTTTTGCCAAGTCGCCTATTAATGCACACATTGCAGTGCCTTAGTACGTCAAACGCTACTTCACCTGTGAGTGTCAGTTGGTCACCAGCCTTTGCTATCCTCTTCTTCTTGTTTCTATATCCAGCACTGCCTTTCAATTTGGCAGTTCGTTTAGCCAAGGTGTTTCGACGTTGGCTTTGGGGACCCATGATGGAGACAGATTGTGATGTGGAGACAGATTGTGATGTGGAGACAGATTGTGAGTGTGGCGCTGCCCCACTTTCGCGTATGGATTTATCATTATCGTGTTATTCAGTTGTACTACAAGTACAGATAGAAAAACCGACGTAGTGTAGCTGCTAAAACGGTCGACAAATTACTCTGCAGTGGGGCACTTCGTCATTGTAAACGAAGACAAATGACTTCTTGTTGCTGTTTCTTTTTTTTTGGGATGGAATCTTTGTATTCTCGGAGTAATTCAGAAATTTTTTCAGCAACATGCAAGCATGCCAAGCCTGAATAATGTCTTGGTGTTATGTAAAATTTGTGTCGCTCGTTAAATTTAATGATGTCGCTGTGACGTCTTTTTACTCCTTCTAGCCAATCAAATCGCTGCCCAACGATGCTCCACCCCTAGTCCATTGCCGCCATTTGCTTAATATGATTCCACTCAATTCATATTCCGTCCGCTGCGGAGGTGGAGGCTTTTTGTTTCGTTCCTCGATTATTACATTTAAGCGTACGTACTCGATTGTACAATGTTTAAGTTTTCGCTTCCCGTCGCCAATATGGGAATTATTTTGTCCATTCATGAATATTTCTATTCTGGACGTCTCATTTTTATTAGGATCAGCGATCAAAAGATCATTATTTAATGGAAAGATCGCTCCAACAAACGAGCAAGCTTTGAGAGGACAATCCAAGGTTCATCGATCAATCGAAACTTGCCTCCATCCATTGTCGTGTCCTTCTTCTTTCCGCAGAAGGGCGTTGCATCTACTTCCACTATTACTAACAGTAAACCAGCAGCATCCTACTGTGGTGCGATCTAAACTCCCTGCAGTTTCCTACCGTAGCTCTCTCGTGCTCTACTCGAGTATAAACAAATACTGGAGTACAACACCAACACTAACTACAACAAAAGCCAGCGTCAGCTTTGATTGGATTTGGATTGAAGAACGACAAGAACACAACGATATAAAGTATCATTACCATGGTAGTCAAGCAATACAAGCAGTATCGCCGTCATCCGGTCAATAATGAAAAGGGAAAACACAGCGATCCACACGGTCCCAGTCATCAACGACTAAGAAAAAGTCCCAACAACAACAGCAGAGAAGACCGTCCTAATTTCCACAACAACAATAATCGCAGCAACAAAAAAACATTGCAGCAAGATCCAAAGAATCATCTGTCCCGTAAAACTCGAAATGAAAGGACTGTTCCTCCTCCTCCCACCCGGCAACAACAGCAACATCATCCTTCCACCAGGAAGACTCACAACACCACTTCTGTCGTTGCGGAATCGATCGATTCTTATCGAGCAGAAATGGCCGCCAAACGACTGGAACAGGAATTGCGACAACGAGGATATGATCCCAAGACGGGAGGCAAACTTCTACGTATTGAATCGTCAGTTTCTTCGTCCCACAGTGATGATTGTGACAAATATTGGCAGACTCCCGAACAGGAAAGTCGCTCCCTCGAAGAGTATTACGACCATGACGATGACCATTTTGATGATTATGATGAAGACGACTACACATCAACAGTGTATACGGATGATCGTGATGATGTTGACAGTCGGGCTCATAGATCCGCCTACTACACAACGGACCCTCGACACAATACTCGTCCTCCTGCCAACGATCATCCTTCCAAGCGCCACTCTAGTGGTAGAAGACACACTTCCTATCATGAACAACGGAACAATAAAATCGACGACGACGACCTTTCTTCTAGAAGAACCCTAGATTGGAACACGAAATCTACTCCGAAAAGAAATTCTATCGTTCCGAAGCAACAACAACGACGTCGTCGATCATCCTTTTCCAGCAGCAGTAGCAGTGCATCGTCGTATTCATTTTTGGAAGAAGAGTCCTTCATTTCCAAACTACAAGATCCAAGAAGTCGAAATCCAGATCACCCACAACAAGGTTTTCATTCGTACGTTCCACGAACAACATCCCGACGGGTTTACAATCCGTCCAAACCACGAGCCCAACGAGATGGACGAGATGATATCGAGCAGATCGACGAGGATGTGAGTATCTTTCAATTGCGTAAGCGAACCATACAGCGAGATCCACCGGCACAGACGGAACAACAACTTCGGGGGGCTACTCTGGCAGCCAAGCCTATGACCAAGTCCTCCGCGTCGGCTTCCACACGACCCATTGACAACAAGGGTGTTGCTGCTTACAGTATCGATACCACCACGGAGTACGAAAGTGATGGCAACAACAACCATACTCTCCGCACCAACCAAAATCAAAATCAGCATCCGCGAAAAATCCCTACAAGTCCTTACCATGCAAATGACATGGCTGGACGAATCAGTCCGCCCAAAACCAAATACGTCACGGATCATCGCACTCAATCACAACTCCATCGACCATCCCAGCAACTCCGCAAAGGAAATGAAAAAGCAGTCCAAGAAATGTCGTCGCAATCCTTTGACGTTGCCGTGCAAAAGAAGAATGCTACCGATGCAAATACAGACAAAAGTGTTAGTGACGGTGCCCCTCCCTCCAATGTTGTCATCGTCAGTGACGGCATCCCAAATGGAATCAACGGTCCGAAAAAAACAACTACCATTCCTTCCATGGCGACCAAGCCCAAACCGCATACCTTTCCGTCCTGTCTCATGGGCAAAGAACTCTTATTCGTCCAAGAACGACCAGACGAAGATAACATCAAGTCGAAATCCAACATTTTGACAACGGTTCCTCCCGTGAAGAAACAATCCGCTGTTGCCGCGTTGACGACCACTCCACCGCTTGAACCACAAGGTGTTACTCCACCACGAAAGCAACCAGCCTTCTTGTTAAATCGAGTTCTACATGGCAACACTCTTGACACCCATGTTTTGACATCGTCCGGTGACATTGAATTGCAACTCTCCCACTCCTGTAGCTTGCCGAATACTCCCTACTTCGACGAAAGCAATGATCATACTATCATCCATTCCACTAAAAAGCCTAAAAAGCCTAAGATTCCCAAGGTGGTGGCCGGCTTATCATCAGCCTTGCCGAAACAGCCAAGCAAGTTCTTGCGAAAGATAATTCCTGCGAAGAAAGACATCGTCGGGTCCACAGTTGGGATGGATCTAGCGAACCAAGTTGATAACGATGGCGATCCCAACCATTGTAGTCTGGTGACCAAATCGGAACTTTTACAGCAAGGTTGGAGTCCGGGTGACATTGCTGAGAGTGTCGAACCTGGAACAGCGGATTTGTCACTTTTTGGACGACTCATTGCACTTCGAAAGGAGGATAACGTACAGCGACGTAGGGCCAAGGAAAAAACCAAAGCACTGCAGAATCGCGTTCCCAAAGTAGAGGAGGAAGAAGTGGAAGAAGAAGAAATAATCCAGTCGACCGATACAGAGGATTGGGAGGTCCTTTCCAGAGAATCGGAGTGTATTTCCGAAGAAAGCGAGAAGAAACAGTTGGTCATCTTGGGGCGACAAGAAATGGCTACGAGTCACCGCACAACGTCCTCATCTTTCAAGGACGATCAGTTACGTGAAGAACCGATTTCCAACACAAAGCCCAAGGTCCATCAAATATCCAAGATGGAGGACGATGTACAGAAGAAATTTGGAGGATTGTTTGGACGAGTGCTGCCTCCAAGAAAAGTTTCCGAAAGGAAACAAGCAAACGAGAGCTACATAAGCAGTGTCCAAGCTTCAAGAGGTAGCCAATCGGTGCCGTCTGTCTCGGGATGGAGCAATTCGATTGCATCCTCAACCACCCACAGTGAAAACCAGAAGGCCGCCATGCTATTGGGCAATCAGCGGGAGAAAGGGACAGAAAATACCAATGCCTCAAATATTGTTGGGGAAACAAGGGATACTTGTTCACTCTCCAAGGAGCAAAAGTGCGACCCCCCAGTGGGAGAAAACGGCACTTTGGAAGAGATGGCCGCTCTTCCCAATGCAATACAATCGATCGATGGTAATATTGTTGAGAAAGCACAAGCTGACATGCCAATACAAGCCAATTCCAACCAATCGGTTGAGATGCCAAAATCATTGCAAATCGCCGAATCCACAGACACCTTAACTATTGCGGAGAAATTGGCGAAACAGGTTGAATCATCCAAATCTGTTGAATCGTTGCTTGAGATGAAATCTCCGGTTGTCCAAAAAGTTGCCCGTGCAACGACAGAAAAGGATCCTGTTTTTGTGCTGTCCAACGATTCCGATGACGGCATTCCTGTTCCATCCGTGAGTGTACAGGAACTGAACGCAATGCTAGAATCCCGATCAACGGAAACTGAACAAGAGGTCACTATTGAAGGAAACGATTCGAATGATGTATCCCTCCAAGCTGTGAGATCAAAAAAACGAGTCTTTGGTCTTTTCCCTAGGGTCTCTCAGAAAAGACAAGATTGTGATAGTCCTGTTGATCTTTCTCCTGGGCGTGACCGTGATATGCAGCAAATCACAAAGGAGAACCAGATCGAACAAGCTTGTGAACGAAATAGTACTCAACTCGATTTAGCACCAGCTCAGAACAACAAAACCAATTCTGCCAAATCCTTGGCCGACTCTGCTTCCGTTCAGTCTTCTATCGAAGTCTGTACCTCATCTTCGACTAGGGCAAGCGGTGACAGCGAAAGTGATAGATCCGTTAGTCTGAACCAAAATGACCTTGGCCGTTCAATCGGTGTTGAAATGAAGGCGATGTCACAGCAACAGGATGCTTCTTCAACAGCTTTGAAGCAGATTGCAGTTCAAACATGCGGAAGCATTGAAGACAAAATCATTAAGGACAATGTCCGAAGTACTGCTTCGTCGACACCAAAACTTATGCCACAGTCCGATCGTAAGAATGTGCGCTTTGCAGATTCTCTGGAGACTTTTCGCGAAATTCCGCCTTCATCTGTCTCATCCTCGTCTACGTACGAAGAATTTACGAAACAGAATTCTGGCAGAGGAGTGGAAGGAAAGTACAAAGGCTCGAAAAAATCACTTCTTGGATGGATTTCGTCGCGCAGTCGAAAGCGAAGATCTCTTCATTCAAAAACTGATGAAAGTTTATCGGCAGTCTCGGGAGAAGAACGATTTCGGAAGGTAGACAAATTGGCACAAGAAAGTACAAGGAATTTATCTGATGAGAACTCTACGACTCGGAACGGTAGACCTGAAGCGTCTTCATCCGAAAGGGAGATGTTGGATGATATGGAGTCGTCGGATGCAAGTACTTCGGATGCTGCTGATGGTATTGAATTGATTGCTCGTCGAACCAAAGCTGGGAAGAATGCTATACTAATTGCCAACAGTGCTGGAAGTTCTACCAGAAAACAGCGTCGTGGGGAAGGGAATCCTCGTAATTGTGTTGCTCAAGGACAAGGCCCGTCCCGTTCGAGTGACAACACCCGCCCAGAACAAAATCAGCCCAAGCAAAATAAAGGGCGCTCGAGGCTTTCATTTTTCAAACGAGACAATTCTAGACGCATTAGAGCCAGATCAAAGCGTCAACGTCATAAGGAAAAAGGAAAAGTGCCTCCGAGAGATCCCACTGTTCTAAAAAATAATCACAATTCTTGTATGAAATTCGAAGAGCAAGTCCCTGCCACCGCGGATTCGTCGTCCGAAATGTCTGCTGCCGCCAACAGCAGTATCATTAGCGTTCCGAACGCTGCTCATTATGCCCACCAAGGCTCGGGAGTCAACCCTCCACCACCTTCAGAGAGTCGTCGCGATGCTACAGAGGCCCTTCTATCTTTGTCGGAGGGTGACGAAACACCGGTAACTGCCTCACGATCTCGGTCTCCATCGCCAGAGCTTGCCATAGAAATGGCCAAGGCGAAGTTGAAGCCTTCCTCTCTAAATAATCCAATTCAGTCCAATGGTTTCAATCGAGAATCATCTCTCGCTGGTAGAGTAAACCGTGCGTCGTCGGAATATTCAGAACAATACTCGGAACCTTCCAACATGGACAGACATACTACTCAAAAGACAGCGGAGCAAAAGGATGTGCAACCTTCCGATCCAAAGCCAAAAGTCGAAGACGATTGGTTCTCTTGGTTACTGCCTGGTATTTTTTCTCCTCTCCCGGTGCCACAATCTGCAAAGGCGTCAGATCCGATGATGAAAAGTCATGACATGGGACGGATACCGTCTCACGGTACTAGCAATACGAGAAAGAGCACCAACAGTCGCTATACGACTGCCAGTCGTTCAACATTTGGGTCGTCTGCATACTATGGTGAGGACTATTCTCAAGACCACACCTATAGCACTCCCTCAGTCGTATCTGACGATGAGAAAGCCGTAAAGAATAAACGAAGTATCAAGAAGACTACCGCTGTTGAAAGGAACGGTACTGACCATGTCAATGCCGAGAATGAAAATGTCGACCAAATTCCAGTGAAGCAATGGCAAGAGATTCTTGACGCGACAGAAGTTTTGGCAATGTCATACAAGCAACAGAAAAAGCACCAAAAGAACACGACGACGACGACGACGTCAACTAAGGATGTTGATGTTCGTGATGACAACAATAGTGTCTCGGACGATACGATTGACGAAGTCAAACGTGCCATTCGTAAGTTTCGTGAACACGCCCGTTTATTGGGAGTAAAAGAACGTGAGTTGATGGAAGCTGTCCGTGACGACGATCGCAGCGTCCCGTCACGTAAGCATAAGTCACAGCAACAAGCTATATCCACCAAGAACAGGAAGAGTCCTGGGAACAACAATGGTGGTGTTACAGACAAGGTATGTATTCTCGCTCCGTTGATTTACTTGTATGATGTCAAGCCCGTCCAATGTTTTCCCCTGATCCTTCTCTTGTTTTTCGCATTTGGGTTATCACTCTATAAAGTTCATCGAGATGTTTGATTACTTCTTTGTCCCTAATGGTGCATGAAAAGGTGGTTGGATGAAGACAGCACTGATAGTGGATTGTGACAACTACCAGCCCTACGAAAACTTGATCACAACGTTTACATACTTATTAGTATATAATGAAGGAAAGTAAACCTTTAAATTTATTGCCTCCTTCAATGATGATGTACCAACAACAATGCGACTCTAGTAGTAGCCATCTCGTGTGGATGTTCTTGCGATGTTTGTCTACTTGGTTGTTCGGACAACAACGTTGTATCATATTATATTCAACACCGCCGAGCACAACCCATCTTGTAATCTCTCGTTCGGAGGGATTGATCTCAGTATTGCCGACAACAAGAAATGCCTTGAAACTTCAATAGTTATTACTATTACATCAACGTCCCAGATAGATAGTATTTGCTCCAGAAAATCAAGGGCCAAATCGAGAACGAACGTAAAACGTTCAAGATTTGAGATCACATCATTGTTGCATCTTCACAGTCAGTCAACTCTTCTGAAGGGATTGTACGACGTACTTACTGTTATTTACTGTAATAACGTCGAATACACATGACGAATTCGAAGTCCCGTCCAGATCCCCGTGATGGACCGCCGTCATCTCTCAATCATACATACGTAGTGCGACGTATTATGCATAAACGTACCATATCTACCAAGGGTTAGGAGTTAGGAGAAGTTAATGCATCAATCCGTAAACAACCGTAAACAACGCTCTGAAGAGAAGATTGTTATTGGTCATCGAAATTGGTCGCGGCTGAAGAACTTGAAAAAGTTTGAAAAGACGAGCACTCACAAACGTCAACATCACAGTCAGGTCATCGCGGCTGAAGAATTTATAAAAAGTTTGATAAGACAAGCACTCACAGTCAACATCGGTTCATCGTCGTCGTACATACAACGTCGTCGACTACGGTAGTTTGTTCGGCGAAGCTGAAGAATTTGAAAAAGTTTGAAAAGATAAGCTCTCAACATCAGTCCATCGACGTCGAATGATATGATACAACGTCGTTGAAGATCGATTAGTTTGTTCGGCGATGTTGGTCGCGTCTGAAGAATTTAAAAAAGTTTGAAAAGACAAGCACTCACACATGATGTCACTGTCAATCAGTCGTATTCATACACAACATCCTTGCAGATCGATTTACAGTTAATTCGTCTCTATTTATTAGAGTAGGTACCGGTAGTCTACCTCTAGAGACCTAACAGTATCATAGAGTGACTGTAAATAAGCCGGCTCAACACGTACTTCCGGTAGGAATTTTAGAGGCGGGATTAGGCTATCTTCATAATAAGGAGTTGCATGTTCACTCATCACGTCAACCAACGACAAACCCACAACCGAACAGAACACAACAAACCAATCATCATTATTTTTTTTTGGTCGCGACAGGATGGTGGTTGGTGGTGGTTGCTGCACATCAGTCAAATGTTCACAAGAAGAAACGTATCCATCCATCCATCTGGCATCTATGATACGTCTTTGGCGTCATCGGAACGCCTTTTGTTTGGTGGGATGGGGGGGGTTGAAGGTCGAAGGAATCGAAATAATAATAATAATAATAATAATAATAATAATAAAATATTGTACGTGTTGTTGTTGTTGATGTTATGATTAAATGTTGGTTGTTGTTGTTGTTGGGCATATCCACCACCTAGGCCATATAGTTGTTGTTAGGATGAGAGGTATCCTGTTGTTCGACATTGTTGTTTGTGTTGGTATTGGTGTTGGTTCTTGTTGTATCGGTTCGACCCGTGTTGGAGGAAGAGTTCAAATTTGGACAACAACATGGAGGAGGTAGTTGTTGGTCTTGGTCCTGTTGTTGAATCCATTCTTGTTCGATACCACCCTTCAATAGGGAGTTTTCATCGTTGTAATATCCCGTTGTGCGTCGATCATAAATTTGCAAATACAATTGGGTGGTGGTGGTAACAGGAGTCGTCATGGATGTTGTATTGTGGCCACCTTCCATCATGGAATTGGCATTGGAATCCAGCATACACAAGTTGGAAGTATGGTACACATTAGGTTGTTGATGATGTCGTTGACGTTGATGATTCCTTTCGTTGGTATCATTGTTGTTGTCGTAGTAGTAGTAGTAGTTGTTGTTGTTACCGACGGGACTGTTGGAAGAATGATACCTCCATCCGACAGTAAGAAGTTCGTTGACACCTTGTTCGGTTAGGGAAACGCCCCATTTGGCAGCATACTCTTGCCGATACGCCAAAAAGGATGCACTTGCCGATAAAAGTACAGTTACGGTACAGACCGTTGATAGCATGGCCAATCCGATCCATTCACGTACACCCCATGTGAGTGATAATGGATCATTGTAAACTCGACCACCACCGGGAAGGTTATTGGAATCATCATTACGATCGAAATTTTCCGGAAGGGGTGGCGGATGATAATCCGGTTGAATGGGCGATACACTGACCAAGGTAAAAGATGGTGGTGGTGGTGGTGGCATTGAACTACCGCTGTTGTTGTTGTTGTTGTTGCTGTTGTTGACAGGATAGATTTGTGAATAGAATCGTTGAAGGATTGTTTCCAAACGAACCATAAAGGATCCATCTCGAATAGACGTTCGAAGGATGGTTTCACAATCGTCAATTAACTGCTGCATCAAATATCGAGTCTGTACCGGTAGTCGTGTATCTTTCCAATACGCCTGATACAAGACACGTGAATGAAACGTTGCGGTTGTTGTCGTTATATTGTTGTTGAAGTTGTCGTCGTCGGTAGGACTGTTTGTGATTGTGTCATCTGGTGTACTATAATGTTGTTGTTGTTGTTGATCTTGTTGTTGATCTTGATCTTGTTGTGAGGATAGTAAAAAAGTGTCAATTGCTTCATCGACCCATGTCCATCGATGAATGAGTTGCATTCTTGATTTCCATGGACGGTTGGGATCATAGGATGGATCGAATGCTGTATCATCATAGTCAACATCATTTGGGATTGGTGACTCGTTGGTAGAGTTGACGATGGTACGGTTTCGGTACAGAGTTTCCGTCATAGATCGTCGTTGTTGTTGTTGTCGTCTTTGTCTTTGATTGTGCCGACCTCGATCATCAGAACTACTTTCTCGTTCATAACTGATATTGTTGTTGTTGTTGTTGTTGTTGTTGTTGACACTATCACCACCACCACCATCGTTCGTAACAGTATTACTCATGTAATCATGAGGATTTCGTCCGTCCATATACAGTTGATCATCTCTTAATACGGCATGATATTCCGATTCGTCTTCCAACAATTGCGTGACAGCCGTGGCGATCGACCAATGGATCCATATCCAAAAGGACATGTCTTGGGGTATAGAATAGGACAGTTCCAACTGAAACTTGGCCTTGAATCGATTGATGGGTTGAGGAGGACCTTCTTCTTCTTCTTCTTGTGAGTTGTTGTAATTACTATCACCACCACCACCACCAAAACCACCGCCACCATCATCCTCTTCTTGCTTATCATCCTCTTTTTCTTTTTGTTCCTCCTCTTCACCATCATGAAAATCTTGTGCATCGTGACATTTCATAATGTTATGTTCATAATCGGGAAACCGATCACAATCCAAAGTGTGACTTTCTTCTTCTTCATCATCATCATCATCATCATCGCGAACGTCTTTTGTAGAAGAATTTGTGTTGTCATTATTATTATTCATAGTATTGTTGGTAGTGTTGTTGTTGGCAGTGTTGAAATTGAAATCATCTTCGAGGCGCCTTGTTTTAATAAACGAAGAATACAGAGGATTCCAATTCTTCTTCTTCTTGTTGTTGTTGTTATGGTTGTTGTTCGAGGAGGAGAAGGAAGAAGAATCGGATGATGATGATGGAATCGTCGTCTTCTTCTCCTCCTCCTCCTTCGACGATGATGGCAATGATGATGACAATGATGATGATAAGTCATGAACGAATAATGAAATCAATGAAAGTGACAAGAGGACACTTGCAAAGAAATAATAACACCAACAATACCTCTTCATTTTTCTGTTTGATTGAGATGATGTTTGTGAGACAACCACCACCTACCCGCTCTTGTCCCTTTTCTCCTTTCGTAAAAAGGACGTATAGATGATTCCTGAATTCCTCGAAAGAGAAAGAGATCCAGAGAATGAGAGAGAGAGAGAGAATTAGCGTTGAGGAACTTGTTGTTGTTGTTGTCCAAAATGCGAACATTATAGAGTGCATTACATTATGATTATCGTGTTGCGTTTCCTCTCCAACAACAAGCCAGTACACATTCCCATCTTGCAAACTTACAGTTACCACAAAATCAACTCAATATTCTATGTTGTTATTATTTGTTGTTGTTCTGTAGACAGTCATTATGATGTTATGGTCACTACTCGTACACTCTACCGGTAGTTCTTGTTGACTATCATATATATTTTATACTTGGTAGGTAGGTAGATCAACCAAACCTTGATGAATCTTGATGCAACCGATACCTTTATTACACTACTACCGCAGTACTACGTACTATCGTCGGAAGTACGACTGCTTTTAGTGGAGTACCGTTTGCCGTGTAAACCAAGAGAGGAAGCTTGAAGCTTGGCAAGTTCCAACGGGTATTGTATTCGGTAGGCTGTCGTTGGAAGAAAAGTTCGTGCCTGTGTGTGCAACGACAGATGGAACAGGAATTATTATAACAGAGTGAAATTAATAAGTAGAGAATTCCTTTGCTCGTCCAATCGTGCGAACATTCGTATGCTTAATTAGGCAAACAATTTTTATGAGGTTAGGGTTGGGTTAGGGTTGGGGTTAGGGTTGGGGTTAGGGTTGGGGTTGGGGTTAGGGTTGGGGTTTGGGTTAGGGTTGGGGTTGGGGTTAGGGTTGGGGTTAGGGTTTGGGTTGGGGTTAGGGTTGGGGTTAGGGTTGGGGTTGGGGTTAGGGTTGGGGTTAGGGTTGGGGTTAGGGTTGGGGTTAGGGTTGGGGTTTAGGGTTAGGGTTAGGGTTGGGGTTAGGGTTGGGTTAGGGTTGGGGTTAGGGTTAGGGTTGGGGTTAGGGTTAGGGTTGGGGTTAGGGTTAGGGTTGGGGTTAGGGTTGGGGTTAGGGTTGGGGTTGGGGTTAGGGTTGGGGTTAGGGTTGGGGTT